>CAVNUY010000059.1:0-35409 GCA_963691655.1 Toxonevra muliebris | reverse complement strand
GAGTTAGTTATAGACATATTCTGCGTCAAAGTGAGTACAATGCCCTCATAACAAAAAGTAACATTGATGTCGATAAATGGTTGGATGACTTCATTATTAGTTACTTCATGGGCATTTTTATCGAAGAATCGAGGTCAGAAAATACAATGTTCCTTGAGCCCACAGTATCGGATGTTTATGTAATCCACAATACCGGATGTTTGAAAAATCAGGAAAACCCATATTTTCCTCGGTATATAAACATTCCAGAGATAATAAATGTTATCTTATTACCAGTGAATATAGGAGAACACTGGTGTCTGGGTATTGTAACTCTGTGCGACCAAAAAATTCGTTTTTTTGATCCACAGGGAAAACAACAAGATCCCTCTCGTTGCGATACGTTTTACCACGGATTTTTAAATTTTGTCCATCTCTACAACACTGCTGCAAAATCATACGGTTGGAGTAATACCTTGCCCAACAAGGAATGGAAAATAGAAAAAATTTATTTTAAAGCACCTCAAAAGGATGGATGGAGCTGTGGGTATTTTATACTTGCTGCAGCAGAAAACTTTTTATTTAAGAAAAAGAATACAAATAATTTCTGCTCCGTGAAATACAGAAATTCTCTAGCGAATAAATGCCTCCAATATTCCAACGAAATAGACTATTGCCTCTATTGCATAAATCAAAATGACGGCAGCGGGGGAATTCAAGATTTCGTGCTTTGCGATATATGCAACTACAGCATACATAGAAGTTGTGCGAGAACTCGACATAATTTCGAACAGAGTTTTGCTTTTGAGAATGAACCTTTCGTTTGTCTTGTCTGCTCTGCTTAGTTTTAAGTAATTCAAAAAATATTGTAAAAACTGTTCTCACCGCGATCGTTGCCATATAGAGATAAATATATCTGCGGTAAAAAGGAATATCAGCTTAACTTTATTTTCTTATAAGTCGAATTTTATAACTTTAAATAAAAACTATTCACAGTTTCAAAAGAATATGTTCAAACCTCGGTGGCCTGGTGAATGAGTGCTATACTGGAGTTATAGCTGCATCAGGTTGGAGTAATTGCTTTAAAAATGAAGAATGTATTGTTCTAATAAAAAGACCTAACTTCAGTAGCTTGGTGCTTAAAAATTTTCAAATCAAAGACCATGCGTGATATAATCCCAAAATTTATTAAAAAATTCATATCAATTTTATATTTCCTTCTTACCACAGGTATATATATTTCATATATACGGATTACGCCCAATTGATTTTAATTGAATTTATATCTCTTTATTATATTTTTTTAGTTTTATTTATTTACAATTTATATAAGATAAAATATAAACATATTATAAGGACTTATTTTATTTTAATAAATTAAATATAATTATTATTAAGTAAATTATTTACAATTTATATAAGACAAAAAATAATATAAAAAGTTATTTATATATAATTTTAATGAATTAAATATAATTATTTTTAAGTTAATTACGGCCTGGCTTTTAAATGCAATATATATATATATATATATAAATATTAAAAAAAAAATACAAAGATTCATGAAAGTTATATAGTTATTTTAGGAAATTAAATAAGAATATTAAGTATTATGTATATAATTATTATTAAGTAATGTACACTTTTAAAAGCTAGCTGGGATAGCTTTGGTGAAAGACGACTTAGAATTTTACCATCAAGAGTGATCCTCTTCCCTGAAAAAGTACTTATATGTGTACTCAAGTTTTGGCGTATTTCTTAATTTATTTTCTTTGTTTTTTTTTTAAATTCTAGTAAAATTAGGAGAATTAATAGCCATTATTATTTATTCTCTTAATTTCATTAGAATTTCAGACAAATAAATAAAGTAAAAAACTAAAAATATGTTACCTATCCAAGAGGGTTTAGATTATACGCAATATCCTATACGAACAATATATATGTATTTGTTTGTAATCGCGTTCTCGAAAACAGCGCTAACGATTTTGGTGAATTTTAAATATAGGGGTTTACGGAGGCGAAAAATCGACCTAGCTAAGTCCCATTTCTGGGAGGAAAATACCTCGTGTTTTCACGTACAAAGCAACAAACTTGACGCAATATGATTGGTAATTATTATAGACTAATAAAATGTTTTGTTTCCGGAGCAAAGCTCGGTCACCCAGGTACTATAAACATACAATAAAAAACAACAAACCCACCAAAGAATAATAAAAAATAAAAAAAAAAAAAACCAAAAAAAAATTTTAGTTATTTTAAATAATTTTGAAAAATTATTAATTATTTTATATATTTTTAATTATTATTAAGTTGTTTGCACTTTAAAAACTAACTCCAGAATGTTTGGCGAAAATCAAAATTCCCTCCCATTAAGATCATTGGCATCAAGATCTGTTATCAAAATTATTATATATCTATCTATTTATTATTAATTTTATAAAATAATATATAATTACAAAGTGTGACAATATAAAAATCGAGTTGTCTTGCCCAAGAAATAATGCATGTAGGTCTAGTCAGACATGAAAAAACTGCATACAGGAAATTTCCAAATTTCATATTTTATTTCAAAGGAAAGATACTTTTTACAATACATAAAAATATTGAAGCTGTATTACAAAATATCTCGAGTAACTCCATTTTTTTAAATTTTCAACTTTTAATGAAATTATTATAGATTAATAAAATGTTTTGTTTCCGGAGCGAATCTCGGTCCCCCGGTACTATGAACATAACATAAGAAAATAACAAACCCCCTCGAGAAAAACTGCATACCGGAAATAATATACTTGATAATTTTTTAATTGGTTTTAAAGCTTCATATTTTATTTCCAAGGAAAGAGAAATATACTTTTTTCTTTTACCATTTTTTATCGTTTTTCAAGTTTTAAAGCAATTTACTCACATATTTTGCTCAATAGTTTATGATTTTATGCTGAATGTTTTAAGGACCCTATACTTTCTTGGTCCAATATTTTTGCAATTTTTGTAGGACTGATAAATTAATAAAAATGTATTTTCCTACTCCGGAATTTTTTTTGACATATAATTAAAGAGAGAAAAAATTATGTAATAATTAAAAAAAAAATTATTTTCGTGAAGAACGTTTTAAAAATCGTCAACCACCGACGTGCTCGATTGTGGTTCACTGGAATGTCGACATTCTCAGATCTGAAGAAAAGATTAACAAAACTTATTTTTCTATTATTTTGTAGAATCTATTCAAATTTCAGACCGATCTGTTGATTTTTGTTTTACTTATCGTGCATGCCAATGGCAAAAACCTTGTTTTGACCTTTGTTTGGCTATCAGTTTTTAACATATAATCGTCTATATCTTCAAAAGTACTCAGAGCTTTTTTCTGAAATTTTCATAAAATACTTTCGAATAGGATACTTTAAATAAAATCGATTTTTTCAAACCAAGAAAGTGCAGGACCCCCTTAAATCCGACCATAATCGAGTCAAGTTTCGTTAAGTTATAGTGATTTTAGCTAATTAAGTCACGTGCATTACCATACAGAAACAACCTAATTAATGAATAATCACCGTTTAAGATGCCTAATGAAAAATGGCCCTAAACTGAAAATGAGAAATAACCCCAAAATTGGGGCATAAGTCCCTAATTATTGAGATGATGAAAAAACACACCAGAATTTAATGATATTTAAATATGACCCCAAAAATAAAAATAAAAAAGGTCTTCAAATTATGAAATATAAACCCAATTCACGTCAAAATTAGTTTTTGTTACTTTCCATATACATTTTTTGGGGCTATTTTTCATTGGAGCCAATTTTCACGGAGCCATGTATGTAATAGTATATTTGTAAATTTAAACTTTATTTTTTAAATTATTTTGTAAGCATAGGTACATAATATATTTAATTCATTTTACATTAATTAGATGCATAATGGATATATTCTGTAAATAATAATTTAAATATATTTTTATGTTGTTATGTTGGAATTTTACTAATCATTCAATTTCTTCTTAGAACAACCCAGTGGAAACCTAAAACTGAGTTTCAACATCGTTGGCGTTAATTCTCTTGCAAATTTCACAACAGAGGATCGCTCCACCACCACCAACCCGATCGTTGATATATATATATATATACATATATATCATTTTGTATATAATATAACTTTACATATGATGACATTAAATTTTTGGTTTTCGTAATATTACGTAAATATAATATTTACAAATTATAAACAAAAAAAATATTACAAAATTTGTTGTATCAAGTATAACTAATATGATATCGATATGAAATTTTATTACTACTTTATTTTTTAAATTCAATTAGTTTAATTGCAATAATGAAATTGTTTCCTAAACGTTTATTATTTTAAAAACTACTATATATAATTATAGGTCGTTATCATTTCAATAAACCACTAAGCCAAATTAACCGAAATAAATATATTTGCTGAATTTAGTTATTTAATTTTTGTTTATTGTCTTCATAAATGGGGGTTGACGATAGCGGAATAATCCACATACACAGATAGTACCTATTTACTTACATAATACTTCAAAAATAAATTAAATAAGTCCACCATATATGCATATAGCATTTCTATATTGGTAGTATACATAAGGTACATTCACCAACATTAGAGAACAGATATATTGTTATTTGAGACAAATGAGATTCCACTTAGGGAAAGCAATTGCCTGCAGAAATTGTTAAGCTCTAGCCCAAATCTTTCATTTAGATGTAAGAAAAGCCCCATATGGAAATTAACCTTGAAAGCTTGAACGGGTATTAACTCATTTTGGTCCGGTACTAGATGCAATGATCCAATTTTGAAAATTTTCAAAATACAATTTCCATATGACTTCAATAATAGCTTTTCGTACTCAAAAAACTAAAACAAAATTTATTTACTCGGCGCTAAAGGGAAATTTACGGTGGAATGAATTGATAGAAATTAAAATCAAATGTCACGTCCCTGCTAAAACACTAATGCTTATTTAATGCCTTATTTTAACCACAGCCATAAAGACAAAAGACATCAGCACTTCCAAACAGTTTATACAGAGCGTTGAGAAAATATATGGGAAACTTTCTATATGTGTGATTTTGTATTTCTTTCTTACACACATGATTTTCGTGGCCTAAGTTTAAATCCAACAAATAAAAAAATATTTTGTTTTTAATTATTGTATAATTGCAATAACGTTATATTCATTCATTTTATCTACTAAACTCTATTTATATTATTTTATTCTTTTTCTTTATCTTTTATTGAGTTGCCTTTTTCCAGGCACGAACCTGTGGCGGAAAATCAGCATCGTGAATGTTACACAACCTTTTAAGCAAAACTTCTAACAAAGTTTGTTTCTTTTACTCTTGCAAGTGAGAGCAGAGATGAGAGAGTGATTGTTTTCTTCTTCTTGCAAGAAATAGCCCGCACTTCTTCTTCGGGTAAAAATGTTAAAAATGTCAAACAATCAGTTGTTTTGCTTTTGTGAAAATATATTGAAAATTTGAAATTAATAAATAAATAAAGAATTTTTAGAAAAATAAGTATTATTTAAAATGGAAAATGTTTAAAAGACATTCGAAAATGAATTAATAGTATATTAGTTCATTTTTAACTACATTCTCCACAAGTTAAAGACGCAATTGTCCGATCAAATTCTGACGCTATAGAAGCTTCTGCTATTTCTGAATAATGCAAATGGTGATTGTGAACCAGGGGTTTTTTGCGTTCCGGTACTTTTTTGCATTCTTGTGTATCAGAGAGAGCAGTTTTCGTTTACTCTCAGCTTACCAGACTTTACCCAAAAATTACGGGAACGGACCTAATATCACATAAAAAGAATTAGTTGTAGAAAAGTGTACTAAAAATCTTATGCAGACGTATTTCCAAACCCTAAAGTGTAATATTTTATATTATACGTTTGAAAAATATTGTCCAAGTCCGAATTACAATAAAAGAAACTTTATTTTTAGTTTGAATGAGTGTTTAATAATAAAATTAATTATTGAATTGATTTTAATGTGCTATTTTCAAAAAATACGTTATTAAGAAAAAGTAAATTAAAATACAAACTCCGTTTGAAAAAATCAATAGTTCGGGGGTTGTGATGAAAAAAGTTGTAAAAAATTGTGTTTTTCGTCATTTTGGAGAAATCTGGCGTTAGGGAGGCAGATGGAGGGTCAGTTACTTAAGATGAAATATTTCCTATACTTTTCTGTACAATTCGTCCTCAGACACTGAAAACGAAATCCGCCGTTTTGAGGCTCAAATTTGCATTTATTTGTATGTGGCATAACCCGAAAACATAGCCGTAACACGAAAACTATATAATTGTGGGTTGTAAAAAGTACACTCTTATATAAAAGCCAAGACATGTATATTATCTTTTTCAATCCATTTTCGGAAACAGTTATCAAAACTAGGAATTATTAAACTTTTTCTGATTTTGTTGCACAGTGTAATTTTTAATTAACTTTTTAATGAAAAGTACGGCATTAAATAATTAAATTATGTTGTTTTCATTGTTTTGTATATTTCACTGTGCAGCAATTTTAGGGTCATGGTCACATGGTCACAGGTCGATAGTACTGGTATAGAGTAACAAAACCCTAAGAGGGGTTTAAAAAGTTAGCTCGCTTTTAAATGTTATAGCCTTTTAAAGTTGTGCTGTTTTAGTGTATTTTTCAATTCTATTTTCTGTTTATAATAAAAAAAATTTAATAATCCAAACTTTATTAAATTCTATACATTTTTGTTAATAGTATTAAAGCTTATTTTTTACAAAAGTCTTGTAATGAATAGTTTAAACTTCTTAATATGGAAAACTATTACAATGTTAAAATTGTTGATGATATTTATTATTTTACTGAAGAAAGTAGTAAAAAATATCAAAAAAAGAGGCAAACTTTGCAGAAAAATGTGTTGCACAGTGTTTTATTTGAGAGTCATATAACCAAAATTTCGTATGGCATTTTTATGTGTCTATGTCGAGACGAACAACACGCTTGAGGACAGTGATCATTTCACAAAAAAATGCATAATTTCAACAATTTTCGAGTTCACTCAACGGTTAAATATTCAAAATTTGCACAAAACTCAGGGCTATTTTTGTGAATTTATGTGTAATTTTGTAAAATATGGTAGTTGTAAAAAAAACCAATTTGTTTAAAGTAATTTTTGTTGTTGATTTTTGAGTAAAAATTTTTTAATTTTTTTAAGACAATCTAATGATATATAAATGCGAAATTTTACTAAATTTTTTCTTGC
Organism: Toxonevra muliebris; assembly: GCA_963691655.1. Classification (NCBI taxonomy): domain Eukaryota; kingdom Metazoa; phylum Arthropoda; class Insecta; order Diptera; family Pallopteridae; genus Toxonevra; species Toxonevra muliebris. Next base: position 28,168 of record CAVNUY010000059.1, on the reverse strand, counting down.
CTCAGTTTTGAAATAATCAAAAATAAAAAAACGTAATTTTTGTGTTTTTGTACTGTAAAATTCGCAAAAATGTATAGAAAAAAGCTGAAATTTTTTTTTTCTTAATTATTCATGTTTCTCTATCGACCCTCAAAATTTGAACCTTATCGGAGACATGACGTGAGAGTCGCTGCTGACTAGGCCTGGACCGCCCCATATATTCAAAGTATATAAACAATTTGTTTTGACAGTAAAATAATAAGTTAAACAGATAGATTATATATATATGTTACATATATACATGAGAATCTTCCCGCTTTAGTCTTCAATCAGCGGCAAAGATCCAGCTCGTAATTTTTGACTGAAACAAAAAAACCAAAAAAATTTTTAATTGTTATATATATTTCTTCCGTGTGAACTAAAAAAAGCAGAAAAAATCGTGAATTTATAATTTATCACGAGTTTAAAAACAAAAATTGTCAAAAATAATTCTTTTAGGTGATAGCTATTAGAATTATTTAAACCGACTTTTCTGACCAACTTTTGAAGAAAAAAAAACTTTGATTCGATTACTTTTTAGCTATCACGCAAACAAAGAAAATTAGAAAAATCGTCAAAATAAAAACTGGGGAAAATGCACTTCAAAGCATAACTGTTATTGCTTTGAAAATATTTAGGATTTGCCTCTGTAATTTTGTAAATATATTCTTGAATATTTTGTTTTGGTACTCTTAGCCTTTCTTTCATTTTACCTGTCACATGCTAAGATAAAAAAAACTTGCAATCCTTTCTCAACACAAATGCTATAAGTTTTGATCAAAACGTCATGCACAACAATGAACAGACAATATCTACACAAAAAACTCTATGACGTCAGGTTATATCGTTGGCACCGTGAATGAGTCGTTGGCCTTGCACTCGGAAGTTTGATGGTTCGAATCTCAGAATAAAATTTTTTACATATTATTTTGATGTTATTTTTGTTTTAAATTACCATGTTAATTATTGGTTTTCCAATTTTTCCAAAATTTTAAACAATTGAACAAGAATACAAAATAATATTTTTCGATACAGTAGATAAAGCTGAAAAAATCGACAATGAGGGGAAAAAGTCCAGCACCGCTTCGTTTTGCCAGAATTTAAAAAGAGCGATTTTTAAGTTAGGTACCTTAAATTATGCCGAGGTCTACTGGCCATGTGGTGGTATATGCCGCAGCTTCTGCGTTGTAGCCATTTCCGAATTATGGCCAATACAGTGGAAAAAGCTGAGAAAATTGACCAAAATTCCAGCACCGCTTCGTTTTGCCAGAATTTAAAAAGAGCGATTTTTAAGTTAGGTACCTTAAATTATGCCGAGGTCTACTGGCCATGTGGTGGTATATGCCGCAGCTTCTGCGTTGTAGCCATTTCCGAATTATGGCCAATACAGTGGAAAAAGCTGAGAAAATTGACCAAAATTCCAGCACCGCTTCGTTTTGCCAGAATTTAAAAAGAGCGATTTTTAAGTTAGGTACCTTAAATTATGCCGAGGTCTACTGGCCATGTGGTGGTATATGCCGCAGCTTCTGCGTTGTAGCCATTTCCGAATTATGGCCAATACAGTGGAAAAAGCTGAGAAAATTGACCAAAATTCCAGCACCGCTTCGTTTTGCCAGAATTTAAAAAGAGCGATTTTTAAGTTAGGTACCTTAAATTATGCCGAGGTCTACTGGCCATGTGGTGGTATATGCCGCAGCTTCTGCGTTGTAGTCATTTCCGAATTATGGCCAATACAGTGGAAAAAGCTGAGAAAATTGACCAAAATTCCAGCACCGCTTCGTTTTGCCAGAATTTAAAAAGAGCGATTTTTAAGTTAGGTACCTTAAATTATGCCGAGGTCTACTGGCCATGTGGTGGTATATGCCGCAGCTTCTGCGTTGTAGCCATTTCCGAATTATGGCCAATACAGTGGAAAAAGCTGAGAAAATTGACCAAAATTCCAGCCCCGCTTCGTTTTGCCAGAATTTAAAAAGAGCGATTTTTAAGTTAGGTACCTTAAATTATGCCGAGGTCTACTGGCCATGTGGTGGTATATGCCGCAGCTTCTGCGTTGTAGCCATTTCCGAATTATGGCCAATACAGTGGAAAAAGCTGAGAAAATTGACCAAAATTCCAGCACCGCTTCGTTTTGCCAGAATTTAAAAAGAGCGATTTTTAAGTTAGGTACCTTAAATTATGCCGAGGTCTACTGGCCATGTGGTGGTATATGCCGCAGCTTCTGCGTTGTAGTCATTTCCGAATTATGGCCAATACAGTGGAAAAAGCTGAGAAAATTGACCAAAATTCCAGCACCGCTTCGTTTTGCCAGAATTTAAAAAGAGCGATTTTTAAGTTAGGTACCTTAAATTATGCCGAGGTCTACTGGCCATGTGGTGGTATATGCCGCAGCTTCTGCGTTGTAGCCATTTCCGAATTATGGCCAATACAGTGGAAAAAGCTGAGAAAATTTACCAAAATTCCAGCACCGCTTCGTTTTGCCAGAATTTAAAAAGAGCGATTTTTAAGTTAGGTACCTTAAATTATGCCGAGGTCTACTGGCCATGTGGTGGTATATGCCGCAGCTTCTGCGTTGTAGCCATTTCCGAATTATGGCCAATACAGTGGAAAAAGCTGAGAAAATTTACCAAAATTCCAGCACCGCTTCGTTTTGCCAGAATTTAAAAAGAGCGATTTTTAAGTTAGGTACCTTAAATTATGCCGAGGTCTACTGGCCATGTGGTGGTATATGCCGCAGCTTCTGCGTTGTAGCCATTTCCGAATTATGGCCAATACAGTGGAAAAAGCTGAGAAAATTGACCAAAATTCCAGCACCGCTTCGTTTTGCCAGAATTTAAAAAGAGCGATTTTTAAGTTAGGTACCTTAAATTATGCCGAGGTCTACTGGCCATGTGGTGGTATATGCCGCAGCTTCTGCGTTGTAGTCATTTCCGAATTATGGCCAATACAGTGGAAAAAGCTGAGAAAATTGACCAAAATTCCAGCACCGCTTCGTTTTGCCAGAATTTAAAAAGAGCGATTTTTAAGTTAGGTACCTTAAATTATGCCGAGGTCTACTGGCCATGTGGTGGTATATGCCGCAGCTTCTGCGTTGTAGCCATTTCCGAATTATGGCCAATACAGTGGAAAAAGCTGAGAAAATTTACCAAAATTCCAGCACCGCTTCGTTTTGCCAGAATTTAAAAAGAGCGATTTTTAAGTTAGGTACCTTAAATTATGCCGAGGTCTACTGGCCATGTGGTGGTATATGCCGCAGCTTCTGCGTTGTAGCCATTTCCGAATTATGGCCAATACAGTGGAAAAAGCTGAGAAAATTGACCAAAATTCCAGCACCGCTTCGTTTTGCCAGAATTTAAAAAGAGCGATTTTTAAGTTAGGTACCTTAAATTATGCCGAGGTCTACTGGCCATGTGGTGGTATATGCCGCAGCTTCTGCGTTGTAGTCATTTCCGAATTATGGCCAATACAGTGGAAAAAGCTGAGAAAATTGACCAAAATTCCAGCACCGCTTCGTTTTGCCAGAATTTAAAAAGAGCGATTTTTAAGTTAGGTACCTTAAATTATGCCGAGGTCTACTGGCCATGTGGTGGTATATGCCGCAGCTTCTGCGTTGTAGCCATTTCCGAATTATGGCCAATACAGTGGAAAAAGCTGAGAAAATTGACCAAAATTCCAGCCCCGCTTCGTTTTGCCAGAATTTAAAAAGAGCGATTTTTAAGTTAGGTACCTTAAATTATGCCGAGGTCTACTGGCCATGTGGTGGTATATGCCGCAGCTTCTGCGTTGTAGCCATTTCCGAATTATGGCCAATACAGTGGAAAAAGCTGAGAAAATTTACCAAAATTCCAGCACCGCTTCTTTTTGCCAGAATTTAAAAAGAGCGATTTTTAAGTTAGGTACCTTAAATTATGCCGAGGTCTACTGGCCATGTGGTGGTATATGCCGCAGCTTCTGCGTTGTAGCCATTTCCGAATTATGGCCAATACAGTGGAAAAAGCTGAGAAAATTGACCAAAATTCCAGCACCGCTTCGTTTTGCCAGAATTTAAAAAGAGCGATTTTTAAGTTAGGTACCTTAAATTATGCCGAGGTCTACTGGCCATGTGGTGGTATATGCCGCAGCTTCTGCGTTGTAGCCATTTCCGAATTATGGCCAATACAGTGGAAAAAGCTGAGAAAATTGACCAAAATTCCAGCCCCGCTTCGTTTTGCCAGAATTTAAAAAGAGCGATTTTTAAGTTAGGTACCTTAAATTATGCCGAGGTCTACTGGCCATGTGGTGGTATATGCCGCAGCTTCTGCGTTGTAGCCATTTCCGAATTATGGCCAATACAGTGGAAAAAGCTGAGAAAATTGACCAAAATTCCAGCACCGCTTCGTTTTGCCAGAATTTAAAAAGAGCGATTTTTAAGTTAGGTACCTTAAATTATGCCGAGGTCTACTGGCCATGTGGTGGTATATGCCGCAGCTTCTGCGTTGTAGCCATTTCCGAATTATGGCCAATACAGTGGAAAAAGCTGAGAAAATTTACCAAAATTCCAGCACCGCTTCGTTTTGCCAGAATTTAAAAAGAGCGATTTTTAAGTTAGGTACCTTAAATTATGCCGAGGTCTACTGGCCATGTGGTGGTATATGCCGCAGCTTCTGCGTTGTAGCCATTTCCGAATTATGGCCAATACAGTGGAAAAAGCTGAGAAAATTGACCAAAATTCCAGCACCGCTTCGTTTTGCCAGAATTTAAAAAGAGCGATTTTTAAGTTAGGTACCTTAAATTATGCCGAGGTCTACTGGCCATGTGGTGGTATATGCCGCAGCTTCTGCGTTGTAGTCATTTCCGAATTATGGCCAATACAGTGGAAAAAGCTGAGAAAATTGACCAAAATTCCAGCACCGCTTCGTTTTGCCAGAATTTAAAAAGAGCGATTTTTAAGTTAGGTACCTTAAATTATGCCGAGGTCTACTGGCCATGTGGTGGTATATGCCGCAGCTTCTGCGTTGTAGCCATTTCCGAATTATGGCCAATACAGTGGAAAAAGCTGAGAAAATTTACCAAAATTCCAGCACCGCTTCGTTTTGCCAGAATTTAAAAAGAGCGATTTTTAAGTTAGGTACCTTAAATTATGCCGAGGTCTACTGGCCATGTGGTGGTATATGCCGCAGCTTCTGCGTTGTAGTCATTTCCGAATTATGGCCAATACAGTGGAAAAAGCTGAGAAAATTGACCAAAATTCCAGCACCGCTTCGTTTTGCCAGAATTTAAAAAGAGCGATTTTTAAGTTAGGTACCTTAAATTATGCCGAGGTCTACTGGCCATGTGGTGGTATATGCCGCAGCTTCTGCGTTGTAGCCATTTCCGAATTATGGCCAATACAGTGGAAAAAGCTGAGAAAATTGACCAAAATTCCAGCACCGCTTCGTTTTGCCAGAATTTAAAAAGAGCGATTTTTAAGTTAGGTACCTTAAATTATGCCGAGGTCTACTGGCCATGTGGTGGTATATGCCGCAGCTTCTGCGTTGTAGCCATTTCCGAATTATGGCCAATACAGTGGAAAAAGCTGAGAAAATTGACCAAAATTCCAGCCCCGCTTCGTTTTGCCAGAATTTAAAAAGAGCGATTTTTAAGTTAGGTACCTTAAATTATGCCGAGGTCTACTGGCCATGTGGTGGTATATGCCGCAGCTTCTGCGTTGTAGCCATTTCCGAATTATGGCCAATACAGTGGAAAAAGCTGAGAAAATTGACCAAAATTCCAGCACCGCTTCGTTTTGCCAGAATTTAAAAAGAGCGATTTTTAAGTTAGGTACCTTAAATTATGCCGAGGTCTACTGGCCATGTGGTGGTATATGCCGCAGCTTCTGCGTTGTAGCCATTTCCGAATTATGGCCAATACAGTGGAAAAAGCTGAGAAAATTTACCAAAATTCCAGCACCGCTTCGTTTTGCCAGAATTTAAAAAGAGCGATTTTTAAGTTAGGTACCTTAAATTATGCCGAGGTCTACTGGCCATGTGGTGGTATATGCCGCAGCTTCTGCGTTGTAGCCATTTCCGAATTATGGCCAATACAGTGGAAAAAGCTGAGAAAATTGACCAAAATTCCAGCACCGCTTCGTTTTGCCAGAATTTAAAAAGAGCGATTTTTAAGTTAGGTACCTTAAATTATGCCGAGGTCTACTGGCCATGTGGTGGTATATGCCGCAGCTTCTGCGTTGTAGTCATTTCCGAATTATGGCCAATACAGTGGAAAAAGCTGAGAAAATTGACCAAAATTCCAGCACCGCTTCGTTTTGCCAGAATTTAAAAAGAGCGATTTTTAAGTTAGGTACCTTAAATTATGCCGAGGTCTACTGGCCATGTGGTGGTATATGCCGCAGCTTCTGCGTTGTAGCCATTTCCGAATTATGGCCAATACAGTGGAAAAAGCTGAGAAAATTTACCAAAATTCCAGCACCGCTTCGTTTTGCCAGAATTTAAAAAGAGCGATTTTTAAGTTAGGTACCTTAAATTATGCCGAGGTCTACTGGCCATGTGGTGGTATATGCCGCAGCTTCTGCGTTGTAGCCATTTCCGAATTATGGCCAATACAGTGGAAAAAGCTGAGAAAATTTACCAAAATTCCAGCACCGCTTCGTTTTGCCAGAATTTAAAAAGAGCGATTTTTAAGTTAGGTACCTTAAATTATGCCGAGGTCTACTGGCCATGTGGTGGTATATGCCGCAGCTTCTGCGTTGTAGCCATTTCCGAATTATGGCCAATACAGTGGAAAAAGCTGAGAAAATTGACCAAAATTCCAGCACCGCTTCGTTTTGCCAGAATTTAAAAAGAGCGATTTTTAAGTTAGGTACCTTAAATTATGCCGAGGTCTACTGGCCATGTGGTGGTATATGCCGCAGCTTCTGCGTTGTAGTCATTTCCGAATTATGGCCAATACAGTGGAAAAAGCTGAGAAAATTGACCAAAATTCCAGCACCGCTTCGTTTTGCCAGAATTTAAAAAGAGCGATTTTTAAGTTAGGTACCTTAAATTATGCCGAGGTCTACTGGCCATGTGGTGGTATATGCCGCAGCTTCTGCGTTGTAGCCATTTCCGAATTATGGCCAATACAGTGGAAAAAGCTGAGAAAATTGACCAAAATTCCAGCACCGCTTCGTTTTGCCAGAATTTAAAAAGAGCGATTTTTAAGTTAGGTACCTTAAATTATGCCGAGGTCTACTGGCCATGTGGTGGTATATGCCGCAGCTTCTGCGTTGTGGCCAATATATATCCCTAATATAATCCGCTCGTTTGAGGGAGCGTTAAGTTGCGATAATTGTCGAAAAGTCGTATTAGATGAGAAATCTTTCATGATTTCTAAAAAATTGTGAATTGTAACAATTTTAGCGTCGAATACTTAATGATTTGGGAAGTTATAATCGAGTGTCTATATAATTTCTAGAAAGTTTTTATTGGAGCTTTAAAGCTCCATGTTTTACTGTGGCATAAAATATACTGTTCTGTTACTTAAAAGAGTTATGTTAAGTTTCTTCTGTTAACGATATGTTATTAACAGAATTCTGTTATGTTAATAACAGTGCTCTGTTAATAACATTTTCGGTTCTTCGCCCGGTGCTAACTTCACGCTAGTTGCCGTATCATAGAATCATTTGATATAACCAAGTCCAAACTGATCTGGTAGTGCAAGAAGCACCTCACGAGACTAGCAAACATAGGAAACATAGCAAACACATCCCTCATATGGGTTCCTGGTCATAGGAAAATTGAAGGAAATGTTAGAGCCGATGCACTTTCTAAGCAAGGTTCCTCTCAACAATCCTCGCTAGTAGAACAAGTTCTCATTCCGCGAAAAGATGCTCAGAAGCAAACACGAGAACACTCCCTACACCAAGCTAACTTGAGGTGCGAGGTCATGCAGACATGCAAAATAACAAAGAAATTCTGGTACTATCATAGTGTTGCAAGAACTGATAACCTACTCACCAAAACCCGAACTGGTGGGTCACTAATAAGCGTTCATGCATCTAAAATGGGGATCCCCTTTAACGACCATTGCCGCAACTGTAACGAAAGCAGTGAGAAAGAGACCGTCGAAAACTTTCTCTGTAAGTGCCAGGAGCTTGCAAAAACCAGACTCTGTCTGCTGGGTAAAACTCTTATCAAATAATGCCATTATTCGAATACTTACTTGATCAAAAAACTGGATTAACCGGATAAACCGAGTTTCGTTTCTTTAAAAAAAAAAACTTGAGTTTTGTTTTACAGTTTTAATGGAAAGTGCTAATATGCACATTATATATGTAGAATGGGTTAGTTTTATTTAAGTTTTAATTCAGTTTATAAACGTTTATAAAAATATAAAAATAGTCGCGACTTTATTAACTACTGTATTTAATCCGACAACTGATACAACTTTCGCGTCTAAGGTTTACAACTGATCATAAACTACTGTTCGGTCAACCTCCCCAGACTGTTGTCTCGACTCTTTCTCACGACTGTTAACTGTAACTCTCTTCATCTCTGACTACTGCAACTTTCTCTGGTACTACAAACGACGGCTGCCTCTGTAGATCTACTTCTCACATATGATAGGCTGAGAGGAAAAGCGGGCTAAAATTTATATAAGAGCAAAAGTGAAATAATTTAGAGTGTCAGTGCAAGAATGGCATAAGTAATACGGTTTAGAGTGAAAATGAAACGCCTTAAAAGTAAGAGCAAAAATGGTATAACAATTCTTTCAGAGCAAGAACAGCATAGTTTTTTATTCCGTTTTCGCTCTGAACATATTTTGTTTCACTTTTGCTCTGAACATAATTCGTTTTGCTTTTGCTCTTAAGTAAAATTATTCCACTTTTTTCTGAACGCAGAAGTTATACCACTTTTCCTCTCAGCCTCTCATATATACAATAGACTGACCGTAAAATTCCAAAGGTAAACGGTATTGAAGCATTACGAAATAATTTAAATTTTTTAGGATTTCATCGAAAGTTATAGACTAAGGCTAAGCTTTGAAAATAAATATTTGACATTCGTAATTTTTTTTTTTTTTAATTTCAACTTGAAGAAAAAAGAGATTTACTGAAGATACCATGCGAATTTGACTTTATAGAAGCGATTAAATCGCAAACAAAAATTTTTCGAATTTTTGAATTTATCCAACACATAAAATGGCCCCCTAAAAATTTTGTTCTGATCCATGACCAACGGTAAAAATGTATAAGGTTTTCATCGGCTGGCAGATGAGTTTTAAGCTTTTGCATTCATGCACGTATTTTTTAACATTTTATTTCAGTATACACTATGTCCAGGTTTTGATAGTCGCATCCTTGGATCTATCACCAAATTTGGCACAAATTTATTTATTTTAAATTACTCTTATTTAAATTTCATTGTTGTCTGTTTTTATGTAGATATATCATTCGATTTATATTAAATTCCATCTCAAATGATGAAAAAAAAAGTTTGTAATGTTTTTAGCTTTTGAAATCGAAACAGTTTAAATCGTACACTAAAGTTACACTGTCGAGTCTACTGTAGGGTTTCCAACTAATTTAAAGGACAAAGAGAACATTTACAGTAAAAAAGAGTACATTTAATAAAACACAAATTCGGTACATAAAATTAATGTAAACATTCATAAATAATTGAATTTTCGTCAAGCATTCATGAGCATGCTAAAAATTCGCTCCACATTGACATTTTGTGGGGTATAGCAAAACCATATTGGTATATCTTCAAAAACTCTGAATTTTGTTCAATATTTGTAACTAAAAAAAACTGCACCCACTTTTCATGTGACAATTTATTAGAAAAATTATCAACTTGAAATCTGTTTGATGTCCACACTGGCAAAATCACAAACATTTTTTAAGCACTCTGCCCGAACGGCGAAAAGTAGTTGTAAATTTTATTTAGAATATTTTCAATATCAATTTCCCAAAAATCAATAGCATACAGACACTCAATGCCGATTATGTTTTCGCCACAAAGAAAAGCTTGTTTCAATCTACGATATATATAAGTTTTTCTTTCCTTTCTAATTTATACCGCCGAAATTCGTATTAAAATTGTCGCCATAAAACGCTATACATTTCTCAAAAATATTAAACTCTTTAAAACAATCTAAAATAATTTGACTAATTGTTTCAGATTTCTCATTTAAAACCGACTTAAAGTTTATCGAATTATGGCAAATTCTAAACTCAGCGTCCGCAAGCAGTTAACTATTCAGTTTATTTCTACGATCGACTGACTTATAGCTTAGATGGTGTTTTACTATGTGATAGGCTAGATCAACCTCACAAGCAAATATTTGATTTTATTTGGAAGATTCAGGACCGAACTTGTCCAACACAGATGTTGACATTGAGATTGCTGCAATGTTGTTTTATGGACTTTGGATTCAACGTGCCCTATTTGAAACAAAGAAAACCAATAGATGCCTAAGCCCAGACAAGCTTAGAACTTGCTCTTATTCTCGATACAAATGGTCTTATTGCATGTGGTGCATAGCACTTTTTGTATCCACCTTTGTTTTTTTAATGCTGGGTATACTTTTTGTAGTGCTTTAGAAAATATAAATTTTCTATGCGACATTATGTTTAACTTGCGCAAATACAAATAGAAACTGTTTGTTGTCAAAAGTTGTTAAAGTAAATATAAAATGTTTGTCAACAAAGTTGTATTCAATGTGCAGAAAAAAAATTCTTGAAAAGTTTATACAATTGAAAAAAGAGTACAAAAAGAGCAAAAATAGTACAAAGAAGATTTTGATGAAAAAAGATAGAGTAAATAAGAGAAGACCTGAAAAAAGAGAACATGTACCCTTTAAAGAGTACAGTTGGGAACCCTAGTCTAGTGGGTAGTGCACTAGACTTTCATCTGGAAGGTTCTGGTGCGATTCCAGTCTTCGTCTGGTGGTTAATTTTCATAACTTTCTTATATTCACTATCAATATGATGAGAATTATAAGATAGTGTACAACTACACACAGTGGTTGGTAATGGCAAAACCACCAAGCCGATAAAAAAATTGTCACACCGCCGTTCGGAATCGGCGTTAAACTGTAGGTCCAACTATGTGGTATCACAATGGGTCGTTCAGGCCTAAGTGTGTCTCTCGACAGCTACTCCAATTAAACCTAACAAAATTCACATCTGTTTGAGGTTGATTTTTCAATATTTTTTTATACAGTTTCATAGCTAAATAACGTTTCTTTTCTGTATGAGAATGTCTTACACCAAGATTTGTTGTTCTCCGGTCGCTCCTTCTATTTTTTCCGCACTTTGTATGAAGCCAAACCACCGTGCAAAGTCGAGTGTCGACAGTGTGTCACTCCTATTTTTCTAACCTTTGCTCCGGAGTTCCCTTTGAAATATTTTTTGGTACAGAAAACCTTGGTGTAAAAAAAACATGTACGTTTTTTGACAAAAAAAAATGAGCTAAGGTAGAATTGGAGAACCTTCGATCGTATGATCGGAAAATTTAGTCTCTATTGTGAAACTGCTGCGGCAAGGAACAGCACAGCAAATATCAATATATGGGTACACACGACCAATTTGCTGCCCTTTGGTTAAAAAATACGCAATCAATTTGATCGTGTTGTGATGATCGTCAGAAGTCTAGCTTCTAGTGCAATTAAAATACTCTTAATAAGTCGCATTAATATCTAGTAAGAGCAGTAATTTGATTGCAGTTAAAACCCGTAAACGCCTCTAAGTGCAGAGAAAACTATATATCGAAAATATGCAAGCCCAGTGGACAGTTGGAGCTACTTTCTGCCTCCATGTCCAATTTCCTAAAAAAAAAACTATTTTCAAAAACGATTTGTTGATCAGAATAAAAAAAAAGAAATAAAAAAGTAGTCAGTTTTTATGAAACTAGACAAATACTTAGCAGCTGGATAAACCAATACCTGTTCACTTTTTTACCAAAGTTGCACACTGTGTGACGTGACTGAACGGCAGTGGGTTCGAATAATTACCTGTCGGTAAGGCAATTCTCGCGTTTTGAGCTTTCGCGGCGATCATATGTACAAATTATAAATTATTGCATTTACCGGATTACGCGGTGAATTTATTAAATTATGACTTGTTTACTTTTTGAACATGCATAATTAGTTACACTAATGCATACCTATATTCTAGATTCAATGCAAAATATGACGTACGATAAAACTTTTTAACAGTGGAAGTAAACAAGTTTTGCTCTTAAGTCTTTTGGTTTCTATTTTTATTTCGCTAAGGTGAAGTGAAGAAAAACGCGCGCCAAATGAAATTGTGCGAAATCTAAATTATATATAAGAAAACGAAAAAAGAGGAAACTCATTTCAAATGTAACAATGAACAAGCAAAAAATTTATGACTTAAAAGGGAAACTATTGCTATGGTTGTTGTTGTTGTTGTTGAGTGTGCATAAGTGCTAAAAGAATAAAAGAAAAATACAAGAATTCCAGAGAGCGTTGAAAATTGGTGTTAAATTTTACGTTCATAATTTATGATTAGATAACAATTAAAATTTAATACAAACAAACAAATAAAAGTCATTAAAAATTTATGAGAATTTATGAATACATTAATTATTCACAGCAAAAAACACAAATACAATAACAACAAGAGCCAAGAGTTAAAACCACAAAAACAATAGCAACAGCATGTGAATTTGCATTTACTTCCATGTTTTTCTTTACATGCAAAATTTTTATTAAGTGTTATAATAAAATTAAATACTTTGTTAATAACTTCAAGTATTTATTTGCTATTAATAACATTTTTTAATTTATTCTAAATTGATTTTAATAATATTCATCAGATACATAGGTAATAAAGTTTTTTATTGACAGCAAATAAAACTTTGTAAAAATGTGATACACTATCGGATTTAAGTGCAGATATATTATCAGTTTAATGGATTATCATTAGCATTTCTGATTATTTTTTTATGCCATATAAAAATTTTATATATTTTTGGTTGAAATGCTAACGTTATGAAGTATTTTTTGTTTTCCTTTTTTTTAACTCGCCTGGAATTTAGATTTTTTGTTTAACAGTTTGAATGAAATTCAATTTGGCTTCATGCTAACATTTTAGTTTTACAAATGAATATTTATTCAATAAAGAGCATTCATCTCTAGCATCGGAAGGAAAGTCGGAAACACGATATTATTATATACTTTCAAAGCAGGTGTACAAAACGAAACGAAAAAAAATAAAATAAATCTGATTTAGGGCAAAAATTTCAATCGGAATCAAACGTTTTTAAAACTATTTAATTTGTAGAGAATATCAAAGATTTTTCTAGAAGTTATACAGGGTGACAATTGTAAAGTGACGCAAGTTTAATACTCTGCAGCAAGCTTTGCCATTTACCGTTACTTTAATTTAAAAAGCAAATTCATTCATCATTGGCTTTGCTTTTAATTTCATTTGAATTTTTGTTATTACATTTTGAAATTTCCATAAAAATGGACAAGGAAAATATTCGTGGTGAAATTATGAAATTTCATTTGGCAAATTATAGTAGCCGTCAAATTGCAAAGGCTTTAAATTTGTCAAGTCGTACGGTAGACCGAGCTATTATTCGATATAATGAAACTGGGGGTTTTGGAGATAGAAACCGGGGAAAATTTTCAACAGTTGCCACTACTGGTTTAACAGAAAAAATTCGTAAACGAATCAAGCGAAATCCAAGGCGCTCAATGAGAAAAATCGCTAAGGAAGTGGGAGTAAATCGTGAAACAGTGCGAATCATTGCAAAATCAAAGCTTAATCTTAAGCCGTACAAGCTCCGAAAAGCTCAAGATCTGACACAAAAAAAGAAAGATTTGCGACTGCAAAGATGCAAGGCGTTGCTACGCTCCTCCGTGTTAAAAAATGTTGAAAATATCTTGTTTACAGATGAAAAAATTTTCACGGTTGAACAACATTTCAATGCGCAAAATGACCGAATGTGGCTAACATCATCATCGCAACAAAATAGGACTTTTGGCCGAGTTCAAAAGCCAGCTTCCGTTATGGTATGGGCTGGAGTTTCCGCTAATGCCAGAACCCCTCTAATATTCGTTGAAGAGGGTGTTAAAATTGAGCTGGTTGTTTGTCGGAGCATTTTGAATGAAGATGTTCTTCCCTGGGTCCAAGATACATTTGGAAATGACAACTGGACTTTCCAGCAAGATTCTGCACCTTCTCACATGGCAAAATTAACGCAAACATGGATAAAAGACAATTTTTCTGGATTCATAACATCTCAAGAATGGCTACCATACTCCTCAGACTTGAATCCAATGGACTACTCTATTTGGAGTATTTTAGAGAGTAAGGCTTGTGCATCTCAACACCTCAGTCTGGAGTCGCTGACAAATTCATTAGAGAAAGCCTGGACTGAAATTGATCAGGAAGTCCTGCGGCGAACAGTCCTACGATTTCCGGATCGATTGAAGGCATTTGTGCAGGCTAAAGGAGGTTATATTGAATGAGGTGGGGTTCAAATGAATGCTTATATATTCAGCAATGTTAACACTTAATTGTACTTAATGGAAGTACGTCCTTTTGAAAATAACTGCTGAAATGTGTGCGTCACTTTACGATTGTCACCCTGTATCTAATTCCAAAAACTATTTAAAAATATGGACCCATTTTGCTAGGCAGGTTCTTGAGATATTTCATAATTAGTAAGGAATGGAAAAAGTAGTAGAAAATAGCAGCAAAAAAGTAGAAGAAAATTGTAGTAGAAATAGTAGTAGGAAAAAGAATAGGAAATTGTATTACAAATTTTTCTAAAGAAGTAATAAAAAGGTAGCAGAAAAAGTAGTAGCAAAATAGTTAAACATAAAAAATTTCATTAAAAAAATAGTAAAAATGAAGTAAGTGTTAGAAATAATAGTAAAAAATAGTAGTAGAAAAAACTGTAAAAAAGTAGTAAAAAATAGTAGAAAATAAGAAAAAATTTATCAAAAAAGTAGTAGAAAAAAAGTACTAAAATAGTAGTAGAAAATATTGGCCGAAAAAGTACTAGAAAATAAGAAAAATTTGCAGAAAAAAAGAAATTTAAAAGTAGTAGAAAATAGTAGTAAAAATAGAAGTAGAATTAGTAGTAGAAAGTAAAAGTAAAGCATGGTGCCACACCCACTAATCCAATAAACTGAATGGATTAGTGGGTGTGGACGGTGCCACACCCCCACCTACCTATATTTTTGTTGTAGCATGGTATTGTTAATTCTCGTTATTGTACCAAATTTCTGTAGCGTGCTATAAATGGTTCTTGAGATATACACGAAAAACTATTAGGATTGTATGGGAGGTGCCACGTCCACTTTTCTAAAAGCCATTATGAATAGCTACGATTCATCCTCCCGCCTAAAAAATATATTCTGGAAATATGACTTCAATCGGTCCAGTCGTTCAGAAGTTACACGATGACATACACACAAAACTCTACGATTATATATATAAAGATAAAGATATTTACATGTTAAAATAAAGAACAAACTTTAATTGTAGAAATAAATTCAAAAATAATAAAATATCAAGAACACTTAATTTATAAGTGGCAAAAACAAAAGCAACTTCAATATGTTAGAACAAAAAGTTTTTAAACATCTTAGTAATTAATAGCATATCCATTATTTTTCAGCACTTCTGCACATAGAGTCGATAAGTCGCTCGATTTGATCTTTTGATATGCTTTTCCAGGCTTCTTTTATTAGCGAAAAGAAAGTGTCTTTATTTGATCCTTGATCTCGTTTTATTTTTCGGTCTTCTATATCCCATAAGTTCTCTATTGGATTCAAATCTGGTCATTGTGCAGGCCATTCGAGAACATCAATTTTTTGTTCATTAAACCAAGATTTCAAAAGCTTTGATGTGTGCTTCGGGTCGTTATATTGTTGGAAAACCCACCTCAACGACATATCTTCCTTAGCAAATGGCAGCATGACACTCTCTAAGATGTTTTTATAGAGAAAACGATCCATGGTATCTTTTACCTCGTATACAGGGCCCATTCCATTAAACAAAGAGCAATACATTGCCATACCATAACATTGCCGCTACCATGCTTTACTGTCCCCTTGCAATATTTTGGATCTAATCATTTATTAGATGGCCTTTGAACACGTAAACCCTTTGAATCAGATCCTCTCAGATTGAAGTTTGATTCGTCAGAAAATAAAATATTTCTCCATTTTGCGACATCCCAACTTCGATGCGCTTTTGCAAACTCGATTCTTGCCTTCCTATTCTTATTGGAAATAAATGGCTTCTTGGTAGTTTTTCGCGCGCGCAGTCCTGCCTGTAATGCTCTGTCTCACACCGTCCTTGCACTAATTTCCAAGTTTAAATTGTTTATGATTCTTTGAGAAGACACAAATGGATCCTTTTTAATCTCGTGGGTTATCATTTGGCCCGTACGAACCGTCGTTTTTCTTGGTCTTCCATCAGAGTGGCAAGTATCTACGGATCCGGTTGACTCATATCGCTTTATAATTCTCGATATAACAGATGCACAAATACCGACATTTTTGGAGATCATTTTTTGTTGTATACCACTTTTTAATTGTTTAATAATTTCACTTTTTATGAATGAATTGTGTTTATTTTGCGCCATTTTGAAGTGAAACTTCTTTTCTCTTGTCCTAGATGTGACGTTGCGCGTAAGTTATGTCGCATTAATTTTGTCGAGCAATGTGCATGAGGGGCTAAATATCAATATTCCGTAACTGAATTCACGAGCAAACTATATAATAAACGATTCATAAATAGTTTTAATTCAATATAACAAATTAATTACACACACACGCCTATGGCAGAAAGAACAATGTGTAGCATCGCCATCTTAAAGTTTATGACAGTTATACATTTCACATACAGATGGCGCTAATGTCCAATGAATTACATGAAGATGTCGTACACAAAAAGAGTTCACTACAATTGCCATCGACATTACCGGTACAGAGTTGCAATTTTTGTTCTAGCATTAATCCCAAAAAAAAAATTGGTTGTGTATTAACGAACACAAGGCAGAAGTGAAACTTCTTGTGAACTAAACGAAACACAAGCAAATGAAATTAAAAAACACAATCCAATGAAGTAAAAAATTTAGCGATTGAAAAATTTCATTTGCTTGTGTTTCGTGTAGTTCACAAGAAGTTTCACTTCTGACTTGTGTTCGTTAATACACAATTTAGTTTTTTTTACTGATATCAAATTTTTAAAATTGAAAAAAAAAAAAAAATAAAAAAGCAGTTCATATTTTTTTTCATCAAAACATCCATTTTTACAAAAAAAAAATTGTTAATTTTTTTATTTTTTAACATTAGAAATTTATTTATTTTTTAAGTCATCTATTTTTTCGTAATTTTTTTCATCCTCGTTATCATCGTTCACTTTTATCTCGTTGTTAGCTTAATCCAGTAATGCCTAGCGGTGCCATATGGTACCTTGTCGCTGAGCCAGATTCAAAACATTTTTTTTTCTCAAGTTACGTTCTTGATCTATCTACTTTGGTCCCCGCTCGTCCTTAATGGGTTAAAGCAATGATGGCCAAACATGTACTTAAGTGCAAAATGATCTTCAAACTCTTTAAACATATCGTATACGAATACATATACACTAGATAGCTTATTTTGCTAAAGTATTTCAGATCTTCATTGTGACAGCAGAATATGAAAATAGGGTGCTAATAACCAATTAAATTGAAAAAAATTAAATTTGCGAAAACTGGATGCGCTACTCCGAAAATAGTGATTAATTTGAAATATATTTTAAATAAACTAAATTGAATTACCTAAAATTCTACGTACTTTAATTTTTAAAAAATTACCGCTATCTGGAAAATCCTAACGGTTGAATTTAAAAATTGGTAAAAAAAAGTGCCAAATGATCACTTTAGGCGTTAGGGGTGGCTTTCGGTTTAGTTGTACGCCATTCGCTTTAGCGGCTTTTTCTAAATGGGTATAGATGTCTGAAAATCTTTTATATGCAAGTTGAATGCTTTTATATACAAAATCCCAAACCTATTGTAAAACATCCTTTAAAATCACTATTTTCGGAGTAGCGCATCCAATTTTAGCACATTTAATTTTTTTCCAAAATTTTAATTGGTTTTTAGCACTCTATTTTCATATTCTGCTGTCACAATCAAGATCTGAAATACTTTGGCAAAATGTATGGAGCAAATAAGCCATCTAGTATACTGTATACACATACGCCAAATCAATTCTCAGGCGACGAAACGTATGTAAGAATGCGATTGGCGTACTTGAATAAGATGTTCAGTAGAGAGAAAGAAAGCAACAGCAACAGCATAACTTGTACCGATTTTAGAGTGTTTAAGAGCCACTGCGTTTGCAAATCGTCTCCACAACCATGCCTTCGTCTTCGCTAGAAAATGCCGTTGCAACGTTCAAAGGCAGAGCAGTGTAAAAGTTTGACTTTCCTTTGATGTGTTCTTTGAACAATTAATTTAGATTTTGTTGTTAAATTTGGACGCAAGCTTGGAGTAGGCTGTCACCGGTTTTATTTCTGTTTGTTTGTGTTTTGAGAATCGCGATGTGTGCAAAAATGGAATACAACGTGCATGAACCTAAAATATAACATCTTCGGACAAAATAATGAATAAAATCTAAAATTTAGAAATAAATCTTTCTCTTGTCAAAAACTATGTTCATAGGTACTTACGTTTTTTATTTTATATTATATATTTATCTACAACATGTTCAAAAATGAATACGTGAACGTGTCAAAAAGGAAACAATAATATAGAAATTTATTTGTAGGTATACACAAAGAAATTTTTAGGATTTAATTGTTCAAGAACACAAAGTAGGTAGATCAAGAAAGTAACTTGAGAAAAAAATTATTTTTGAACCTGGCTCAGGAACGGCTCAGCGACAATGTGCCATATGACACCGCTAGGCATTACTGGGTTAAGCTAACAACGAAACGAGGATGAAAAAAATTACGAAAAAATAAATTAATTAAAAAAAAAATTTCTAATGTTAAAAAATTAAAAAAAAATCGACAATTGTTTTTGTAAAAATGAATGTTTTGATGAAAAAAAATATGAACTGCATTTTTAATTTTTATTTCAATTTTAAATATTTTGATAAAAATATGACGTAGCAGAGCAAAACGGACCACTGATTCGGACTCAGCGTCCCCCCATTGCCCTAAGTACACTTGTCCCGTCTCTGCTTATTTTTGGCTGTTGAATAGTGTTATTTTTTGCATCCTTAAAGTTATCAAGGGTTTCATGTACCTTAACAAAGTCATCAACAGCTCAACGGTGTTGGCAGCCAGGAGGCTGATAAACATATACTAATTCTTGCTACTTAGTGTAATAATTTTAAATGATATTGAGAAGATATTTGAATCAAGGATATATGTATGTATAAATATATAGATATATAGACTTATATACTTACGAACCCCTTCGGAATATTTTTAGGATTCATGGACATTTTTATAGTAATTTATGGGAATTTTCAGTTATGCATGCATTTATAGTAAAATAAATTTTAAGCTAGCATACATTTATTCATTTATTTTGTATTTTTTGACAAATCCCAGCAGGCCCACTCTATTCATTTTTTATATACAATAAAATTAAGAATCGAATAAGTCAAATAAGTCATTCAGGTAGTTGAAGCCATTGGACAAACAACGTTGGAAAATGGATGGAAAGTTTCTTAGCACAAAAACCTTTTTGAACAGATTCCAATATGTTTCTATAAAAGTTATATTGATCGGCTCCAAACTGGAGAGGCATACTCTAAGAATGGTCCTACCAGAGACTGAAAAAGAGTTTTCATTATATGTCTATGGATCATTAAATTCTATTGCCCATCTTTTAATCAAAGCAATCATTCTCTGACCTTTTTTATTTGTAGATTAAAATTCAATTTAGAGTCCATGCCAATTTCCAAGTTTTAATTTTTATACAGTAATTTGATGGCAGTGTTGGGCAAAATTCAATCCGACAAATGAGTGAAAAGTAATGACTAATGCTCTCAGATGAGAGATTCGTCGATCGCGGAATTTGATCAAAAATCGAGGAATTTGGAAAAAAAAAATTTTTTGTTAAAATTTGATTTATAAAAACTTATTTTTTATTTCTGTACTACGCCGCCTGGAAAACCGTCTAGTTTTTGTCTATTTTAGAGGAAGCCCTGGTTAGCTTATGTCGAGGGTAAACTAGACTAGTAAGAATAATTCCTAGTAACAAGTTGAATAATTCGTCATTACAACTTATAAAACAAAAGTTTATATTTTTAAGAGAGCACCTAACTCTTTTTTTACACGGTAGATACGTTCCTTAGAAAACCGTGCAAAAAAAAACTTTGTGTAAAAAAATACATGCGACATATGGCATATTTTAAAAAATTGTTTAGAATGAAAAAACTTTAAATATTTTCCCAAATACCGTGAAAAAAAAAAAATGAATTCCATATTGCACTAGTTTACACGAAAAATTAATCAGAAGAAAAAAGAGGGTTTTTAGACTAACTGAAAAGAAAATGGCACTCTTGTATTTTTGCAAAGAAACGTTTGCGAGATATTTGCAAAAAAGTGGTTTTTGGCTCTTTTATCAGTTATTGGTAAATCTTGATAATGGTTGATCCAATTGACATAAACTGAAAATCATTCGAAATTTCTAACGAATTTGCTTGTCTCTTCGGAATATTTTGTTGTTGCTTAGGCATTTTATTAATACTATACTAGAGTAGTGTAAAAATTATGTAAAATAATATTGATTATGGAACCTTCCTAAACCGAAAATTTAACAGAATATAACCTTTTTTAAAAGTAAAAAATTATCATCAATACAAATTATACTGGAAATTTCACCATCGAAATAAAAAAAAAACCTCAATTTGAACATCAACTTTTACACATGGGCTCCACAAGCAAGTTCAAGTGCGGAAAACTCAATGCATTCACACATTTTCAATAATACACACACTCATTTGATACTGCAAGTAATTTTCGAACTTTTCGAACATAATACGGATACTCTACTTGCAGCAGTTTACTTACATGTGTGGCCACAGGGTTAGAACCTTATTTAAATTATTTATTGCATCCTACGAACTGAACACTTTAGCACAAAATAAGTACTGAATAATGAAATGTGTACAACGAGATAAAGAAAAAACTGTTAATAAAATTCGGGTATTTCCCCAATTGTACTTTATTAGTCATGTATCGTTGACTAATGAAAAAAAATTGTAATTGTAACCGTGACTAAAATAATGATTGCGATTTGATTGGTTTTCAATCAAAGAAATAGTTGGTGATTTTTGACACCTGGGTGAAAATGCGAAATCCCATTTTTATTTTTATAATCGCAAATATATCCTATAGTGTAATTACCGGATTATGCATTTATAGCAAATGGTTAAACATTAAAATCGAGTGTTGTTAAAACATCAGTTTAGCACATTTGCGGTTTTGGTATACACCCGATAATATGTAAAACTACTCAATAAGTTTCAGTTTAAAATTAGTCATGACTAAAGAGCGGAAAAAGGTAAAATAAAATTTTCTTTCTCATAAGTCCCAATTTGGAACTGAACACTTTAGCACAAAATAAGTACTGAATAATGAAATATGTTCAAGTTGAAGTACAACGAGATAAAGAAAAAACTGTTAATAAAATTCGGGTATTTCCCCAATTGTACTTTATTAGTCATGTATCATTGACTAATGAATAAAAATTGTAATTGTAACCGTGACTAAAATAATAATTGCGATTTGATTGGTTTTCAATCAAAGAAATAGTTGGTGATTTTTGACACCTGGGTGAAAATGCGAAATCCCATTTTTATTTTTATAATCGCAAATTCAAATCGAGTGTTGTTAAAACATCAGTTTAGCACATTCGCGGTTTTGGTATACACCCGATAATATGTAAAACTACTCAATAAGTTTCAGTTTAAAATTAGTCATGACCAAAGAGCGGAAAAAGGTAAAATAAAATTTTCTTTCTCATAAGTCCCAATTTGGATTTGACAATAAAAATTGCGCAATTCTTATCGATTCTCTTTAGAACTTGCCATTAGCATAGACATTGGCAATTCTACATAAAGCAAAATTAAATTATAATAAAAAGATTATTTTTTATTAAAATGCATGTATTTTCAACTGGCGTTTAAAGCAATTAATGGTTAATAAAAAATAAAATGGCATATAAAAAAACGAATGTCACAAAATTAGTTAATTATTAGTTAATTAAAAAAATTAGTTGATTACATCCAACTCTGCCTGATGGAATTGATTGTCTTTTTTAAGAGACCTTCTATTAACACTTCTTTAAATTTAAAAGAATTGAATTAATCTACCATCAACGTGTAAAAGCATTGAGGTCCAATTGAAGTAAAATTTATGCCTCTTCAGAATAATATGAAATAAAAAGCTACACATCATCATCATAAAATAAAACTTTGAGTAGCGGATAAAGAATAAAATGGGACTAAGATTACTACCCTGAGGCAGTCACAAAGGAAGTCCTAAAAAATCTTATAGTAGTGAACAATAATATCTAAAACTCTATTTCGATGGTGCAAGGAACAACCATTGTATGTTGATTTTTCCGTGCTGAGTTCTAAAATGTTCGTCTACTAAAGATGAACATTTTGGTCTTTGTAATTCGTGTTCGGGGGGTGGAACTGCAATGATTGTGCTTTAAACCAGGGGTGATCAGCCAGAATCTCAATTGGCTCATTTGGTTCTTTTAAAATACATGTGTTTGTTGTATTTTAATATTTTACAACAAGCACAAGAATTGATGTGTCGATCCCATTTGTTTGTTGTTACCTCGTTACCGAAATCATTTTATTGCTATGAATATTTGTTGTTGCGGTCGCGCGCAAAGAATATTTTGTGAGCCTCGCTGCCGAAATCATATCATTGCTATGAATTAGTGTCCGACAGAAGGTGATTTTTTGGCCGAAGCCGAACATCTAACCTTCGGCCGAAGCCTAAAACCGAAGGATTTTTAAAATATAAAAAATAAAAATCTGAAAGTAAATTTTTTTTACCTATGTAATTGGAAACATATACAGAAAGATATAAATAGTAGATACTCCAAATAAAAAGCTGACCAGTAGCACTAAAAAACTGTTCACTGTCCAAGGAGCTGACAAATATTATTTATTTTAAGAAACATTTAAAAATTTGTTTACGTCAAAATGTACAGTTACATCGACTGTAGAACGACTGTCGTTCAACAACTTCTGTGTCAAAAAAAAAAAAAAGTTGGCCGATGGCTGCCATGACTCTGCTTATCTAAAATCAAAGATTGAGTCAGCGTATCAATCGATAGACCTGTAGTCGGAACCAGAATTGACCCTCTAGTTCCTAAATTTTTGATTTATTTAAAAGAAATGGGGATTGATAAATTTTAATGTAAAAGCATAAATCTGATCTCAAAACCCTAAAAAATTTAATGGGCGTGGTTTTATGAAGCCGGAAAAGTTGAATGCTTAAAAGTGTTTGCTGTTTAAATAACTAAATATTTTGTATAAAAAATTTATATTCCTAGGTACTCACAGCTAGTTTATTTATCTGGCTAGATTGACGAGAAGTATTTTGTTTAGTTTTTTTTTATTTTTATCTCAAATTCAAACAAAATAATAAGTTTTATTGTTTTTGACAAATTTTGACTTTGACTGTCGCTAACATCATAATAACACATAACATAAAACTAGTTTCAAAGTTCAAATATGCATGACTGCAGTATCAGGGCCTGCAAATAAATATCTGTAACTTTCAATCGACTGTAAATTTCAAAGAATTCCTTTACACATATATTGTAGTGCGATTTTAGCCAAAACAATTTTCAATTTTTTTGACCTCCTTGAAAGCAAAAAAAAAGTTAAGCGCCAGTGATGGAAAATGTCGGATTCTCTAACAATTCTCGCTTCTTTTCAATACGCTTCAAGTCTTCCTTAAAAAGTAAAAAATTTTGGCTTGCTTCTGCTGCCTCTAATTGTATTAGCTCAAGCAGGTTGTTCGTTAAAAAAAATCATTGATAACTGTTTGTACGGTTGTAAATCTGTGGGTTACTTCAAAAGTAGAAATGGAACAAGCAAACGGAGAAAATATAACACAGAAATTGTAATGTAAATACTTTATATAACCACTTCACATTTATTTATTTGTATCAATTTTTATTGCGAATCTATAGTAAAAATGATTATAAAATAAAATGCTTATAATCTTCGGCTTCGGCAAATACTTCGGCCACTTTTTGCCGGGCAATTTTAGGCCGAATAGCCGAAGAACCGAAGCCGAATAATCGGTCGGACACTACTATGAATATTTGTTGTTGTTGGTTGCATTCAGAAGACACACCGGAGATTAAATTCTCTTCTGCTACATATGTACATTTTGTGTCTTCGAATGGCCAAATTTTCGAGAAACAGCTGTTTTATTTTTTGAAAAACAAAAAAGTGAAAAAATTTTAATTTTATCAATGACAAAAATAATATAAGCTATCTATTATTAAATACACTCGCCAATTGTATATTGAATTGAAATATAAGCCAGAAACCTTCGCCCTGCGACTTACAGTCAACTTCTCGCCGCCGCTTTGTTTTTATTTGCCACCGGCCGTGATTTATCGGCTAAGCCGTTCCTTTCAGTACAAATGAACGACAAACTTCATAATATGAATTGAATAACATTAAACAAATAAATTTGCTTATAATAGGATTGTTTAAAATATTATATTCGAGTATTTTTATATCAGCCGCCGAAACAAAAGAAAATATCGGCTACCAGCCACCGTCTAAAAATCGCCAAACCGCCGATAAATAAATAATAAAAATAGACGGGCGCAGGTTTTTTGAGACAACATGTTGGCCCGAAAGAGCAGAAATATAATATGATGGAAAAAATGGCGTCGAAATGCCAACAGCTCCACGGAGCAGAAATTCACAACAATTCAGAAGACACACACGCCACAGTTGCGCAACAGCTGTACCTTCTGAATGCACCCATTTTTTTAGCCTCGCTGCCGAAATTATTGCATTGCTATGAATATTTATTGTTGTGGTCACGCGCTAAGAATATTTGTTTTTGTTTTTCGCTTGATCACATTTGGTTGTGTTGTTGATGTCTTATGCCAGTAGCTCAATGGGCTCTTTTGGCTCTTTACAACAAACACAAAAATTTTTGTTGTTATTTTCATTTCGCAGCGCCCGATCAGGGATTGTTGTTTGCGTGTTTTATTTTGCTTGATCAAATTTCTTTAATTATAGTCCCACCTCCAAAATCATTTAATTTCCTTCTCATTGTGTCACAGGTGATGATGTTGTAATCGTTGTTGCTGCTTGGCTCCCAAAATGTTTTTGGTGGTCACCGCTGCTTTAAACCATCGACTTTTTTTTTCTAGTCATAGGTTAAGGTAGTATAGTCAAAAAATTAAAATGTTATTTCTTTTTTGGGAAAATACTTGGGTAACTGCCTTAGAAGCAAACTGATATAATAATATTATTGCAACTTTCTCTAAGTTCGTCTTAGCAGAAACAAAAAATTAAAATAATAAAATTTAAGCTCCTAGATAAATACTTAAGTATGCTAGGATAACACTTTCATGTAATGTAACCTAATAGATATGCAAATAATTATATTTTTTGGGCAATAAAAAAATCGTTAAAAAAAAATCTTATAGTAGTACTGGAAAACCAAACAAATCAAGTTTATTAATAAAAAAGCAAATCATGATTTACGTTAGACTTCAGTCTGAAAGTTTTTGGAAAATTCTTTAATTGTATTAATTTGGAATGCTCAAAGATAGGCATTTGTAGATCTGCATTTAACTGCCGTAACAGATAATAGTGTGTATAGCCCACAAAGTTTCCAGATCGCTTACATCGTTCGTGAAGCAATCGAGATCATTGGATCTTTTGGGTTCCGTGGCATATTGGAATGGAAATTGCTGATATACACTCAAAAAAAAAGTGCAATGTAAAATTGTAATGTTATTTTCAATGTAAAAACAAAAATGTTATTTTTACGGCAGATTGATCTGTTTTGTGTTGTATTAACATTAAAACTGTCATATTGATAATAATCTGTTTTACATTGACATATTAAATTATAATGTTAAAATTACATTCAAAATGTTCTCATTACTTAATACGTTTTTCATGTAAAATTGATATTATCCTGTGTAAATTTAACATGCAAAATGTAAACAGGCTAGTTTGACATTGAAAATTAAGACTGGAAATACTTTTTGAATAAGTATAACATAAAAATTTAAGCTGACAACAATTTTTAATTGTGAAATAGTTTTACGTTTCTTCGGGTGAGAGTGAACGTGTCTATTTATTTGCAGTCACAATAATAGTTTAAAAAAAAACAGTGTGAAAAGAAATTTGTGAAAAAGTGTTCAAATAATAATAAAAGAGAATAAAATAAACTAAAATGTGTTTTAAAAATTTTACTTTTTCGGAATTATTTACGTTTATATATTATTATTAGTAACTATTATTACAGAAATAAAATTATATAAAATGCAAAAAACTTCTTTATTGTGTTTTATTTAACATTTTAGGTTTTCAATTCTACGTTGAATTTATATCAAATTTACATTTTGCAATATCAGTTATATATTGTTGTCATGTCAATTCAACATTATTGTCATATCAATATTACATTAAAATAATGTATTTCTTTTACATTTTTAATGTTAAAATTGCATTGTTTTCGCATCATTTATACATTTTTCAGTAATGTTATAATTACATTTTGTAATGTCAATTTTGATATTTTTTAATGTTGGCTGAATATTGTAAACAAAAAATTTTATTTTTACAGCTGTTTCATGTACTTTTTTTTTAGTGTACTAGCTAAAAAACGAGCATCAACTCCTTTCGTATGCCCGATATCATTCTGTGGAATGAGAAAAGGAACCTTTTCTTTCAAAAGATAATCGAATCTCCATAGAAGTAAGATCAATACAAAAACTTCTATCGGAGGATGGAGCTTATAGAGCTTATAGGTCCCAGTGCATTCACCTTCCCCCTCCTAACCCAGTTAGTTTTTTTTTTGGCGCAGCAAGAAATTTTCATTTATGTGAATAAAATCAAGTACATACCTACATATGCATGTTTAATAATATTTTTTATTGATTTGTAAAAAGTTACTAATGGAACAGGAAAGCTTCAAAATTAAATGTCTACATAATTATTATTTTTGAAAAGAAGAATAAAAAATATCAATCAAATGCCATTAGATAATATAATTATAATTAATTTTCTCCTTACCGACAATATGAATTTTTAGCACCACATTAAAAATATGTTATTTCCAATTTATTTATGTATTTATGTTTTATAAATACTTATGAACGATGAACGAATCTGATTGTTTTTGTATTGTAATTAATTGCACTATGCATATGTAAATATGTATGAAATAAAACTTTTTTTTCAATTCATTTCTCATAATAAATTTAAACACATAAATTCTTTTTTGTTGTTGTTTCATTAGCAATTTGCATATCATATAAAAATCACTTAATGTGACTTAAAAAAAAAACAAAAGCAATTAAGTATCTTTACAATTCATAGATACATATGTACGTCTCTGCACCAATACACACGCACGCACTGATATAATGAAGTTTGTTGTTGTTGCTGCTTTTGCTGCTGGTAGCAAAAACAATTAATCAAAACTAAATAAATGCAACAAAAAAAAAAAAGAAAGAAACACCAAACAAACAAAAATAAAATAAAAAAATACAAAAAGTAAAACAATAATAATAATAACGAATAATAATAAAAAATGCAACAACAACAACAATCACAACACTTATTATATTAACAGCAGCAAACACAAAAATGTTGCTGGTGCTTTTGTTGTTGCGGTTACTGCTGCTGCTTGCTATTGCCGATGTTGCTTGCTGTTGATGATGATTAATGAGTCACACACAGACACACACACACAGATATAAACACTCGTGGTTTTTCACGCGCGCAAAGAAAACGTTTAAGATAAAAAGACGCGACGCTAGGCGCAGCCACATCAAGTGAATCTCGTCGGCAATTGCTCATTAGTGGGAGTGGAAGAGTATGAGAGAGAGAGAGAAAGGTGGGAGGGGTTAATAGCACTAAACCACCACTATATATAACATATATATATAATATATATATATAT
>CAVNUY010000058.1:0-12753 GCA_963691655.1 Toxonevra muliebris | reverse complement strand
AAAATTCGGAGTTAAAATTCGGAGTTAAAATTCGGAGTTAAATTTCGGAATTAAAATTCGGAGTTAAAATTCGGAGTTAAAATTCGGAGTTAAAATTCGGAGTTAAAATTCGGAGTTAAAATTCGGAGTTAAAATTCGGAGTTAAAATTCGGAGTTAAAATTCGGAATTAAAATTCGGAATTAAAATTCGGAGTTAAAATTCGGAGTTAAAATTCGGAGTTAAAATTCGGAAGTTAAAATTCGGAGTTAAAATTCGGAGTTAAAATTCGGAGTTAAAATTCGGAAGTTAAAATTCGGTTTAAATCGAATTAAAATTCGGAATTAAAATTCGGAATTAAAATTCGGAGTTAAAATTCGGAGTTAAAATTCGGATTAAAATTCGGAGTTAAAATTCGGAATTAAAATTCGGAATTAAATTCGGAGTTAAAATTCGGAGTTAAAATTCGGAGTTAAAATTCGGAGTTAAAATTCGGAGTTAAATTCGGAGTTAAATTCGGAGTTAAAATTCGGAGTTAAAATTCGGAGTTAAAATTCGGAATTAAAATTCGGAGTTAAAATTCGGAAATAAAATTCGGTTAAAATTCGGAATAAAAATCATAAAATTCGGAGTTAAAATTCGGAGTTAAAATTCGGAGTTAAATTTCGGAATTAAAATTCCGGAGTTAAAATTCGGAGTTAAAATTCGGAATTAAAATTCGGAGTTAAAATTCGGAGTTAAAATTCGGAGTTAAAATTCGGAGTTAAAATTCGGAGTTAAAATTTCGGAATTAAAATTCGGAATTAAAATTCGGAGTTAAAATTCGGAGTTAAAATTCGGAGTTAAAATTCGGAGTTAAAATTTCGGAATTAAAATTCGGAGTTAAAATTCGGAGTTAAATTTCGGAATTAAAATTCGGAATTAAAATTCGGAATTAAAATTCGGAGTTAAAATTCGGAGTTAAAATTCGGAGTTGAAATTCGGAATTAAAATTCGGAGTTAAAATTCGGAGTTAAAATTCGGAGTTAAAATTCGGAGTTAAAATTCGGAGTTAAAATTCGGAGTTAAAATTCGGAATTAAAATTCGGAATTAAAATTCGGAGTTAAAATTCGGAGTTAAAATTCGGAGTTAAAATTCGGAGTTAAATTTCGGAATTAAAATTCGGAATTAAAATTCGGAGTTAAAATTCGGAGTTAAAATTCGGAGTTAAAATTCGGAGTTAAATTTCGGAATTAAAATTCGGAATTAAAATTCGGAGTTAAAATTCGGAGTTAAAATTCGGAGTTAAAATTCGGAGTTAAAATTCGGAATTAAATTTCGGAATTAAAATTCGGAATTAAAATTCGGAGTTAAAATTCGGAGTTAAAATTCGGAATTAAATTTCGGAGTTAAAATTCGGAATTAAAATTCGGAATTAAAATTCGGAGTTAAAATTCGGAGTTAAAATTCGGAGTTAAAATTCGGAGTTAAAATTCGGAGTTAAAATTCGGAGTTAAAATTCGGAGTTAAAATTCGGAGTTAAAATTCGGAGTTAAATTTCGGAATTAAAATTCGGAGTTAAATTTCGGAGTTAAAATTCGGAATTAAATTTCGGAGTTAAAATTCGGAATTAAAATTCGGAATTAAAATTCGGAGTTAAAATTCGGAGTTAAAATTCGGAGTTAAATTTCGGAATTAAAATTCGGAATTAAAATTCGGAGTTAAAATTCGGAGTTAAAATTCGGAGTTAAAATTCGGAATTAAAATTCGGAGTTAAAATTCGGAGTTAAAATTCGGAGTTAAAATTCGGAGTTAAAATTCGGAATTAAAATTCGGAGTTAAAATTCGGAGTTAAAATTCGGAGTTAAAATTCGGAGTTAAAATTCGGAGTTAAATTTCGGAATTAAAATTCGGAATTAAAATTCGGAGTTAAAATTCGGAGTTAAAATTCGGAGTTAAAATTCGGAGTTAAAATTCGGAGTTAAAATTCGGAGTTAAAATTCGGAGTTAAAATTCGGAATTAAAATTCGGAATTAAAATTCGGAATTAAAATTCGGAATTAAAATTCGGAGTTAAAATTCGGAGTTAAAATTCGGAGTTAAAATTCGGAGTTAAAATTCGGAGTTAAAATTCGGAGTTAAAATTCGGAATTAAAATTCGGAATTAAAATTCGGAATTAAAATTCGGAATTAAAATTCGGAGTTAAAATTCGGAGTTAAAATTCGGAGTTAAAATTCGGAGTTAAATTTCGGAATTAAAATTCGGAATTAAAATTCGGAGTTAAAATTCGGAGTTAAAATTCGGAGTTAAAATTCGGAATTAAATTTCGGAATTAAAATTCGGAATTAAAATTCGGAATTAAAATTCGGAGTTAAAATTCGGAGTTAAAATTCGGAGTTAAAATTCGGAGTTAAAATTCGGAGTTAAAATTCGGAGTTAAAATTCGGAGTTAAAATTCGGAGTTAAAATTCGGAGTTAAAATTCGGAGTTAAATTTCGGAATTAAAATTCGGAATTAAAATTCGGAGTTAAAATTCGGAGTTAAAATTCGGAGTTAAAATTCGGAATTAAAATTCGGAATTAAAATTCGGAATTAAAATTCGGAGTTAAAATTCGGAGTTAAATTTCGGAATTAAAATTCGGAATTAAAATTCGGAGTTAAAATTCGGAGTTAAAATTCGGAGTTAAAATTCGGAGTTAAATTTCGGAATTAAAATTCGGAATTAAAATTCGGAATTAAAATTCGGAATTAAAATTCGGAGTTAAAATTCGGAGTTAAAATTCGGAGTTAAAATTCGGAATTAAATTTCGGAATTAAAATTCGGAATTAAAATTCGGAGTTAAAATTCGGAGTTAAAATTCGGAGTTAAATTTCGGAATTAAAATTCGGAATTAAAATTCGGAATTAAAATTCGGAATTAAAATTCGGAGTTAAAATTCGGAGTTAAAATTCGGAGTTAAAATTCGGAGTTAAATTTCGGAATTAAAATTCGGAATTAAAATTCGGAGTTAAAATTCGGAGTTAAAATTCGGAGTTAAATTTCGGAATTAAAATTCGGAATTAAAATTCGGAGTTAAATTTCGGAATTAAAATTCGGAATTAAAATTCGGAATTAAAATTCGGAGTTAAAATTCGGAGTTAAAATTCGGAGTTAAAATTCGGAATTAAAATTCGGAGTTAAAATTCGGAGTTAAAATTCGGAGTTAAAATTCGGAGTTAAAATTCGGAATTAAATTTCGGAATTAAAATTCGGAATTAAAATTCGGAGTTAAAATTCGGAGTTAAAATTCGGAGTTAAAATTCGGAATTAAAATTCGGAATTAAAATTCGGAATTAAAATTCGGAGTTAAAATTCGGAGTTAAATTTCGGAATTAAAATTCGGAATTAAAATTCGGAGTTAAAATTCGGAGTTAAAATTCGGAGTTAAAATTCGGAGTTAAATTTCGGAATTAAAATTCGGAATTAAAATTCGGAATTAAAATTCGGAATTAAAATTCGGAGTTAAAATTCGGAGTTAAAATTCGGAGTTAAAATTCGGAATTAAATTTCGGAATTAAAATTCGGAATTAAAATTCGGAGTTAAAATTCGGAGTTAAAATTCGGAGTTAAATTTCGGAATTAAAATTCGGAATTAAAATTCGGAATTAAAATTCGGAATTAAAATTCGGAGTTAAAATTCGGAGTTAAAATTCGGAGTTAAAATTCGGAGTTAAATTTCGGAATTAAAATTCGGAATTAAAATTCGGAGTTAAAATTCGGAGTTAAAATTCGGAGTTAAATTTCGGAATTAAAATTCGGAATTAAAATTCGGAGTTAAATTTCGGAATTAAAATTCGGAATTAAAATTCGGAATTAAAATTCGGAGTTAAAATTCGGAGTTAAAATTCGGAGTTAAAATTCGGAATTAAAATTCGGAGTTAAAATTCGGAGTTAAAATTCGGAGTTAAAATTCGGAATTAAAATTCGGAATTAAAATTCGGAATTAAAATTCGGAGTTAAAATTCGGAGTTAAAATTCGGAGTTAAATTTCAGAATTAAAATTCGGAATTAAAATTCGGAGTTAAAATTCGGAGTTAAAATTCGGAGTTAAATTTCGGAATTAAAATTCGGAATTAAAATTCGGAGTTAAAATTCGGAGTTAAAATTCGGAATTAAAATTCGGAGTTAAAATTCGGAATTAAATTTCGGAATTAAAATTCGGAATTAAAATTCGGAGTTAAAATTCGGAGTTAAAATTCGGAATTAAATTTCGGAGTTAAAATTCGGAATTAAAATTCGGAATTAAAATTCGGAGTTAAAATTCGGAGTTAAAATTCGGAGTTAAAATTCGGAGTTAAAATTCGGAGTTAAAATTCGGAGTTAAAATTCGGAGTTAAAATTCGGAGTTAAAATTCGGAGTTAAAATTCGGAGTTAAATTTCGGAATTAAAATTCGGAATTAAAATTCGGAGTTAAAATTCGGAGTTAAAATTCGGAGTTAAAATGCGGAGTTAAAATTCGGAGTTAAATTTCGGAATTAAAATTCGGAATTAAAATTCGGAATTAAAATTCGGAGTTAAAATTCGGAGTTAAAATTCGGAGTTAAAATTCGGAGTTAAAATTCGGAGTTAAAATTCGGAGTTAAAATTCGGAGTTAAAATTCGGAGTTAAAATTCGGAGTTAAAATTCGGAATTAAAATTCGGAATTAAAATTCGGAATTAAAATTCGGAGTTAAAATTCGGAGTTAAAATTCGGAGTTAAAATTCGGAGTTAAAATTCGGAGTTAAAATTCGGAGTTAAAATTCGGAGTTAAAATTCGGAGTTAAATTTCGGAATTAAAATTCGGAATT
Source organism: Toxonevra muliebris (assembly GCA_963691655.1). Lineage (NCBI taxonomy): Eukaryota > Metazoa > Arthropoda > Insecta > Diptera > Pallopteridae > Toxonevra > Toxonevra muliebris. The sequence continues at coordinate 7,966 of CAVNUY010000058.1, read as the reverse complement.
AAAATTCGGAGTTAAAATTCGGAGTTAAATTTCGGAATTAAAATTCGGAATTAAAATTCGGAGTTAAAATTCGGAGTTAAAATTCGGAGTTAAAATTCGGAGTTAAAATTCGGAGTTAAAATTCGGAGTTAAAATTCGGAGTTAAAATTCGGAGTTAAATTTCGGAATTAAAATTCGGAATTAAAATTCGGAATTAAAATTCGGAATTAAAATTCTGAGTTAAAATTCGGAGTTAAAATTCGGAGTTAAAATTCGGAATTAAATTTCGGAATTAAAATTCGGAATTAAAATTCGGAGTTAAAATTCGGAGTTAAAATTCGGAGTTAAAATTCGGAGTTAAATTTCGGAATTAAAATTCGGAATTAAAATTCGGAATTAAAATTCGGAATTAAAATTCGGAGTTAAAATTCGGAGTTAAAATTTGGAGTTAAAATTCGGAGTTAAATTTCGGAATTAAAATTCGGAATTAAAATTCGGAGTTAAAATTCGGAGTTAAAATTCGGAGTTAAAATTCGGAGTTAAATTTCGGAATTAAAATTCGGAATTAAAATTCGGAGTTAAATTTCGGAATTAAAATTCGGAATTAAAATTCGGAATTAAAATTCGGAGTTAAAATTCGGAGTTAAAATTCGGAGTTAAAATTCGGAGTTAAAATTCGGAGTTAAAATTCGGAGTTAAAATTCGGAGTTAAAATTCGGAGTTAAATTTCGGAATTAAAATTCGGAATTAAAATTCGGAATTAAAATTCGGAGTTAAAATTCGGAGTTAAAATTCGGAGTTAAAATTCGGAATTAAAATTCGGAGTTAAAATTCGGAGTTAAAATTCGGAGTTAAAATTCGGAGTTAAAATTCGGAGTTAAAATTCGGAGTTAAAATTCGGAGTTAAAATTCGGAGTTAAAATTCGGAGTTAAAATTCGGAGTTAAAATTAGGAGTTAAATTTCGGAATTAAAATTCGGAATTAAAATTCGGAGTTAAAATTCGGAGTTAAAATTCGGAGTTAAAATTCGGCGTTAAAATTCGGAGTTAAATTTCGGAATTAAAATTCGGAATTAAAATTCGGAGTTAAAATTCGGAGTTAAAATTCGGAGTTAAAATTCGGAATTAAATTTCGGAATTAAAATTCGGAATTAAAATTCGGAGTTAAAATTCGGAGTTAAAATTCGGAATTAAATTTCGGAGTTAAAATTCGGAATTAAAATTCGGAATTAAAATTCGGAATTAAAATTCGGAGTTAAAATTCGGAGTTAAAATTCGGAGTTAAAATTCGGAGTTAAAATTCGGAGTTAAAATTCGGAATTAAATTTCGGAATTAAAATTCGGAATTAAAATTCGGAGTTAAAATTCGGAGTTAAAATTCGGAATTAAATTTCGGAGTTAAAATTCGGAATTAAAATTCGGAATTAAAATTCGGAGTTAAAATTCGGAGTTAAAATTCGGAGTTAAAATTCGGAGTTAAAATTCGGAGTTAAAATTCGGAGTTAAAATTCGGAGTTAAAATTCGGAATTAAATTTCGGAATTAAAATTCGGAATTAAAATTCGGAGTTAAAATTCGGAGTTAAAATTCGGAATTAAAATTCGGAATTAAAATTCGGAGTTAAAATTCGGAGTTAAAATTCGGAGTTAAAATTCGGAGTTAAAATTCGGAGTTAAAATTCGGAGTTAAAATTCGGAATTAAATTTCGGAGTTAAAATTCGGAGTTAAATTCGGAGTTAAAATTCGGAGTTAAATTCGGAATTAAAATTCGGAATTAAAATTCGGAATTAAAATTCGGAATTAAAATTCGGAGTTAAAATTCGGAGTTAAATTTCGGAATTAAATTTCGGAATTAAAATTCGGAATTAAAATTCGGAGTTAAAATTCGGAGTTAAAATTCGGAGTTAAATTTCGGAATTAAAATTCGGAATTAAAATTCGGAATTAAAATTCGGAATTAAAATTCGGAGTTAAAATTCGGAATTAAAATTCGGAGTTAAATTTCGGAATTAAAATTCGGAATTAAAATTCGGAATTAAAATTCGGAGTTAAAATTCGGAGTTAAAATTCGGAATTAAAATTCGGAGTTAAAATTCGGAGTTAAAATTCGGAGTTAAAATTCGGAGTTAAAATTCGGAGTTAAATTTCGGAATTAAAATTCGGAGTTAAAATTCGGAGTTAAAATTCGGAGTTAAAATTCGGAGTTAAATTTCGGAATTAAAATTCGGAATTAAAATTCGGAGTTAAAATTCGGAGTTAAATTTCGGAATTAAAATTCCGAATTAAAATTCGGAGTTAAAATTCGGAGTTAAAATTCGGAGTTAAAATTCGGAGTTAAAATTCGGAGTTAAAATTCGGAGTTAAAATTCGGAGTTAAAATTCGGAGTTAAAATTCGGAGTTAAAATTCGGAGTTAAATTTCGGAATTAAAATTCGGAATTAAAATTCGGAGTTAAAATTCGGAGTTAAAATTCGGAGTTAAAATTCGGAGTTAAAATTCGGAGTTAAAATTCGGAGTTAAAATTCGGAGTTAAAATTCGGAGTTAAAATTCGGAGTTAAAATTTCGGAATTAAAATTCGGAGTTAAATTTCGGAATTAAATTTCGGAATTAAAATTCGGAATTAAAATTCGGAATTAAAATTCGGAGTTAAAATTCGGAGTTAAAATTCGGAATTAAAATTCGGAGTTAAAATTCGGAGTTAAAATTCGGAGTTAAAATTCGGAGTTAAAATTCGGAGTTAAAATTCGGAGTTAAAATTCGGAGTTAAAATTCGGAGTTAAAATTCGGAGTTAAAATTCGGAATTAAAATTCGGAATTAAAATTCGGAGTTAAAATTCGGAGTTAAAATTCGGAGTTAAAATTCGGAGTTAAAATTCGGAGTTAAAATTCGGAGTTAAAATTCGGAGTTAAATTTCGGAATTAAAATTCGGAATTAAAATTCGGAGTTAAAATTCGGAGTTAAAATTCGGAGTTAAAATTCGGAGTTAAAATTCGGAATTAAATTTCGGAATTAAAATTCGGAATTAAAATTCGGAGTTAAAATTCGGAGTTAAAATTCGGAGTTAAAATTCGGAGTTAAAATTCGGAGTTAAAATTCGGAATTAAAATTCGGAATTAAAATTCGGAATTAAAATTCGGAATTAAAATTCGGAGTTAAAATTCGGAGTTAAAATTCGGAGTTAAAATTCGGAGTTAAATTTCGGAATTAAAATTCGGAATTAAAATTCGGAGTTAAAATTCGGAGTTAAAATTCGGAGTTAAAATTCGGAGTTAAAATTCGGAGTTAAAATTCGGAGTTAAAATTCGGAGTTAAAATTCGGAGTTAAAATTCGGAGTTAAAATTCGGAATTAAAATTCGGAGTTAAAATTCGGAGTTAAAATTCGGAGTTAAAATTCGGAGTTAAAATTCGGAATTAAAATTCGGAATTAAAATTCGGAGTTAAAATTCGGAGTTAAAATTCGGAATTAAAATTCGGAGTTAAAATTCGGAATTAAAATTCGGAATTAAAATTCGGAATTAAAATTCGGAGTTAAATTTCGGAATTAAAATTCGGAATTAAAATTCAGGAGTTAAAATTCGGAGTTAAAATTCGGAGTTAAAATTCGGAGTTAAAATTCGGAATTAAATTTCGGAATTAAAATTCGGAGTTAAAATTCGGAATTAAAATTCGGAATTAAAATTCGGAGTTAAAATTCGGAGTTAAAATTCGGAGTTAAAATAATTTCGGAGTTAAAATTCGGAATTAAAATTCGGAATTAAAATTCGGAATTAAAATTCGGAGTTAAAATTCGGAGTTAAAATTCGGAGTTAAAATTCGGAGTTAAAATTCGGAATTAAAATTCGGAGTTAAAATTCGGAGTTAAAATTCGGAGTTAAAATTCGGAGTTAAAATTCGGAGTTAAAATTCGGAGTTAAAATTCGGAGTTAAAATTCGGAGTTAAAATTCGGAGTTAAAATTCGGAGTTAAAATTCGGAGTTAAAATTCGGAATTAAATTTCGGAATTAAAATTCGGAATTAAAATTCGGAGTTAAAATTCGGAGTTAAAATTCGGAATTAAATTCGGAGTTAAAATTCGGAATTAAAATTCGGAATTAAAATTCGGAGTTAAAATTCGGAGTTAAAATTCGGAGTTAAAATTCGGAGTTAAAATTCGGAGTTAAAATTCGGAGTTAAAATTCGGAGTTAAAATTCGGAGTTAAAATTCGGAGTTAAAATTCGGAGTTAAATTTCGGATTAAAATTCGGAATTAAAATTCGGAATTAAAATTCGGAGTTAAAATTCGGAGTTAAAATTCGGAGTTAAAATTCGGAGTTAAAATTCGGAGTTAAAATTCGGAGTTAAAATTCGGAGTTAAAATTCGGAATTAAAATTCGGAATTAAAATTCGGAATTAAAATTCGGAATTAAAATTCGGAGTTAAAATTCGGAGTTAAAATTCGGAGTTAAATTCGGAGTTAAAATTCGGAGTTAAAATTCGGAGTTAAAATTCGGAGTTAAAATTCGGAGTTAAAATTCGGAGTTAAATTTCGGAATTAAAATTCGGAATTAAAATTCGGAGTTAAAATTCGGAGTTAAAATTTCGGAATTAAAATTCGGAATTAAAATTCGGAGTTAAAATTCGGAGTTAAAATTCGGAGTTAAAATTCGGAGTTAAAATTCGGAGTTAAAATTCGGAGTTAAAATTCGGAGTTAAATTTCGGAATTAAAATTCGGAATTAAAATTCGGAATTAAAATTCGGAATTAAAATTCGGAGTTAAAATTCGGAGTTAAATTTCGGAATTAAAATTCGGAATTAAAATTCGGAATTAAAATTCGGAGTTAAAATTCGGAGTTAAAATTCGGAGTTAAATTTCGGAATTAAAATTCGGAATTAAAATTCGGAATTAAAATTCGGAATTAAAATTCGGAGTTAAAATTCGGAATTAAAATTCGGAGTTAAAATTCGGAGTTAAATTTCGGAATTAAAATTCGGAATTAAAATTCGGAATTAAAATTCGGAGTTAAAATTCGGAGTTAAAATTCGGAATTAAAATTCGGAGTTAAAATTCGGAGTTAAAATTCGGAGTTAAAATTCGGAGTTAAAATTCGGAGTTAAATTTCGGAATTAAAATTCGGAGTTAAAATTCGGAGTTAAAATTCGGAGTTAAAATTCGGAGTTAAATTTCGGAATTAAAATTCGGAATTAAAATTCGGAGTTAAAATTCGGAGTTAAATTTCGGAATTAAAATTCGGAATTAAAATTCGGAGTTAAAATTCGGAGTTAAAATTCGGAGTTAAAATTCGGAGTTAAAATTCGGAGTTAAAATTCGGAGTTAAAATTCGGAGTTAAAATTCGGAGTTAAAATTCGGAGTTAAATTCGGAATTAAAATTCGGAGTTAAAATTCGGAGTTAAAATTCGGAGTTAAAATTCGGAGTTAAAATTCGGAGTTAAAATTCGGAGTTAAAATTCGGAGTTAAAATTCGGAGTTAAAATTCGGAATTAAAATTCGGAATTAAAATTCGGAATTAAAATTCGGAGTTAAAATTCGGAGTTAAAATTCGGAATTAAAATTCGGAGTTAAATTCGGAATTAAAATTCGGAGTTAAAATTCGGAGTTAAAATTCGGAGTTAAAATTCGGAGTTAAAATTCGGAGTTAAAATTCGGAGTTAAAATTCGGAGTTAAAATTCGGAGTTAAAATTCGGAGTTAAAATTCGGAGTTAAAATTCGGAGTTAAAATTCGGAGTTAAAATTCGGAATTAAAATTCGGAATTAAAATTCGGAGTTAAAATTCGGAGTTAAAATTCGGAGTTAAAATTCGGAGTTAAAATTCGGAGTTAAAATTCGGAGTTAAATTCGGAATTAAAATTCGGAATTAAAATTCGGAGTTAAAATTCGGAGTTAAAATTCGGAGTTAAAAATTCGGAGTTAAAATTCGGAATTAAATTTCGGAATTAAAATTCGGAATTAAAATTCGGAGTTAAAATTCGGAGTTAAAATTCGGAGTTAAAATTCGGAGTTAAAATTCGGAGTTAAAATTCGGAATTAAATTCGGAATTAAAATTCGGAATTAAAATTCGGAGTTAAAATTCGGAGTTAAAATTCGGAGTTAAAATTCGGAGTTAAAATTCGGAGTTAAAATTTCGGAATTAAAATTCGGAATTAAAATTCGGAGTTAAAAATTCGGAGTTAAAATTCGGAGTTAAAATTCGGAGTTAAAATTCGGAGTTAAAATTCGGAGTTAAAATTCGGAGTTAAAATTCGGAGTTAAAATTCGGAGTTAAAATTCGGAGTTAAAATTCGGAGTTAAAATTCGGAGTTAAAATTCGGAGTTAAAATTCGGAGTTAAAATTCGGAATTAAAATTCGGAATTAAAATTCGGAGTTAAAATTCGGAGTTAAAATTCGGAGTTAAAATTCGGAGTTAAAATTCGGAGTTAAAATTCGGAGTTAAAATTCGGAGTTAAAATTCGGAGTTAAATTTCGGAATAAATTTCGGAATTAAAATTCGGAGTTAAAATTCGGAGTTAAAATTCGGAGTTAAAATTCGGAGTTAAAATTCGGAATTAAATTTCGGAATTAAAATTCGGAATTAAAATTCGGAGTTAAAATTCGGAGTTTAAAATTCGGAATTAAATTTCGGAGTTAAAATTCGGAATTAAAATTCGGAATTAAAATTCGGAATTAAAATTCGGAGTTAAAATTCGGAGTTAAAATTCGGAGTTAAAATTCGGAGTTAAAATTCGGAGTTAAAATTCGGAGTTAAAATTCGGAGTTAAAATTCGGAGTTAAAATTCGGAGTTAAAATTCGGAGTTAAAATTCGGAATTAAAATTCGGAATTAAAATTCGGAGTTAAAATTCGGAGTTAAAATTCGGAGTTAAAATTCGGAGTTAAAATTCGGAATTAAAATTCGGAATTAAAATTCGGAATTAAAATTCGGAATTAAAATTCGGAGTTAAATGGAGTTAAAATTCGGAGTTAAAATTCGGAGTTAAAATTCGGAGTTAAAATTCGGAGTTAAAATTCGGAGTTAAAATTCGGAATTAAAATTCGGAATTAAAATTCGGAATTAAAATTCGGAGTTAAAATTCGGAGTTAAAATTCGGAGTTAAAATTCGGAGTTAAAATTCGGAGTTAAAATTCGGAGTTAAAATTCGGAATTAAAATTCGGAATTAAAATTCGGAATTAAAATTCGGAATTAAAATTCGGAGTTAAAATTCGGAGTTAAAATTCGGAGTTAAATTTCGGAATTAAAATTCGGAATTAAAATTCGGAGTTAAAATTCGGAGTTAAAATTCGGAGTTAAAATTCGGAGTTAAAATTCGGAGTTAAAATTCGGAGTTAAAATTCGGAGTTAAATTTCGGAATTAAAATTCGGAATTAAAATTCGGAGTTAAAATTCGGAGTTAAAATTCGGAGTTAAAATTCGGAATTAAAATTCGGAGTTAAAATTCGGAGTTAAAATTCGGAGTTAAAATTCGGAGTTAAAATTCGGAGTTAAAATTCGGAGTTAAATTTCGGAATTAAAATTCGGAATTAAAATTCGGAGTTAAAATTCGGAGTTAAAATTCGGAGTTAAAATTCGGAGTTAAAATTCGGAGTTAAAATTCGGAGTTAAAATTCGGAGTTAAATTTCGGAATTAAAATTCGGAATTAAAATTCGGAGTTAAAATTCGGAGTTAAAATTCGGAGTTAAAATTCGGAGTTAAAATTCGGAGTTAAATTTCGGAATTAAAATTCGGAATTAAAATTCGGAGATAAAATTCGGAGTTAAAATTCGGAGTTAAAATTCGGAGTTAAAATTCGGAATTAAATTTCGGAATTAAAATTCGGAATTAAAATTCGGAGTTAAAATTCGGAGTTAAAATTCGGAATTAAATTTCGGAGTTAAAATTCGGAATTAAAATTCGGAATTAAAATTCGGAGTTAAAATTCGGAGTTAAAATTCGGAGTTAAAATTCGGAGTTAAAATTCGGAGTTAAAATTCGGAGTTAAAATTCGGAGT
>CAVNUY010000057.1:0-15920 GCA_963691655.1 Toxonevra muliebris | reverse complement strand
ATCCAGAAAAAAATACAATTTGTACCCGCTTGAAAGGACAAAAGGATCAAGAAGACTATGTAAGACAAATTCGAGAGAAAATGGCATAACCTGAAAGAGAACCATAAATTATCGATTCAAAAGTGCAGTCACAATAAGGACTGAGCTAAAGAGCTATTACAACGTGAATATAAATGTCGAAACCTTACGCAGGAAGAAACGAAAGTTAGGTCTGTATGGTAGACGATCAGCCTAATAGCGTCGCATGAGCTAAAAACTACAGCAATTGAACTCTGGCAGACTCGAGAAAAGTTATATGATCGAGCCAATTAAATTTAATTTTTTATGCGCATTTAATCTTCGGTACGTGCGTTGCTCAGATATAGAGCAATAGAAGGTTAACTGTGTAATGAAAATAGTCAAATTCCAACAAAGTCAGGTAGTTTGGATGGGTCCCAAAAATATGGATAAAATTTTATGGAGCAATGCTCTAAGCCAATTGTGGTACGCTTTTTCTCATTAATGACGTTATTTTTCCGAAATACTTCTGCAGGATATTGTCACGCCAAATTGGCAAGGTTTAGTTAGTAATTAATGCCTAATGTTTGATAAGTTTCGAAATAGTAAAAAGGTTAGATAATTGACTCTTATTTGTTTGCAGATTCAAAATGTTTTCTATGATGTTAGAATTTGCTGGCGGGAATGATCAGGTAGCTCGCGCGGTTTAAGTCCGATAGAGCACCTCTGTCATGTAATGAAAGTTGCTCAAAACATGCCACATAATAAAAACCCATTGTTGGAGCTCTGAAAAAAGTTTGGTATTAAAAAAATAACGAATGATATCCTTAAAGTGCTTGTCGACTCTATGCCGTTCAAGATAAGGGCCATAAGAAAAGCTAAGAGAAACAAATTAATCCAACAAATTAAAAAACCAATATTTTTATTTTTACATACTTTTAATTAATACCCTCAAAAACGTAAAATTTCTCCCATATTTTTGTTTTAATTAAAAATCAGGTTTAGGTCCCATTTTAAACGATTTTCTTGAAATTAGTGGATGGTGCGGTTTTTGTGACCGCCAGTGTATTTCTTAATTTAACTTTATTTTTTTTCACTGTTGATGATGTTTTTCGTCCTTCTTTTTTGTTTTTATTTCATTGTAATCGTTTTTGTTTTTTTGCTTTTTGTTTTTCTTACTTTATTTTTTGTCTTTTTTTTTACTTAATTAACTCAACATTACACAACAGAATTTTTAATTAAGCGCTCAATTGCGTGTGAATTTTAATTTAGTTGTGTGTTGAACATATTCTGATGTTGTTGTTTTTATTTTTCCCATTCTTGTGTGTATTTGTGTATATGAAATGCCTTTCTAACGCTCATTTGTATGCTAGCATAATTTTTGCTATTTAATTTTATATGGAATTTTTCTATATATCTACAACTTAAAGTTGTGATTTTCATTAAAACGTATCTGTGTCCTTTTTTACTTCTTCTATGATTCAAATGCTGACCTAATTTACATGCATATACATAACTTTTAATATGATTGTTTGAAAATCATGTTAGTTATATTAAAATTAATTACATTTTTATATTAATTACTAAACATATTTGCTATTGTTGGGGGCTGTTCTCAATACATACACAATTCACAGCATATGAGGTATGATTTTTCACTCAAATGTAAATGTATATAGGCCTTCAAAGTACACATATTCTCTACGTATTTATAATTAAGTATAATTAATATCTTCAAATAATTATTATTATAATTACGATTTATTATGAAAATATGTTTCAACTTGTTCCCTTTTTGTTTCGTCCTTTTTTTTTTGGTTTTGTTTGACATAATCAGTTTAATTAATTGATTCACATATTGTAAATTGTAAATTGTGCATTCTTGTTGTTGTTGTTTTCTCATCGTGTTTGTGGTTTAACTGGAAACCAAAACTGAACCATGGAAAATTTTTCTTTAGATAATTAAGGTTTAATTATATTACAAAAGTTTTAATTATACTTGAGAGTGTGCTCGTGTGTGTACAACTCATAATATGTAGTTGTGTGTTTGTATGTGTATATGTGTGTGTTTGTGTGTATGTCTTTATTTCTATTAGTTGGAACAAGGATTGTCAAGAAAAGCACGAGATACACGTTATTAAAATGAAGAAAAAAAAACAAAATTTAAAGCATAGTTTTAGGATTCATGACAAAATATAAGTATGTATGTAACTACACTTAAATTTGACAAAATAATTACACTTGTTTATAGCACGTTTTTCAAATTGATTGTTTCAGTAAATGGTTGTCTAAAAACTGAAGTTATTAAATTTTATTACGCATTTACACAAATTGAAAGTTTAGCTCATATTGTGTTTTGATTAATGGCTTTAGCATATCTATGTATAATACTTATATAAATATTTTATTTGATTGCTCAGTTACTCGTTCTTGAAGTTTGTAATAAGATTGATTAGACCCATTTTTAATTCATACCGAAAGTTTTACTTCTTAGAAACAGTTATGTAAAATATGCGATAAATTATTCTGTACTCGTAATTTTTGATAATTTTTAATCGTAATAAATCTGTTTGTTTGGCCCTTCCACGAAATGTACAGTAAATTCCGTATTCTTTACCAAGCGAGGCATAGTTTTTTAATTTATTGCATTTCCTCATCATTTTTTAGTTCAGAACGAAAACCAATAGCCCTATTCACGATAAATTGCAAATGGTTTTGCATCATTACAAATGGAAATGCAAATGCGTCAATTCAAATTCAAAAGAAATGAAGTGCAATATCGTCTTGGACTATACCCATTGTTGATATGTTTTTTATGCTTTGCCGCTTAGTTCTAACATATAACTGCAAAGGGTTAGACTTTTAGTATATCGGTAGAACCTTTATTATGACACAAAACCTCTTTGAGGATCTAGGCCGACCACCCTACCAAACCTTCTTTCCCTAAGAGATTTTCTGTATCCGCTATTGTCTAATGTAGTTGCCGATAAAAGTTTTTGACACAAAAAAATTTTAAAATGGCTTTTAAACTTGAGATAGGTTTTAAAATAATCGACAAGAGTTTAAATTGTAAATTTTCGTGCAAAATTTGCATGTCATATAATTTTATTTTTGTTTTTTTTTTTGTTGAATATACAATACAGAAAATTTCGTGTGAAACCACATTAAAGAAGCTGGAAAAACAGTAAAAAACAGCAAACCACAAAAAAAACAGAACGCAACAAAAATGCAGCCACAATTGCATTTCTGTCTCAATACATAAAAACTGTATTTTGTTGTTTTTACGCTTTTCACTGACATTGCAATTAAGTAATAGCGTATTTGGTATAAATGCATCCGAAGCAACTCGACAGCAAATATACAAAAACCCAAATACGCCTACTGTAGCGCCCATGTATACCGACGCATACTTATGTACATATGCGTCTGTAAATGTATATGTATATCACGTATATGTATATAATATATGAATACAACGAAATTACAACGGAAGGCAAAACAATTTAGGGCAACAGTCTGTTAAAATGATAGACGACGCGTTGCCAAAACAAAAACGAAAGCAAAAAATTAGAAACACAAAAAAGCTAAAGCGAATAAAAAGTGAAACGGCAAAATTTATGCAACAAAAAAACCTGCAAATGAGCGTTACACATATGCGCGTCATCAGTAACAGTAACAACAACCAAAGTGGCTACAACCAAAGCAACAGTAGCAACAAAAAGTGCAACAACAATTTCAATTTTATTTGTTTTAAGCTATAGCCAAGCACTACTGGCTGTTTTCAAGTGCCTCCCAGATTTTTCAGCATGCTTACTTATATGCGCATTTTGTTTTTTTTTTATTTTTGTGCTGTCCAACAACAGCAGCGGAGAACACAAAAATTACAAAAATTTTTTACCATAATTTTCATTGTATTTTATTTTTGTTTTATTTTTTTTTCTGAATGGAATGAAATTTTCGCTTTTTTCTGTATTTATTTGCCATACAATTTTCCATTTCGTTTTATAGTTTTATTTTTTTCCCCCAAAAGCAATTTTCACATATTTGCTACATTTACAGTTTGTTGCAAGAAAACAGAAAAAAAAAATTCAAAAACAAAAATGTTGCTGCTTTCATTTAAAAAGTAATAATAGATGTTTTTAATATTTGCGGCACTTTTTGCTTATAAATTAATAAAATTAGGGTAGTATATTTTCAGGTGTACAAAAAACCAACAAAAAAATTGAATGCTTCAGTGTAATAATTTTAATTAACTAAAAGTATAATTAAAAATTTTCGTTTGCATTTATGCATTTATTTGATACTTTAATGTATGGCACTAGCTTAATTCGCCTAAAAGCATATTTGCAACATTATAGTCAAATAATATACCAGTAAGTTTATTTTTTTATTTTTTTAAACTCATAATCTTACTCTTTTTTCATATTAGATTTGTATTTAAATTTTCAGTAGTTTTGTCTGTTTTTGAATTTCTTTTTTATGGTGTTTGTTTTATTTTTGTTAACAGTTTTGGTTTGCATCCTCGCTATATGTAATACAAAACAAAAAATATTCAAAAACTATTTTAATAATTTAATTTTGTGGCTGGACTTAAATGCATTGCTGACCATAGTAATTTGAACTATCTTTCGTTTTATCCGGGGCTTTCTCTTTTTCTGCCTTTATAACTAACTAATTTTAACTAAAACTGTACTTTTTTCATTATTTCTCACATACTTTCTGACTAGAACAAATGCTAGCATATATAGTACATATACAAAAATCTATTCATATCTTGGTATTCACTGCCTTAGATCCACGCACATAACCAGCCGGAAATAATGACATCAATATTAAGTTAGCAACAAGTTTCGATTTCCGAATATCGACCAGTCAGAATATCGAACCCTGTGCCTAGTGCCCAAATTTTTTTTTTTTAATCACTTGAGTGAAAAGATAGAATGAATCGGACAGATTCAGAAACCTTTAATCCGGTCAGCACATTAGGAACTTTGCAAAAATATATATAAATAGGAAATTGTTTGGATGTTTGCTTGGACTTGTATCATTTAAAACCCATTGGGCTCTTTCAGAACAGAAACAATTATATGGCAATTATAAAAATTCTGCAAAAATATCAATAAAAATTAACTCATCGTAACTCACTTTTCCGAACTCAATTTTTTTATAACACTCTAAGGCGGATTTACCATGGAAGGATAAAAGAGGTAGCCGCATCCCACTTGCCGCTCTCATTTTCATTCTGGACAGGGATGCCAACTCATTTTTTCTCTCTCCCCGATAACCCTCGAGAAATTCCCCGATTTTCGATCGAATTACCCGCATTGGTATAATTCCATATTATAACAGCGCTACACGCACTTTCCATATAAACATTTTACAAAAACGCAATTGACCTCAGTGAGTGTTATTTTAAGGTGACCCTGAACTTTCTCGGCCCAAAACTTAATAAATTTTTATGGGACTGGTAGATTAATAGAAACGTACTTTCTGACTCCGAAATTCTTAACATGTAACCTTCAGCCCACTTTTAGACATCAAAGTTCTCAAAGGAGAAAACATTGGATTTCTTTTGACTCAAATAAAAAATGGCAAAAACTTTGTTTTGAGAAAAACAGGTTCAAAGTTTTGACTATCGGTTTTTAACATATAAAATATACTTCATCTTCTTTATGATGGCTGACCGTAATTTGTAAGTTTATAGATTAGTCAGCAATGATTATGAGGACGAAGGCATAGCTAAGCCTTTCTGAACGGCCGAAAGAGAAATCGAAGAGCCGCGCGACTGTTTTGGCCTGACTGACACTCGCCGCTATAATCGTCTTTATCTACGAAAGCACTCTGCGTTCTTTGAAATTTTTACAAAAAACTTTCTAAAAATCGATTTCTCCAGATCAATAAATTGCAGAGCCTGCTTAAGAAAATATAAAGATTTTAAGACCCAAAGTATGAAATATTTCATAATTTAAACGTTTTGAATTACATAAAATTTGACAAAAAATATTCTACAGAATTACTGAAAGCTGAACGACTTCAAATTCCCCGCAAAAAAACAGCTCATTCCCCGATTTCCCGCACCAAGTAAAATTCCACGCAAATCGGGGAATTCCCCACAAGTTCGCATCGCTGATAACTTGTGTGATTGATTCGTAATTTCAGTTCATATAAAAACCAATTCGCACAACGCTCTCACTTCATAGTTTAACAGTTAAGCATAGCTTCCCTCCCGTATGCGGTTACCTCTGTTAGTCTGTCATGGGATTCACCAACTGAGTATCGCAGAATTGTTTACTTCTCTCGCATACTCTCATAAAGAGAGTTTGCTACAGTACTATGTTGCAATTATGTTCGGATAGCTTGTTTATTTTCCTTTCCACTTTTTCTTTAAATGTTGCCGTCACCGAAAATTGTAATTTTTAGTATATCATTTTTTTTTTAATCTACAATAGATGCATTCAAAAAATTCTAATATGGCAGTTGCACAATAAAACTGTGCCCCAGAGAAATTACAATTAAGCTATCTCAGTAAGCTCTCAATTGGGGAGAAAGAAAGATATTTATACAAAAAAAAAAACGAATAGAGAGTTAGACATTCGGCTCGCCTCAACATAAACGTAGAGATTTCCTACTGGAGCCTTACAAATACATACATATCGCTATGTGGCCGCATTTAAATGTTTTTTGATCTCTATACCGAATTATTTATAAACATTGTCGCAAAACTTAATTTTGGTACATAATAAAAAAATCAAATTGTATAATATTTCTATGGAAAATGTTTGCAAATATATATTATATTGCATACAAAAGGAACTAACACACACAAATACACTTATATATACATATACATTCATAAATATTCATGCATTTCACTTGCATATTACTTTTACATGCATGTTTTGTTTAACATATCCCTACACACACACACAACGGTTACCTTATCTCCATATATGTGTAGATACATATGCGTATAGTATATGCGTGCTTGTGTGTGCTTAAAATTGGATTCACAATAATATTGTATAGCCATATCAACACACATTTATATATGTAGGCACTTACACAGCTACACACAACTAGCGAGGTATGAAAAGAGGTGAATACACACATATATCTCTGTATATGGTTACCTCTATATCGCTGCCCGCATATCCGTATTTGAATATTTGTTTGCTTGTGTGGTTAAAGTTGCCATTAGTAACAAAAATATATGTATATACATACATACATTCATGTATAAATTTGCTCAAAATATTAGCTAAATATTTGCTGCTACTTCATCTCCTTCTCCTTTTTTTCTTTTAATGCTATAATATTTATGTGTGTGTGTGTGTGTATACGGGTATATATGAAAGTAACTGGCTATAGCAACAGAAAAAGGACATTAGCCCTGACTTTGCAACTGCTTTTCTAAATGTCTGCCATCTCCATTGCTGTTGCTATTGCTACCTTCTGGTGTTATTGCTATTGCAAGTCCTCGCAAAAGCATTCCATTCTTAATTATTCATTGCTTTGGTAAAAGCTAAAATTTTGGCTGATTTGATTGTGTAGTATGTTGGTTGCTGTTGTATTTGTATGGTGCTGAATGAATATCCTTTTTTGTTGTTGATGTTTATGCTACAAATACCTCATGCATATGTACATATTTGTATGTTAATATTTCTGTAATTTATATAGAAGCTTTACTCTACTTTTACTTACACATATTTACATGCTCACATACATACATATACAGACAGTCAAAATGAAAGCAATTAAATTAATTGTGTCTATTTGGTAGCAGCTTTTTTTTGTTTTTTTTTTTTGTTTTTTTTTTTTTTTTGGGCTAAAAATGTTTGTGTTTCATTAAGTGTAGATATTTTTTATTTTATTTGTTTTACTTCATTTCATGTGTGTGAGTGTGCATGTGTTTGCTTGTGTATGTTTTATGAGAGTGGATTAACTCTCGCCCACTCAGAATTGCGTCAATGTTTATTTGCATATAAAATCCAAAATCTTTTAAAAAAAAAGTTACATAAATAACCAGCATTAACAATAAAAAAGCCAAAATTTTTTTCCATAATCAATTAAAGTTAATTCAAAAAGAATGCACCAAAAAGTTCGTTACATACATTAAATTTAATGCAATTAATAAAATGACTTTATTTTATATAGTATTTTATTAACTTTTTATTTTTTTGGAGATAATTATTTGAAGCAACAATGTAATAATTAATAAAATTTTTTTTTGCAATTAAAATAAATAAATATTGCACTCTGGAATTATATTGTTGCATTTACTATAGTTTCCATCTGTGGGATAGCGATGTGCACTTAAGGTCGTAAAGGCTGGAAAAGGACGATTTTTGTAGTGAGTTAGAAGAAATGCTTGTGTGAGAGCGTGAATGTTACTCGCACAAGCTGCACTTTTCGTTCTATTTGTTTGCCCTAATCATGAAATTTAAATAAAAAAGAGAGCAAATGAAACTACAAAGAGGGAAGTATTTCTTGTTTTGATCGGTTTGATTAAGTAATTTTTCACATTGTTTTTGGCAAAAACGGTGATATAAAAAAATTAAATGTGTCTCTTCTGCACTCGTCACATGATGTGATAACATACCTTACCCATAAAAGTATTCATTTTTATGTTTCAAAAAATGCAACCATGGTTTTTTTTTAATTTTCAATGCGCTTTCTTTGCTTTTTGCTCGTCAACATCGTCAATGTTGGTATTATTTTACAATTTTATTTAGGTAAGAATAAACTATAAATTAAAATAAACAAAAATAAATAAGAACAAATTTTGATATGTTCCACTATTCCATTGCTATGTCAGTATATTCCACAACCGTTTATGATATAGAAAATATGAGCTGAATACTTTTAGGCTTAAAGTAAAATATATAATAAAGCACACTCTTATAAACTCGCACATACAATGAAAACTCACACTACACCGACATGAGATTTGATTTTAATTTCTATCAATTCACTCCACTTTAAGTTTTTCTTCAGCTCCGAGTAAAGATGTTATCACATTAACCCTATTCATCCCACGCAGTGACTTTGAGTCACTATTGAAATTAAAATCGTTATATTTTTCCGATTTCTTATTTTTTCACGGGAAGGGCATAAGGTATTCGTTCATTTACCGGTTATCTTCATAAAAATGGATTTTTTGTTTTGTTTTGTTTTTCTTTATTAGTCAAAAATCATTAAATAAACAAAAAACTGCGTAAAATCCCACGTAGTGACTGTGAGTCACTATATACATTTGTATATTGTAATAGGTACTGTACCACAAATTAAACCCGGAATAATAGTAGGAAACGATGTGTTTGAATTAGTTGATAGATGCAGATGTAAGATGCAGATGGCATTGTCGATTATGAAGAGTTTTGTGATACTGTAGATGACAATTTGATGATCCGTGCTTGTATGTCAAGATATAGATTTACCGAGTTATCGCGTTATTTGGCATTTGATGATAGGATCATGATATCGGTACGTAGATCGCATTTTAAATTTACTTCGATTAGAAATTTTGGCACTTGATAAATGAAGACGGCTACACAAATATGGTATGAACATTTGGTGGACTTGCGTTAGCAGATATTTTACTGTGAGATACTGTATGTATCTAAGGAAAGCAGCGGTAAGAGTTAAATCTTAGCACAGCATGGAGTGGAATAGCTCTGTAAGCCATATGAACGGCCAAAGAGAAATATAACTTCCGAAAAATATTTTACAAGTTTAGAACTATCGTAAAGCCTGTTGTAAAAGCAATCAACTTGTGCTAGTACGATACAAAAAATAAAAGATGCATTTCAAATAATTTTCTTCCTAACAAGAATAAGCTATTATACAGGGTGATTTTTTTGTGGTACCCGATGTTAAACTGGAACAAAGACAGCAGCTATCAAATCGTCATCTCACAGCTCATGTAATAAACTCTAGTCCAGTACGAATTTTCCAATTTTATTTTCAAAATCAGTCGTCTGTTACGTTAACGCAACGTACGTTTGAAAAAAGAGCTAACACCGAAGCCACCGTTTCTGACTTTTTCTTGTGGGGATACTTCATAAGTCAAGTTTATGTCAATATACCAGAGTCTCTTGAACAACTTAAGGCCAATATATGCAACGAAATCTCTGAAAATTTACATGAAACAAAAATTGAAAAATGCTAAGGAGAAGGGCTGAAAGGCCGGAAAGGGAAAGGTAAAATCTTCAATAAAAATTATTTGCTACACTTCTTGCATTTAAAGTAAATACAGATTATACTTATATTTTTCCAAGTTATATTATTCTTGTTCTTAATTTATCAGATTTTAGAAATTTTGGAAAAAAATTTAATGTAATGAGAATAGCCGAGTTAATTCTATATAGTGACTCTAAGTCACTACGTGGGACTTTACGTTATAAAATAACGTGGGATGAATAGAGTTAAAAACTGTATTTAAAAAAAAAACTGTAACCTATAAAAAAAAAAATTTTAATTTTTATAAGAGAAGTTTCTCAATCACTTTCCCATCATTCCACCACACATACAAAATTTGAATTCAAATCCATTCTGACAACCTAAAGGTTGAAAAAAAAACGGTTAGCTCCATTCCATATTTTGTATTATATTAAATAAATGAACACATGACTAGGAAATTTATTTAGAAGAAATTCTGGTTACTACGAATTTTAAAACAGCAATTTCTGTTGTGTTGTTGTGTCCCTTTTAGAAGAGTATTCTCGATTCTTCTCCTCTAGCTCTAGTGAATCAACGAGTCAGGAAAATCTTCTGCAAAATATCGCTCGAAAATCTTAAACTGGATCCAAATAGATGAGTGCAAATTTATATTCATAGTGAAAAAATTAAGAAAATTATATTTCATAAAATACATAAATAAAAAAGGAAGCGATTGGATATTTGTTATTGTTATTACATTGATTACAATTTGCATATGTCACACGTTCTTATATTGTGGTTATTCCCTGAACACCTGAACAGCGTACGTGAAAAAGCAACATTTTAATTTATTTGTAAAATAAAAATCAAATTAAAAAAAAATTAAATAAATAAAAAAATACAAATTTTTATTAAACAAAAAGTACACGTATGCATAGTGCGTGTGTGTGTGTGTGCTAAATAAATTTGAATTGATTGCAGGGTGCATCAGACCTACAAAGTTACTTTAGTAAATTTCTGTTGATGTTTTATTTATTCACTTTATGTTTAAATTATTTAATTTTTTTTTACAATTTTTAATTACTATTATCGTTTATTAATTGTGAAAATATCAATGTGTGTGGGCGTGTAAATATTTATTTTTTATAATAATAATAAATGTTTAAGCAATTTAATTAACAAAATTTATAGAAATTTTATTTACATTATTATTTTAACAGTGTATTAAATTTAATTATTATTATCGAAATTTATTATAAACAATTGATATGCAAAAGTCAATCTTTTCATTATGTTAATAGATGAATTAATAATAAGTACTAATGGAAGGAAACGTGATGTTTAATCCTAAGGTCACAAAAATATTATACTTTAGTCTTCCAACGATTTATTCTATTTTATTTCACTATTCGAAATGCTCATCTATATTGATATAGCTCATGGATAAGTCATTAGTGAATGACTTTAATATTTTTTTACTTTATTTTTTTTCTATTTTATTTATACACAAATGTAGCTTATATTTTTATTAATTGCCGAATGGATTAAATGAACACATCAATAATAAAAATACTCATATGACAACATGTGCTCAAATGGCCGACCTCTGCAGCTCCTCGTCTCTCTTTCACTCTCTCTCCTTTCTGACCCGATTCACTACATTTTCCGCATGTATGCATTACTATAATGAACACACTACAATATGGCATTAATATAACACCAACAACAATAACAAAAACTTTAATAAAGTTATCACACATATACATATTTACACATATGCCCAGTTGTTAAAGTTTTGTTTAAGTATAGAGAGCAACTTTAGTATAAAGAATGTGTGATTCGTACTCAAAAATGGGATTTGGGATTCTTTTTACTAAGAAATGCTCATTAAAATATATCTTTATTTCTCAGATAAAATTAGGCACTCTGAGTGAGTTCTCAGAGATGACTTCACCCTATTAAATACGCTTTCAGCATTATAGTATTTTCTCGATTCAAGTAATAGCTACACAAGCGTGATCTTGTTTGAAAGTAATGCCTGATTTTTACTATGTTATATTCCCTGTCAAAGGGAAAGAAAGGAAGAATTTCTTAAACGAAATTTGTCCATATATTGTCAAATTTGATAAGATATGAAATAGTAAAAACCAGGCATAAGTAAGTAATTCTTGTATTTTTTGTCACATCCAAGCAGCTGTAAATTCTTTCTAAGAAAATCGATCTCTTTAGACAAAACTACTTACTTAATCTAACCTTCTCTTAACCTAAGGAATGAAATTTTTGTAGGGTGGGACGAAACTTTACCCTTCTCAGTTGATGGCATTGCTTTTACTCTCATCGCCTTTGTTCCCATATGAATCCTCGCTCTAGAAAACAACTTTTAATCCATTGCAGATTTTCTGGCTTCCTCACGTATAAATGATCTCCATTCGTATATGAGCCGTTGAGAGTTAAACTAGTGCAAGTCAGTTTTTTTTATTACTTGGATTTTCATCGCCAAGCAATAGATAACTCCAACCTTATTCAGTTTTCTGCAAAAGTTGTGTAAGTTTAGGTGGGGCTTGCTGCTTGCCCAGTAGAAAAATAAATTTAATGATTTTTCCATTTTCTATATTACTTCTACAAAATCAATATATTGAACAAAATGTGATGGTCTCTTGACATTGCTTCAGGTTTGATTCACAGGTCGAATCAATAATAGTCTTTATGAATGAATGTTAAAAAGTAATAGAAAACGATTAAGCTGCCATGCCTATGAAACAAAGCAATATATTCGATGAATTGGATCACTTAAGTATTAAGCTTTGAATCATCCTCTTAGCAACTGGGTCTATGCATAAACACAAGTAGCTCTTATGCATTGATATGTATTAGTAAATATGTATAGTATGCCATAGATTCATTGTTATTTCATAATTTCATTATGATATTATACATTGAATACAACACCACACAGTATTAGTATATATATACATAGCTTTATATATTGAGTGTTTATTCTACACCCATGCAAAAAAAGTTATGTGAGCGTGTGTGTGTGTATCCCTGTGTATGCTGACTTTTAATATAATGACAGTTATTGAGAAAGTATTTTTAAATAATTAATAATAAAAATGTAAATTTAACTTGCATTGTTGTTGTTATTATAGTTGATCAAAAAAAACCGTGGCAATTTGTATACGCCTATTTTTTTTTTTATTTTTTTTTCTTTGCTCCTATCCTCTACGGCACTGTATTTATAGCCATATTTAATTATTAATGTCAAATAGTCGAAGTGAAAATGTCAGCAGACACAACTTTTTACATGTATTGAGGCTGCTGTTATTGTTATTTTTGTTTTTGTTGTAGCTAGTTGGTCAGCTTAATATACTTTTAACCATTTGTGAAAGTTGCAGTAGTAGTAGAATATCCGTCAGGCTATAATTATTATTTTAGTTTAGCCACGGGCACTGATGTTTATGTTTGAGTTGATTATGGGTGTTGCTATCATTTTGTACTATCCATAATATAAGTTTATACTACCAATATTAAAAGCATTTTATATAACAATAATGAATTTATTTATTTCATTTTGAAAGCATTATTGTATATTTTTCACATAAATTACTGCTGTTTCGCTGCTGTATTTGACCAGACCACGAGGGCAATAACAGGAAATGCATGCACATAAACCCAAAAATCGACAATATAACAAGAAATGAGGGTATACACGACGGAAGTGTCACTATCAATTTAATTGAATATTTTATTTTATTTTATTTTATTTTAAATTCAATTGAATAAAATAATATTTCATTGTTTACAATAACTAAGTAGATTAAAGATGAAAATTTGTTACAAAAAATAAAAGCAATACTAACAAAATATATAAAGTTGGTAATATATAATTTAAAAACAAATTAGTAAATATTACTTTTTTTACAGTGGCAGTAATGTGATCTTACTCACATAAGCGTCTACATACATTATTACAATAGGAATATAATGGGAAATGATAATATTTTGAGGTCGAAAATTTCTTTTAAAAAAGCAGATGCAGCGAAAAAGTTATAAGCTAGTCCATTGCATACAGTTACATAACATTGGCTTAGTTTAGTGTAAATATCAGTTTAAAAAAGCTAGTCCAATTTCGATACTAAATAATCTGATTTCTGGTTTTGCGCTATCTCAAATTCAATCAAATTTGCCAAGATGTTGGCAATTTCCTTATAGGCAACTATTTCTTTCTCTTTTTAAGATCTCATTAAAAAGAAAAATCAAATAAATTCATTAGAAAATTAAATCAAAATTTTGATAATATTCGAAAAGTCTAGTTATAAGCTGAGAAAAGAATGCATCCTCACAATAATTTTTAAAGAATGGAAAATGAAAAAATGTAAATCCTTTGTTAATGAAGAGAACAAATAAAACGTAAGAAATCAAAATAAAACCACAAGTTTTGCATTAAATAAAAAAAACTTGCGTTACGGGCATCCATTCTTTTAGTCAAGGGGAAAAATAATGCATTCATCAAATTGATTTTTTAGGTATGGAATCTCAAAAAAACTTCTTCCCAATGTGTAAAGGAAGATAAAATAAGTTCATAATAAACATTAAATTAAGTAATTAAAAACCATGGCAACAACTGAAAAATATTGCATTATAAAAGTGCATTATTCTAGTGAAGTGGGAAAAGATGGATTGCCCTACTAGCAAGAAAGGAAAGGGAGGGGGGTTTGGGGGTTCTGCCACCCCTCTCTCCCCCCGAAATGTGGAAACTTTATTCAAATAAAT
Organism: Toxonevra muliebris; assembly: GCA_963691655.1. NCBI lineage: Eukaryota > Metazoa > Arthropoda > Insecta > Diptera > Pallopteridae > Toxonevra > Toxonevra muliebris. Next base: position 992 of record CAVNUY010000057.1, on the reverse strand, counting down.
TTTTTAGATTAATTGCCAATGGATGGAAAAAAAGTCAAAATAAAATCTATTTAACGATATTTTTTACTTCCATCTGTTTTTTATTTAAAAAGTCAAATATGAAAAAAAAAATGGAAATCTTAGTTACATTAAGCGATCAAATCCGATTTGTTTTCTTCGACACGGATTCAAAAAGAGAAGGTGATACTGAGCACTCTGCATTCATAATTTTTCTGGGTCAGTAACTGTTTTTGATTTAAGGTTTCGTCCTGAATCAGTTTGAAAGTTTAAAAATTAATAAAAATAGAAAAAATTATCGGATCCTTGTAAAAATAAGACTTGCTTGATTCTCATTTTTTTCCTAAAACGTTACGTGATGGGAAGTTTTTAACCTCAGATTCGTGTTCAACGTGAAAAATTCTTTCGCAAAAACTCCCTCTTTTTAGCAAAACCCATCTTAAAATTAATTTTTTAACGCATTATTGCTCCGAACACCACGACTAGAAAGATTTCTTTCAATGCTGTGACTTCACGAATTTAGGGAATATAAGCCAACATCATCCGGGTTCCTTATCATTAATAATGGCTCAAATTCCCAATTAATTTAATAATTAATAATTTGGAAAAAATGAGCCTCTATTATTTTTGGTAATTTTTTTGAGGTTGGGTACATCATTAGAAGTGGGAAGTCAATGAGTTAATGAAATTATGTCCCTCACGATAAAAAAAATGTACTAGAATGCATATTGAATAATATCTATTTGAACAATTTAATTTGATTATTCTGGGAATTTTTTTGTCACTTTTGGCCATTTTTTTGAGGTTAAGATTAAAAAAAATCGGAAAATTTTTACTAAAATTTTAATTTTATAGGGTCCATCAAATGTATCATTGATTTAATTTATTGTATTTAAAATCAGTTTGATACAAATTATTTATGAATATTTTCTCGAATGAAAACCCCAACCCCCCCAAAAAAAATTTCTGGCTACGGCCCTGGGGAGTCCATAAAC
>CAVNUY010000056.1:0-305812 GCA_963691655.1 Toxonevra muliebris | reverse complement strand
AATATTAATTCCGAATTTTAATTCCGAATTTTAATTCCGAATTTTAATTCCGAATTTTAATTCCGAATTTTAATTCCGAATTTTAATTCCGAATTTTAATTCCGAATTTTAATTCCGAATATTAATTCCGAATTTTAATTCCGAATTTTAATTCCGAATTTTAATTCCGAATTTTAATTCCGAATTTTAATTCCTAATTTTAATTCCGAATTTTAATTCCGAATTTTAATTCCGAATTTTAATTTCGAATTTTAATTCCGAATTTTAAATTCGAATTTTAATTTCGATTTTTATTTTCGAATTTCAATTTCGAATTTTAATTTCGAATTTAAATTTCGTATTTTAATTTCGAATTTCAATTTCGAAGTTTAATTTCGAATTTCAATTCCGAATTTTAATTTCGAATTTTAATTTCGAATTTTAATTCCGAATTTCAATTTCGAATTTTAATTTCGAATTTTAATTTCGAATTTAAATTTCGAATTTTAATTTCGAATTTAATTTCGAATTTTAATTTCGAATTTTAATTTCGAATTTCAATTTCGAATTTTAATTTCGAATTTTAATTTCGAATTTAATTTCGAATTTTTATTTCGAATTTTAATTTCGAATTTTAATTCCGAATTTTAATTCCGAATTTTAATTTCGAATTTTAATTTCGAATTTTAATTTCGAATTTCAATTTCGAATTTTAATTTCGAATTTTAATTTCGAATTTTAATTTCGAATTTAAATTTCGAATTTTAATTTCGAATTTTAATTTCGAATTTTAATTTCGAATTTTAATTTCGAATTTTAATTTCGAATTTTAATTTCGAATTTCAATTTCGAATTTTAATTCCGAATTTTATTTCCGAATTTTAATTCCGAATTTTAATTCCGAATTTTAATTCCGAATTTCAATTTCGAATTTTAATTTCGAATTTTAATTTCGAATTTTAATTCCGAATTTTAATTCCGAATTTTAATTCCGAATTTTAATTCCGAATTTTAGTTCCGAATTTTAATTTCGAATTTTAATTTCGAATTTTAATTTCGAATTTTAATTTCGAATTTTAATTTCGAATTTTAATTTCGAATTTCAATTTCGAATTTTAATTCCGAATTTTAATTTCGAATTTCAATTTCGAATTTTAATTTCGAATTTTAATTTCGAATTTAAATTTCGAATTTTAATTTCGAATTTAATTTCGAATTTTAATTTCGAATTTTAATTTCGAATTTCAATTTCGAATTTTAATTTCGAATTTTAATTTCGAATTTTAATTTCGAATTTAATTTCGAATTTTAATTTCGAATTTTAATTTCGAATTTTAATTCCGAATTTTAATTCCGAATTTTAATTTCGAATTTTAATTTCGAATTTTAATTCCGAATTTTATTTCCGAATTTTAATTCCGAATTTTAATTCCGAATTTTAATTCCGAATTTCAATTTCGAATTTTAATTTCGAATTTTAACTCCGAATTTTAATTCCGAATTTTAATTCCGAAATTTAACTCCGAATTTTAACTCCGAATTTTAACTCCGAATTTTAACTCCGAATTTTAACTCCGAATTTTAATTCCGAATTTTAATTCCGAAATTTAACTCCGAATTTTAACTCCGAATTTTAACTCCGAATTTTAACTCCGAATTTTAACTCCGAATTTTAACTCCGAATTTTAACTCCGAATTTTAACTCCGAATTTTAATTCCGAATTTTAATTCCGAAATTTAGCTCCGAATTTTAACTCCGAATTTTAACTCCGAATTTTAACTCCGAATTTTAACTCCGAATTTTAACTCCGAATTTTAATTCCGAATTTTAACTCCGAATTTTAACTCCGAATTTTAACTCCGAATTTTAATTCCGAATTTTAATTCCGAATTTTAATTCCGAAATTTAACTCCGAATTTTAATTCCGAATTTTAATTCCGAAATTTAACTCCGAATTTTAACTCCGAATTTTAACTCCGAATTTTAACTCCGAATTTTAATTCCGAATTTTAATTCCGAAATTTAACTCCGAATTTTAACTCCGAATTTTAACTCCGAATTTTAACTCCGAATTTTAATTCCGAATTTTAATTCCGAATTTTAATTCCGAAATTTAACTCCGAATTTTAACTCCGAATTTTAACTCCGAATTTTAATTCCGAATTTTAATTCCGAAATTTAACTCCGAATTTTAACTCCGAATTTTAACTCCGAATTTTAATTCCGAATTTTAATTCCGAAATTTAACTCCGAATTTTAACTCCGAATTTTAACTCCGAATTTTAACTCCGAATTTTAATTCCGAATATTAATTCCGAATTTTAATTCCGAATTTTAATTCCGAATTTTAATTCCGAATTTTAATTCCGAATTTTAATTCCGAATTTTAATTCCGAATTTTAATTCCGAATATTAATTCCGAATTTTAATTCCGAATTTTAATTCCGAATTTTAATTCCGAATTTTAATTCCGAATTTTAATTCCGAATTTTAATTCCGAAATTTAATTCCGAATATTAATTCCGAATTTTAATTCCGAATTTTAATTCCGAATTTTAATTCCGAAATTTAATTCCGAATTTTAAGTCCGAATTTTAATTCCGAATTTTAACTCCGAATTTTATTTCCGAATTTTAATTCCGAATATTAATTCCGAATTTTAATTCCGAATTTTAATTCCGAATTTTAATTCCGAATTTTAATTCCGAAATTTAATTCCGAATTTTAACTCCTAATTTTAATTCCAAATTTTAATTCCGAATTTTAATTCCGAATTTTAATTCCGAATTTTAATTCCGAATATTAATTCCGAATTTTAATTCCGAATTTTAATTCCGAATTTTAATTCCGAATTTTAATTCCGAATTTTAATTCCGAATTTTAATTCCGAAATTTAATTCCGAATATTAATTCCGAATTTTAATTCCGAATTTTAATTCCGAATTTTAATTCCGAATTTTAATTCCGAATTTTAATTCCGAAATTTAATTCCGAATTTTAATTCCGAAATTTAATTCCGAATTTTAACTCCGAATTTTAATTCCGAATTTTAATTCCGAATTTTAATTCCGAATTTTAATTCCGAATTTTAATTCCGAATTTTAATTCCGAATTTTAATTCCGAATTTTAGTTCCGAATTTTAATTCCGAATTTTAATTTCGAATTTTAATTTCGATATTTATTTTCGAATTTCAATTTCGAATTTTAATTTCGAATTTAAATTTCGTATTTTAATTTCGAATTTCAATTTCGAAGTTTAATTTCGAATTTCAATTCCGAATTTTAATTTCGAATTTTAATTTCGAATTTTAATTTCGAATTTCAATTTCGAATTTTAATTTCGAATTTCAATTTCGAATTTAAATTTCGAATTTTAGTTTCGAATTTAATTTCGAATTTTAATTTCGAATTTTAATTTCGAATTTCAATTTCGAATTTTAATTTCGAATTTTAATTTCGAATTTAATTTCGAATTTTAATTTCGAATTTTAATTTCGAATTTTAATTCCGAATTTTAATTCCGAATTTTAATTTCGAATTTTAATTTCGAATTTTAATTTCGAATTTCAATTTCGAATTTTAATTTCGAATTTTAATTTCGAATTTAAATTTCGAATTTAAATTTCGAATTTTAATTTCGAATTTTAATTTCGAATTTTAATTTCGAATTTTAATTTCGAATTTTAATTTCGAATTTTAATTTCGAATTTCAAATTCGAATTTTAATTCCGAATTTTATTTCCGAATTTTAATTCCGAATTTTAATTCCGAATTTTAATTCCGAATTTCAATTTCGAATTTTAATTTCGAATTTTAATTTCGAATTTTAATTCCGAATTTTAATTCCGAATTTTAATTCCGAATTTTAATTCCGAATTTTAGTTCCGAATTTTAATTTCGAATTTTAATTTCGAATTTTAATTTCGAATTTTAATTTCGAATTTTAATTTCGAATTTTAATTTCGAATTTCAATTTCGAATTTTAATTCCGAATTTTAATTTCGAATTTCAATTTCGAATTTTAATTCCGAATTTTATTTCCGAATTTTAATTCCGAATTTTAATTCCGAATTTTAATTCCGAATTTAAATTTCGAATCTAAATTTCGAATTTTAATTTCGAATTTTAACTTCGAATTTTAGTTCCGAATTTTAATTTCGAATTTTAATTTCGAATTTTAATTTCGAATTTTAATTTCGAATTTTAATTTCGAATTTTAATTCCGAATTTTAATTCCGAAATTTAATTCCGAATATTAATTCCGAATTTTAATTCCGAATTTTAATTCCGAATTTTAATTCCGAAATTTAATTCCGAATTTTAAGTCCGAATTTTAATTCCGAATTTTAACTCCGAATTTTATTTCCGAATTTTAATTCCGAATATTAATTCCGAATTTTAATTCCGAATTTTAATTCCGAATTTTAATTCCGAATTTTAATTCCGAAATTTAATTCCGAATTTTAACTCCTTATTTTAATTCCAAATTTTAATTCCGAATTTTAATTCCGAATTTTAATTCCGAATTTTAATTCCGAATTTTAATTCCGAATTTTAATTCCGAATTTTAATTCCGAATATTAATTCCGAATTTTAATTCCGAATTTTAATTCCGAATTTTAATTCCGAATATTAATTCCGAATTTTAATTCCGAATTTTAATTCCGAATTTTAATTCCGAATTTTAATTCCGAATTTTAACTCCGAATTTTAATTCCGAATTTTAATTCCGAATATTAATTCCGAATTTTAATTCCGAATTTTAATTCCGAATTTTAATTCCGAATTTTAATTCCGAATTTTAATTCCGAATTTTAATTCCGAATTTTAATTCCGAATTTTAATTCCGAATATTAATTCCGAATTTTAATTCCGAATTTTAATTCCGAATTTTAATTCCGAATTTTAATTCCGAATTTTAATTCCTAATTTTAATTCCGAATTTTAATTCCGAATTTTAATTCCGAATTTTAATTTCGAATTTTAATTCCGAATTTTAAATTCGAATTTTAATTTCGATTTTTATTTTCGAATTTCAATTTCGAATTTTAATTTCGAATTTAAATTTCGTATTTTAATTTCGAATTTCAATTTTGAAGTTTAATTTCGAATTTCAATTCCGAATTTTAATTTCGAATTTTAATTTCGAATTTTAATTCCGAATTTCAATTTCGAATTTAATTTCGAATTTTAATTTCGAATTTTAATTTCGAATTTCAATTTCGAATTTTAATTTCGAATTTTAATTTCGAATTTAATTTCGAATTTTTATTTCGAATTTTAATTTCGAATTTTAATTCCGAATTTTAATTCCGAATTTTAATTTCGAATTTTAATTTCGAATTTTAATTTCGAATTTCAATTTCGAATTTTAATTTCGAATTTTAATTTCGAATTTAAATTTCGAATTTAAATTTCGAATTTTTATTTCGAATTTTAATTTCGAATTTTAATTTCGAATTTTAATTTCGAATTTTAATTTCGAATTTTAATTTCGAATTTCAATTTCGAATTTTAATTCCGAATTTTATTTCCGAATTTTAATTCCGAATTTTAATTCCGAATTTTAATTCCGAATTTCAATTTCGAATTTTAATTTCGAATTTTAATTTCGAATTTTAATTCCGAATTTTAATTCCGAATTTTAATTCCGAATTTTAATTCCGAATTTTAGTTCCGAATTTTAATTTCGAATTTTAATTTCGAATTTTAATTTCGAATTTTAATTTCGAATTTTAATTTCGAATTTCAATTTCGAATTTTAATTCCGAATTTTAATTTCGAATTTCAATTTCGAATTTTAATTTCGAATTTTAATTTCGAATTTAAATTTCGAATTTTAATTTCGAATTTAATTTCGAATTTTAATTTCGAATTTTAATTTCGAATTTCAATTTCGAATTTTAATTTCGAATTTTAATTTCGAATTTTAATTTCGAATTTAATTTCGAATTTTAATTTCGAATTTTAATTTCGAATTTTAATTCCGAATTTTAATTCCGAATTTTAATTCCGAATTTTAATTCCGAATTTTAGTTCCGAATTTTAATTTCGAATTTTAATTTCGAATTTTAATTTCGAATTTTAATTTCGAATTTTAATTTCGAATTTTAATTCCGAATTTTAATTTCGAATTTTAATTTCGAATTTCAATTTCGAATTTTAATTTCGAATTTCAATTTCGAATTTTAATTTCGAATTTTAATTTCGAATTTAAATTTCGAATTTTAGTTTCGAATTTAATTTCGAATTTTAATTTCGAATTTTAATTTCGAATTTCAATTTCGAATTTTAATTTCGAATTTTAATTTCGAATTTAATTTCGAATTTTAATTTCGAATTTTAATTTCGAATTTTAATTCCGAATTTTAATTCCGAATTTTAATTTCGAATTTTAATTTCGAATTTTAATTTCGAATTTCAATTTCGAATTTTAATTTCGAATTTTAATTTCGAATTTAAATTTCGAATTTAAATTTCGAATTTAAATTTCGAATTTTAATTTCGAATTTTAATTTCGAATTTTAATTTCGAATTTTAATTTCGAATTTTAATTTCGAATTTTAATTTCGAATTTCAAATTCGAATTTTAATTCCGAATTTTATTTCCGAATTTTAATTCCGAATTTTAATTCCGAATTTTAATTCCGAATTTCAATTTCGAATTTTAATTTCGAATTTTAATTTCGAATTTTAATTCCGAATTTTAATTCCGAATTTTAATTCCGAATTTTAATTCCGAATTTTAGTTCCGAATTTTAATTTCGAATTTTAATTTCGAATTTTAATTTCGAATTTTAATTTCGAATTTTAATTTCGAATTTTAATTTCGAATTTCAATTTCGAATTTTAATTCCGAATTTTAAATTCGAATTTCAATTTCGAATTTTAATTCCGAATTTTATTTCCGAATTTTAATTCCGAATTTTAATTCCGAATTTTAATTCCGAATTTAAATTTCGAATCTAAATTTCGAATTTTAATTTCGAATTTTAATTTCGAATTTTAGTTCCGAATTTTAATTTCGAATTTTAATTTCGAATTTTAATTTCGAATTTTAATTTCGAATTTTAATTTCGAATTTTAATTCCGAATTTTAATTCCGAAATTTAATTCCGAATATTAATTCCGAATTTTAATTCCGAATTTTAATTCCGAATTTTAATTCCGAATTTTAATTCCGAATTTTAATTCCGAATTTTAATTCCGAATTTTAACTCCGAATTTTATTTCCGAATTTTAATTCCGAATATTAATTCCGAATTTTAATTCCGAATTTTAATTCCGAATTTCAATTTCGAATTTTAATTTCGAATTTTAATTTCGAATTTTAATTCCGAATTTTAATTCCGAATTTTAATTCCGAATTTTAATTCCGAATTTTAGTTCCGAATTTTAATTTCGAATTTTAATTTCGAATTTTAATTTCGAATTTTAATTTCGAATTTTAATTTCGAATTTTAATTTCGAATTTCAATTTCGAATTTTAATTCCGAATTTTAATTTCGAATTTCAATTTCGAATTTTAATTCCGAATTTTATTTCCGAATTTTAATTCCGAATTTTAATTCCGAATTTTAATTCCGAATTTAAATTTCGAATCTAAATTTCGAATTTTAATTTCGAATTTTAACTTCGAATTTTAGTTCCGAATTTTAATTTCGAATTTTAATTTCGAATTTTAATTTCGAATTTTAATTTCGAATTTTAATTTCGAATTTTAATTCCGAATTTTTATTCCGAAATTTAATTCCGAATATTAATTCCGAATTTTAATTCCGAATTTTAATTCCGAATTTTAATTCCGAAATTTAATTCCGAATTTTAAGTCCGAATTTTAATTCCGAATTTTAACTCCGAATTTTATTTCCGAATTTTAATTCCGAATATTAATTCCGAATTTTAATTCCGAATTTTAATTCCGAATTTTAATTCCGAATTTTAATTCCGAAATTTAATTCCGAATTTTAACTCCTTATTTTAATTCCAAATTTTAATTCCGAATTTTAATTCCGAATTTTAATTCCGAATTTTAATTCCGAATTTTAATTCCGAATTTTAATTCCGAATTTTAATTCCGAATATTAATTCCGAATTTTAATTCCGAATTTTAATTCCGAATTTTAATTCCGAATATTAATTCCGAATTTTAATTCCGAATTTTAATTCCGAATTTTAATTCCGAATTTTAATTCCGAATTTTAATTCCGAATTTTAATTCCGAATTTTAATTCCGAATTTTAATTCCGAATATTAATTCCGAATTTTAATTCCGAATTTTAATTCCGAATTTTAATTCCGAATTTTAATTCCGAATTTTAATTCCTAATTTTAATTCCGAATTTTAATTCCGAATTTTAATTCCGAATTTTAATTTCGAATTTTAATTCCGAATTTTAAATTCGAATTTTAATTTCGATTTTTATTTTCGAATTTCAATTTCGAATTTTAATTTCGAATTTAAATTTCGTATTTTAATTTCGAATTTCAATTTCGAAGTTTAATTTCGAATTTCAATTCCGAATTTTAATTTCGAATTTTAATTTCGAATTTTAATTCCGAATTTCAATTTCGAATTTAATTTCGAATTTTAATTTCGAATTTTAATTTCGAATTTCAATTTCGAATTTTAATTTCGAATTTTAATTTCGAATTTAATTTCGAATTTTTATTTCGAATTTTAATTTCGAATTTTAATTCCGAATTTTAATTCCGAATTTTAATTTCGAATTTTAATTTCGAATTTTAATTTCGAATTTCAATTTCGAATTTTAATTTCGAATTTTAATTTCGAATTTAAATTTCGAATTTAAATTTCGAATTTTAATTTCGAATTTTAATTTCGAATTTTAATTTCGAATTTTAATTTCGAATTTTAATTTCGAATTTTAATTTCGAATTTCAATTTCGAATTTTAATTCCGAATTTTATTTCCGAATTTTAATTCCGAATTTTAATTCCGAATTTTAATTCCGAATTTTAATTCCGAATTTTAATTCCGAATTTTAATTCCGAATTTTAATTCCGAATTTAAATTTCGAATTTTAATTTCGAATTTTAATTTCGAATTTTAATTTCGAATTTAAATTTCGTATTTTAATTTCGAATTTTAATTTCGAATTTTAATTTCGAATTTTAATTTCGAATTTCAATTTCGAATTTTAATTTCGAGTTTCAATTTCGAATTTTAGTTTCGAATTTCAATTTCGAATTTTAATTTCGAATTTTAATTTCGAATTTTAATTTCGAATTTTAATTTCGAATTTAATTTCGAATTTTAATTTCGAATTTTAATTTCGAATTTTAATTCCGAATTTTAATTCCGAATTTTAATTTCGAATTTTAATTTCGAATTTTAATTTCGAATTTCAATTTCGAATTTTAATTTCGAATTTTAATTTCGAATTTAAATTTCGAATTTAAATTTCGAATTTTAATTTCGAATTTTAATTTCGAATTTTAATTTCGAATTTTAATTTCGAATTTTAATTTCGAATTTTAATTTCGAATTTTAATTTCGAATTTTAATTCCGAATTTCAATTTCGAATTTAATTTCGAATTTTAATTTCGAATTTTAATTTCGAATTTCAATTTCGAATTTTAATTTCGAATTTTAATTTCGAATTTAATTTCGAATTTTTATTTCGAATTTTAATTTCGAATTTTAATTCCGAATTTTAATTCCGAATTTTAATTTCGAATTTTAATTTCGAATTTTAATTTCGAATTTCAATTTCGAATTTTAATTTCGAATTTTAATTTCGAATTTAAATTTCGAATTTAAATTTCGAATTTTAATTTCGAATTTTAATTTCGAATTTTAATTTCGAATTTTAATTTCGAATTTTAATTTCGAATTTTAATTTCGAATTTCAATTTCGAATTTTAATTCCGAATTTTATTTCCGAATTTTAATTCCGAATTTTAATTCCGAATTTTAATTCCGAATTTTAATTCCGAATTTTAATTCCGAATTTTAATTCCGAATTTTAATTCCGAATTTAAATTTCGAATTTTAGTTCCGAATTTTAATTTCGAATTTTAATTTCGAATTTTAATTTCGAATTTTAATTTCGAATTTTAATTTCGAATTTCAATTTCGAATTTTAATTCCGAATTTTAATTTCGAATTTCAATTTCGAATTTTAATTTCGAATTTTAATTTCGAATTTAAATTTCAAATTTTAATTTCGAATTTAATTTCGAATTTTAATTTCGAATTTTAATTTCGAATTTCAATTTCGAATTTTAATTTCGAATTTTAATTTCGAATTTTAATTTCGAATTTAATTTCGAATTTTAATTTCGAATTTTAATTTCGAATTTTAATTCCGAATTTTAATTCCGAATTTTAATTTCGAATTTTAATTTCGAATTTTAATTTCGAATTTCAATTTCGAATTTTAATTTCGAATTTTAATTTCGAATTTAAATTTCGAATTTAAATTTCGAATTTTAATTTCGAATTTTAATTTCGAATTTTAATTTCGAATTTTAATTTCGAATTTTAATTTCGAATTTTAATTTCGAATTTAATTTCGAATTTTAATTTCGAATTTTAATTTCGAATTTTAATTCCGAATTTTAATTCCGAATTTTAATTCCGAATTTTAATTCCGAATTTTAATTCCGAATTTTAGTTCCGAATTTTAATTTCGAATTTTAATTTCGAATTTTAATTTCGAATTTTAATTTCGAATTTTAATTTCGAATTTTAATTCCGAATTTTAATTCCGAATTTCAATTTCGAATTTTAATTTCGAATTTTAATTTCGAATTTTAATTCCGAATTTTAATTCCGAATTTTAATTCCGAATTTTAATTCCGAATTTTAGTTCCGAATTTTAATTTCGAATTTTAATTTCGAATTTTAATTTCGAATTTTAATTTCGAATTTTAATTTCGAATTTTAATTTCGAATTTCAATTTCGAATTTTAATTCCGAATTTTAATTTCGAATTTCAATTTCGAATTTTAATTCCGAATTTTATTTCCGAATTTTAATTCCGAATTTTAATTCCGAATTTTAATTCCGAATTTCAATTTCGAATTTTAATTTCGAATTTTAATTTCGAATTTTAATTCCGAATTTTAATTCCGAATTTTAATTCCGAATTTTAATTCCGAATTTTAATTCCGAATTTTAGTTCCGAATTTTAATTTCGAATTTTAATTCCGAATTTTAATTCCGAACTTTAATTCCGAATTTCAATTTCGAATCTTAATTTCGAATTTTAGTTCCGAATTTTAATTTCGAATTTTAATTCCGAATTTTAATTCCGAACTTTAATTCCGAATTTTAATTCCGAATTTTAATTCCGAATTTTAGTTCCGAATTTTAATTTCGAATTTTAATTCCGAATTTTAATTCCGAACTTTAATTCCGAATTTCAATTTCGAATCTTAATTTCGAATTTTAGTTCCGAATTTTAATTCCGAATTTTAATTACGAATTTTAATTCCGAATTTTAATTCCGAATTTTAATTCCGAATTTTAATTCCGAATTTTAATTCCGAATTTTAGTTCCGAATTTTAATTTCGAATTTTAATTCCGAATTTTAATTCCGAACTTTAATTCCGAATTTTAATTTCGAATTTTAATTTCGAATTTTAATTTCGAATTTTAATTCCGAATTTTAATTCCGAATTTTAATTCCGAATTTTAATTCCGAATTTTAATTCCGAATTTTAATTCCGAATTTTAATTCCGAATATTAATTCCGAATTTAAATTCCCAATTTTAATTAAGAATTTTAATTCCGAATTTTAATTTCGAATTTTAATTCCGAATTTTAATTCCGAATTTTAATTCCGAATTTTAATTTCGATTTTCAATTTCGAATTTAAATTTCGAATTTAAATTTCGAATTTTAATTTCGAATTTTAATTTCGAATTTCAATTTCGAATTTTAATTTCGAGTTTCAATTTCGAATTTTAATTTCGAATTTCAATTTCGAATTTTAATTTCGAATTTAAATTTCGAATTTTAATTTCGAATTTCAATTTCGAATTTTAATTTCGAATTTCAATTTCGAATTTTAATTTCGAATTTTAATTTCGAATTTTAATTTCGAATTTCAATTTCGAATTTTAATTTCGAATTTTAATTTCGAATTTTAATTTCGAATTTCAATTTCGAATTTTAATTCCGAATTTTAATTCCGAATTTTAATTTCGAATTTTAATTTCGAATTTCAATTTCGAATTTTAATTTCGAATTTTAATTTCGAATTTTAATTTCGAATTTCAATTTCGAATTTTAATTCCGAATTTTAATTCCGAATTTTAATTTCGAATTTTAATTTCGAATTTTAATTTCGAATTTTAATTTCGAATTTCAATTTCGAATTTTAATTTCGAATTTCAATTTCGAATTTCAATTTCGAATTTTAATTTCGAATTTTAATTTCGAATTTTAATTTCGAATTTTAATTCCGAATTTTAATTCCGAATTTTAATTTCGAATTTTAATTTCGAATTTTATTTTCGAATTTCAATTTCGAATTTTAATTTCGAATTTTAATTTCGAATTTCAATTTCGAATTTTAATTCCGAATTTTAATTCCGAATTTTAATTTCGAATTTTAATTTCGAATTTTAATTTCGAATTTTAATTTCGAATTTCAATTTCGAATTTTAATTTCGAATTTTAATTTCGAATTTTAATTTCGAATTTTAATTTCGAATTTAATTTCGAATTTTAATTTCGAATTTTAATTTCGAATTTTAATTCCGAATTTTAATTCCGAATTTTAATTCCGAATTTTAATTCCGAATTTTAATTCCGAATTTTAGTTCCGAATTTTAATTTCGAATTTTAATTTCGAATTTTAATTTCGAATTTTAATTTCGAATTTTAATTTCGAATTTTAATTCCGAATTTTAATTCCGAATTTCAATTTCGAATTTTAATTTCGAATTTTAATTTCGAATTTTAATTCCGAATTTTAATTCCGAATTTTAATTCCGAATTTTAATTCCGAATTTTAGTTCCGAATTTTAATTTCGAATTTTAATTTCGAATTTTAATTTCGAATTTTAATTTCGAATTTTAATTTCGAATTTTAATTTCGAATTTCAATTTCGAATTTTAATTCCGAATTTTAATTTCGAATTTCAATTTCGAATTTTAATTCCGAATTTTATTTCCGAATTTTAATTCCGAATTTTAATTCCGAATTTTAATTCCGAATTTCAATTTCGAATTTTAATTTCGAATTTTAATTTCGAATTTTAATTCCGAATTTTAATTCCGAATTTTAATTCCGAATTTTAATTCCGAATTTTAATTCCGAATTTTAGTTCCGAATTTTAATTTCGAATTTTAATTCCGAATTTTAATTCCGAACTTTAATTCCGAATTTCAATTTCGAATCTTAATTTCGAATTTTAGTTCCGAATTTTAATTCCGAATTTTAATTACGAATTTTAATTCCGAATTTTAATTCCGAATTTTAATTCCGAATTTTAATTTCGAATTTTAATTTCGAATTTTAATTTCGAATTTTAATTCCGAATTTTAATTCCGAATTTTAATTCCGAATTTTAATTCCGAATTTTAATTCCGAATTTTAATTCCGAATTTTAATTCCGAATATTAATTCCGAATTTAAATTCCCAATTTTAATTAAGAATTTTAATTCCGAATTTTAATTTCGAATTTTAATTCCGAATTTTAATTCCGAATTTTAATTCCGAATTTTAATTTCGATTTTCAATATCGAATTTAAATTTCGAATTTAAATTTCGAATTTTAATTTCGAATTTTAATTTCGAATTTCAATTTCGAATTTTAATTTCGAGTTTCAATTTCGAATTTTAATTTCGAATTTCAATTTCGAATTTTAATTTCGAATTTAAATTTCGAATTTTAATTTCGAATTTCAATTTCGAATTTTAATTTCGAATTTCAATTTCGAATTTTAATTTCGAATTTTAATTTCGAATTTTAATTTCGAATTTCAATTTCGAATTTTAATTTCGAATTTTAATTTCGAATTTTAATTTCGAATTTCAATTTCGAATTTTAATTCCGAATTTTAATTCCGAATTTTAATTTCGAATTTTAATTTCGAATTTCAATTTCGAATTTTAATTTCGAATTTTAATTTCGAATTTTAATTTCGAATTTCAATTTCGAATTTTAATTCCGAATTTTAATTCCGAATTTTAATTTCGAATTTTAATTTCGAATTTTAATTTCGAATTTTAATTTCGAATTTCAATTTCGAATTTTAATTTCGAATTTCAATTTCGAATTTCAATTTCGAATTTTAATTTCGAATTTTAATTTCGAATTTTAATTTCGAATTTTAATTCCGAATTTTAATTCCGAATTTTAATTTCGAATTTTAATTTCGAATTTTATTTTCGAATTTCAATTTCGAATTTTAATTCCGAATTTCAATTTCGAATTTAAATTTCGAATTTTAATTTCGAATTTCAATTTCGAATTTTAATTTCGAATTTCAATTTCGAATTTTAATTTCGAATTTTAATTTCGAATTTTATTTTCGAATTTCAATTTCGAATTTTAATTCCGAATTTCAATTTCGAATTTAAATTTCGAATTTTAATTTCGAATTTCAATTTCGAATTTTAATTTCGAATTTCAATTTCGAATTTTAATTTCGAATTTTAATTTCGAATTTTAATTTCGAATTTTAATTTCGAATTTCAATTTCGAATTTTAATTTCGAATTTCAATTTCGAATTTTAATTTCGAATTTTAATTTCGAAGTTTAATTTCGAATTTCAATTTCGAATTTTAATTTCGAGTTTCAATTTCGAATTTTAATTTCGAATTTTAATTTCGAAATTTAATTTCGAATTTTAATTTCGAATTTAATTT
Organism: Toxonevra muliebris; assembly: GCA_963691655.1. Classification (NCBI taxonomy): domain Eukaryota; kingdom Metazoa; phylum Arthropoda; class Insecta; order Diptera; family Pallopteridae; genus Toxonevra; species Toxonevra muliebris. The sequence goes on along the minus strand of CAVNUY010000056.1, from coordinate 290,977 downwards.
CGAATTTAATTTCGAATTTTAATTTCGAATTTTATTTTCGAATTTCAATTTCGAATTTTAATTCCGAATTTCAATTTCGAATTTAAATTTCGAATTTTAATTTCGAATTTCAATTTCGAATTTTAATTTCGAATTTCAATTTCGAATTTTAATTTCGAATTTTAATTTCGAATTTTAATTTCGAATTTTAATTTCGAATTTCAATTTCGAATTTTAATTTCGAATTTTAATTTCGAATTTTAATTTCGAATTTCAATTTCGAATTTTAATTCCGAATTTTAATTCCGAATTTTAATTTCGAATTTCAATTTCGAATTTTAATTTCGAGTTTCAATTTCGAATTTTAGTTTCGAATTTCAATTTCGAATTTTAATTTCGAATTTTAATTTCGAATTTTAATTTCGAATTTCAATTTCGAATTTTAATTCCGAATTTTAATTCCGAATTTTAATTTCGAATTTTAATTTCGAATTTTAATTTCGAATTTTAATTTCGAATTTCAATTTCGAATTTTAATTTCGAATTTTAATTTCGAATTTTAATTTCGAATTTTAATTTCGAATTTTAATTTCGAATTTCAATTTCGAATTTTAATTTCGAATTTCAATTTCGAATTTTAATTTCGAATTTTAGTTTCGAATTTCAATTTCGAATTTTAATTTCGAATTTTAATTTCGAATTTTAATTTCGAATTTTAATTTCGAATTTTAATTTCGAATTTCAATTTCGAATTTTAATTTCGAATTTTAATTTCGAATTTTAATTTCGAATTTCAATTTCGAATTTTAATTCCGAATTTTAATTCCGAATTTTAATTTCGAATTTCAATTTCGAATTTTAATTTCGAATTTCAATTTCGAATTTTAATTTCGAATTTTAATTTCGAAGTTTAATTTCGAATTTCAATTTCGAATTTTAATTTCGAGTTTCAATTTCGAATTTTAATTTCGAATTTTAATTTCGAAATTTAATTTCGAATTTTAATTTCGAATTTAATTTCGAATTTAATTTCGAATTTTAATTTCGAATTTTATTTTCGAATTTCAATTTCGAATTTTAATTCCGAATTTCAATTTCGAATTTAAATTTCGAATTTTAATTTCGAATTTCAATTTCGAATTTTAATTTCGAATTTCAATTTCGAATTTTAATTTCGAATTTTAATTTCGAATTTTAATTTCGAATTTTAATTTCGAATTTCAATTTCGAATTTTAATTTCGAATTTTAATTTCGAATTTTAATTTCGAATTTCAATTTCGAATTTTAATTCCGAATTTTAATTCCGAATTTTAATTCCGAATTTTAGTTCCGAATTTTAATTTCGAATTTTAATTTCGAATTTTAATTTCGAATTTTAATTTCGAATTTTAATTTCGAATTTTAATTCCGAATTTTAATTCCGAATTTCAATTTCGAATTTTAATTTCGAATTTTAATTTCGAATTTTAATTCCGAATTTTAATTCCGAATTTTAATTCCGAATTTTAATTCCGAATTTTAGTTCCGAATTTTAATTTCGAATTTTAATTTCGAATTTTAATTTCGAATTTTAATTTCGAATTTTAATTTCGAATTTTAATTTCGAATTTCAATTTCGAATTTTAATTCCGAATTTTAATTTCGAATTTCAATTTCGAATTTTAATTCCGAATTTTATTTCCGAATTTTAATTCCGAATTTTAATTCCGAATTTTAATTCCGAATTTCAATTTCGAATTTTAATTTCGAATTTTAATTTCGAATTTTAATTCCGAATTTTAATTCCGAATTTTAATTCCGAATTTTAATTCCGAATTTTAATTCCGAATTTTAGTTCCGAATTTTAATTTCGAATTTTAATTCCGAATTTTAATTCCGAACTTTAATTCCGAATTTCAATTTCGAATCTTAATTTCGAATTTTAGTTCCGAATTTTAATTCCGAATTTTAATTACGAATTTTAATTCCGAATTTTAATTCCGAATTTTAATTCCGAATTTTAATTTCGAATTTTAATTTCGAATTTTAATTTCGAATTTTAATTCCGAATTTTAATTCCGAATTTTAATTCCGAATTTTAATTCCGAATTTTAATTCCGAATTTTAATTCCGAATTTTAATTCCGAATATTAATTCCGAATTTAAATTCCCAATTTTAATTAAGAATTTTAATTCCGAATTTTAATTTCGAATTTTAATTCCGAATTTTAATTCCGAATTTTAATTCCGAATTTTAATTTCGATTTTCAATTTCGAATTTAAATTTCGAATTTAAATTTCGAATTTTAATTTCGAATTTTAATTTCGAATTTCAATTTCGAATTTTAATTTCGAGTTTCAATTTCGAATTTTAATTTCGAATTTCAATTTCGAATTTTAATTTCGAATTTAAATTTCGAATTTTAATTTCGAATTTCAATTTCGAATTTTAATTTCGAATTTCAATTTCGAATTTTAATTTCGAATTTTAATTTCGAATTTTAATTTCGAATTTCAATTTCGAATTTTAATTTCGAATTTTAATTTCGAATTTTAATTTCGAATTTCAATTTCGAATTTTAATTCCGAATTTTAATTCCGAATTTTAATTTCGAATTTTAATTTCGAATTTCAATTTCGAATTTTAATTTCGAATTTTAATTTCGAATTTTAATTTCGAATTTCAATTTCGAATTTTAATTCCGAATTTTAATTCCGAATTTTAATTTCGAATTTTAATTTCGAATTTTAATTTCGAATTTTAATTTCGAATTTCAATTTCGAATTTTAATTTCGAATTTCAATTTCGAATTTCAATTTCGAATTTTAATTTCGAATTTTAATTTCGAATTTTAATTTCGAATTTTAATTCCGAATTTTAATTCCGAATTTTAATTTCGAATTTTAATTTCGAATTTTATTTTCGAATTTCAATTTCGAATTTTAATTTCGAATTTTAATTTCGAATTTCAATTTCGAATTTTAATTCCGAATTTTAATTCCGAATTTTAATTTCGAATTTTAATTTCGAATTTTAATTTCGAATTTTAATTTCGAATTTCAATTTCGAATTTTAATTTCGAATTTTAATTTCGAATTTTAATTTCGAATTTTAATTTCGAATTTAATTTCGAATTTTAATTTCGAATTTTAATTTCGAATTTTAATTCCGAATTTTAATTCCGAATTTTAATTCCGAATTTTAATTCCGAATTTTAATTCCGAATTTTAGTTCCGAATTTTAATTTCGAATTTTAATTTCGAATTTTAATTTCGAATTTTAATTTCGAATTTTAATTTCGAATTTTAATTCCGAATTTTAATTCCGAATTTCAATTTCGAATTTTAATTTCGAATTTTAATTTCGAATTTTAATTCCGAATTTTAATTCCGAATTTTAATTCCGAATTTTAATTCCGAATTTTAGTTCCGAATTTTAATTTCGAATTTTAATTTCGAATTTTAATTTCGAATTTTAATTTCGAATTTTAATTTCGAATTTTAATTTCGAATTTCAATTTCGAATTTTAATTCCGAATTTTAATTTCGAATTTCAATTTCGAATTTTAATTCCGAATTTTATTTCCGAATTTTAATTCCGAATTTTAATTCCGAATTTTAATTCCGAATTTCAATTTCGAATTTTAATTTCGAATTTTAATTTCGAATTTTAATTCCGAATTTTAATTCCGAATTTTAATTCCGAATTTTAATTCCGAATTTTAATTCCGAATTTTAGTTCCGAATTTTAATTTCGAATTTTAATTCCGAATTTTAATTCCGAACTTTAATTCCGAATTTCAATTTCGAATCTTAATTTCGAATTTTAGTTCCGAATTTTAATTCCGAATTTTAATTACGAATTTTAATTCCGAATTTTAATTCCGAATTTTAATTCCGAATTTTAATTTCGAATTTTAATTTCGAATTTTAATTTCGAATTTTAATTCCGAATTTTAATTCCGAATTTTAATTCCGAATTTTAATTCCGAATTTTAATTCCGAATTTTAATTCCGAATTTTAATTCCGAATATTAATTCCGAATTTAAATTCCCAATTTTAATTAAGAATTTTAATTCCGAATTTTAATTTCGAATTTTAATTCCGAATTTTAATTCCGAATTTTAATTCCGAATTTTAATTTCGATTTTCAATTTCGAATTTAAATTTCGAATTTAAATTTCGAATTTTAATTTCGAATTTTAATTTCGAATTTCAATTTCGAATTTTAATTTCGAGTTTCAATTTCGAATTTTAATTTCGAATTTCAATTTCGAATTTTAATTTCGAATTTAAATTTCGAATTTTAATTTCGAATTTCAATTTCGAATTTTAATTTCGAATTTCAATTTCGAATTTTAATTTCGAATTTTAATTTCGAATTTTAATTTCGAATTTCAATTTCGAATTTTAATTTCGAATTTTAATTTCGAATTTTAATTTCGAATTTCAATTTCGAATTTTAATTCCGAATTTTAATTCCGAATTTTAATTTCGAATTTTAATTTCGAATTTCAATTTCGAATTTTAATTTCGAATTTTAATTTCGAATTTTAATTTCGAATTTCAATTTCGAATTTTAATTCCGAATTTTAATTCCGAATTTTAATTTCGAATTTTAATTTCGAATTTTAATTTCGAATTTTAATTTCGAATTTCAATTTCGAATTTTAATTTCGAATTTCAATTTCGAATTTCAATTTCGAATTTTAATTTCGAATTTTAATTTCGAATTTTAATTTCGAATTTTAATTCCGAATTTTAATTCCGAATTTTAATTTCGAATTTTAATTTCGAATTTTATTTTCGAATTTCAATTTCGAATTTTAATTCCGAATTTCAATTTCGAATTTAAATTTCGAATTTTAATTTCGAATTTCAATTTCGAATTTTAATTTCGAATTTCAATTTCGAATTTTAATTTCGAATTTTAATTTCGAATTTTATTTTCGAATTTCAATTTCGAATTTTAATTCCGAATTTCAATTTCGAATTTAAATTTCGAATTTTAATTTCGAATTTCAATTTCGAATTTTAATTTCGAATTTCAATTTCGAATTTTAATTTCGAATTTTAATTTCGAATTTTAATTTCGAATTTTAATTTCGAATTTCAATTTCGAATTTTAATTTCGAATTTCAATTTCGAATTTTAATTTCGAATTTTAATTTCGAAGTTTAATTTCGAATTTCAATTTCGAATTTTAATTTCGAGTTTCAATTTCGAATTTTAATTTCGAATTTTAATTTCGAAATTTAATTTCGAATTTTAATTTCGAATTTAATTTCGAATTTAATTTCGAATTTTAATTTCGAATTTTATTTTCGAATTTCAATTTCGAATTTTAATTCCGAATTTCAATTTCGAATTTAAATTTCGAATTTTAATTTCGAATTTCAATTTCGAATTTTAATTTCGAATTTCAATTTCGAATTTTAATTTCGAATTTTAATTTCGAATTTTAATTTCGAATTTTAATTTCGAATTTCAATTTCGAATTTTAATTTCGAATTTTAATTTCGAATTTTAATTTCGAATTTCAATTTCGAATTTTAATTCCGAATTTTAATTCCGAATTTTAATTTCGAATTACAATTTCGAATTTTAATTTCGAGTTTCAATTTCGAATTTTAGTTTCGAATTTCAATTTCGAATTTTAATTTCGAATTTTAATTTCGAATTTTAATTTCGAATTTTAATTTCGAATTTTAATTTCGAATTTTAATTTCGAATTTTAATTTCGAATTTTAATTTCGAATTTCAATTTCGAATTTTAATTCCGAATTTTAATTTCGAATTTCAATTTCGAATTTTAATTCCGAATTTTATTTCCGAATTTTAATTCCGAATTTTAATTCCGAATTTTAATTCCGAATTTAAATTTCGAATTTTAATTTCGAATTTTAATTTCGAATTTTAATTTCGAATTTTAATTTCGAATTTCAATTTCGAATTTTAATTCCGAATTTTAATTTCGAATTTCAATTTCGAATTTTAATTCCGAATTTTATTTCCGAATTTTAATTCCGAATTTTAATTCCGAATTTTAATTTCGAATTTTAATTTCGAATTTTAATTTCGAATTTTAATTTCGAATTTTAATTTCGAATTTTAATTTCGAATTTCAATTTCGAATTTTAATTCCGAATTTTAATTTCGAATTTCAATTTCGAATTTTAATTCCGAATTTTATTTCCGAATTTTAATTCCGAATTTTAATTCCGAATTTTAATTCCGAATTTAAATTTCGAATTTAAATTTCGAATTTTAATTTCGAATTTTAATTTCGAATTTTAATTTCGAATTTTAATTTCGAATTTTAATTTCGAATTTCAATTTCGAATTTTAATTCCGAATTTTAATTTCGAATTTCAATTTCGAATTTTAATTCCGAATTTTATTTCCGAATTTTAATTCCGAATTTTAATTCCGAATTTTAATTCCGAATTTAAATTTCGAATTTAAATTTCGAATTTTAATTCCGAATTTTAATTCCGAATTTTAATTCCGAATTTTAATTCCGAATATTAATTCCGAATTTTAATTCCGAATTTCGGAATTTTTAAAATTCCGAATATTAATTCCGAATTTTAATTCCGAATTTTAATTCCGAATTTTAATTCCGAATTTTAATTCCGAATTTTAATTCCGAATTTTAATTCCGAATTTTAATTCCGAATTTTAATTCCGAATTTTAATTCCGAATTTTAATTCCGAATATTAATTCCGAATTTTAATTCCGAATTTTAATTAAGAATTTTAATTCCGAATTTTAATTCCGAATTTAAATTTCGAATTTAAATTTCGAATTTTAATTTCGAATTTTAATTTCGAATTTTAATTTCGAATTTTAATTTCGAAGTTTAATTTCGAATTTCAATTTCGAATTTTAATTCCGAATTTTATTTCCGAATTTTAATTCCGAATTTTAATTCCGAATTTTAATTCCGAATTTCAATTTCGAATTTTAATTTCGAATTTTAATTTCGAATTTTAATTCCGAATTTTAATTTCGAATTTTAATTTCGAATTTTAATTTCGAATTTCAATTTCGAATTTTAATTCCGAATTTTATTTCCGAATTTTAATTCCGAATTTTAATTCCGAATTTCAATTTCGAATTTTAATTTCGAATTTTAATTCCGAATTTTAATTCCGAATTTTAATTCCGAATTTTAATTCCGAATTTTAATTACGAATTTTAATTCCGAATTTTAATTCCGAATTTTAATTCCGAATTTTAATTCCGAATTTTAATTCCGAATTTTAATTCCGAATATTAATTCCGAATTTTAATTCCGAATTTTAATTCCGAATTTTAATTCCGAATTTTAATTCCGAATTTTAATTCCGAATTTTAATTCCGAAATTTAATTCCGAATATTAATTCCGAATATTAATTCCGAATTTTAATTCCGAATTTTAATTCCGAATTTTAATTCCGAAATTTAATTCCGAATTTTAAGTCCGAATTTTAATTCCGAATTTTAACTCCGAATTTTATTTCCGAATTTTAATTCCGAATATTAATTCCGAATTTTAATTCCGAATTTTAATTCCGAATTTTAATTCCGAATATTAATTCCGAATTTTAATTCCGAATTTTAATTCCGAATTTTAATTCCGAATTTTAATTCCGAATTTTAATTCCGAATTTTAATTCCGAATATTAATTCCGAATTTTAATTCCGAATTTTAATTCCGAATTTTAATTCCGAATTTTAATTCGGAATATTAATTCCGAATTTTAATTCCGAATTTTAATTCCGAATTTTAATTCCGAATTTTAATTCCGAATTTTAATTCCGAATTTTAATTCCGAATTTTAATTCCGAATTTTAATTCCGAATTTTAATTCCGAACTTTAATTCCGAATTTTAATTCCGAAATTTAATTCCGAATTTTAACTCCGAATTTTAATTCCGAATTTTAATTCCGAATTTTAATTCCGAATTTTAATTCCGAATTTTAATTCCGAATTTTAATTCCGAATATTAATTCCGAATTTTAATTCCGAATTTTAATTTCGAATTTTAATTTCGATTTTTATTTTCGAATTTCAATTTCGAATTTTAATTTCGAATTTAAATTTCGTATTTTAATTTCGAATTTCAATTTCGAAGTTTAATTTCGAATTTCAATTCCGAATTTTAATTTCGAATTTTAATTTCGAATTTTAATTTCGAATTTCAATTTCGAATTTTAATTTCGAATTTTAATTTCGAATTTAAATTTCGAATTTTAGTTTCGAATTTAATTTCGAATTTTAATTTCGAATTTTAATTTCGAATTTCAATTTCGAATTTTAATTTCGAATTTTAATTTCGAATTTAATTTCGAATTTTAATTTCGAATTTTAATTTCGAATTTTAATTCCGAATTTTAATTCCGAATTTTAATTTCGAATTTTAATTTCGAATTTTAATTTCGAATTTTAATTTCGAATTTCAATTTCGAATTTTAATTTCGAATTTTAATTTCGAATTTAAATTTCGAATTTAAATTTCGAATTTTAATTTCGAATTTTAATTTCGAATTTTAATTTCGAATTTTAATTTCCAATTTTAATTTCGAATTTTAATTTCGAATTTCAATTTCGAATTTTAATTCCGAATTTTATTTCCGAATTTTAATTCCGAATTTTAATTCCGAATTTTAATTCCGAATTTCAATTTCGAATTTTAATTTCGAATTTTAATTCCGAATTTTAATTCCGAATTTTAATTCCGAATTTTAATTCCGAATTTTAGTTCCGAATTTTAATTTCGAATTTTAATTTCGAATTTTAATTTCGAATTTTAATTTCGAATTTTAATTTCGAATTTTAATTTCGAATTTTAATTTCGAATTTCAATTTCGAATTTTAATTCCGAATTTTAATTTCGAATTTCAATTTCGAATTTTAATTCCGAATTTTATTTCCGAATTTTAATTCCGAATTTTAATTCCGAATTTTAATTCCGAATTTAAATTTCGAATCTAAATTTCGAATTTTAATTTCGAATTTTAATTTCGAATTTTAATTTCGAATTTTAATTTCGAATTTTAATTTCGAATTTCAATTTCGAATTTTAATTCCGAATTTTATTTCCGAATTTTAATTCCGAATTTTAATTCCGAATTTTAATTCCGAATCTCAATTTCGAATTTTAATTTCGAATTTTAATTTCGAATTTTAATTCCGAATTTTAATTTCGAATTTTAATTTCGAATTTTAATTTCGAATTTCAATTTCGAATTTTAATTCCGAATTTTATTTCCGAATTTTAATTCCGAATTTTAATTCCGAATTTTAATTCCGAATTTCAATTTCGAATTTTAATTTCGAATTTTAATTTCGAATTTTAATTCCGAATTTTAATTCCGAATTTTAATTCCGAATTTTAGTTCCGAATTTTAATTTCGAATTTTAATTCCGAATTTTAATTCCGAACTTTAATTCCGAATTTCAATTTCGAATTTTAATTTCGAATTTTAGTTCCGAATTTTAATTCCGAATTTTAATTACGAATTTTAATTCCGAATTTTAATTCCGAATTTTAATTCCGAATTTTAATTCCGAATTTTAATTTCGAATTTTAATTTCGAATTTTAATTTCGAATTTTAATTCCGAATTTTAATTCCGAATTTTAATTCCGAATTTTAATTCCGAATTTTAATTCCGAATTTTAATTCCGAATATTAATTCCGAATTTAAATTCCCAATTTTAATTAAGAATTTTAATTCCGAATTTTAATTCCGAATTTTAAATTCGAATTTTAATTCCGAATTTTAATTCCGAATTTTAATTCCGAATTTTAATTTCGAATTTTAATTCCGAATTTTAATTCCGAATTTTAATTCCGAATTTTAATTCCGAATATTAATTCCGAATTTAAATTCCCAATTTTAATTCCGAATTTAAATTCCGAATTTTAATTCCGAATTTTAATTCCGAATTTTAATTCCGAATTTTAATTCCGAATATTAATTCCGAATATTAATTCCGAATTTTAATTCCGAATTTTAATTTCGAATTTTAATTCCGAATTTTAATTCCGAATTTTAATTCCGAATTTTAATTCCGAATTTTAATTCCGAATATTAATTCCGAATTTAAATTCCCAATTTTAATTCCGAATTTTAATTCCGAATTTTAATTTCGAATTTTAATTTCGAATTTAAATTTCGTATTTTAATTTCGAATTTCAATTTCGAAGTTTAATTTCGAATTTCAATTTCGAATTTAAATTTCGAATTTCAATTTCGAATTTTAATTTCGAGTTTCAATTTCGAATTTTAATTTCGAATTTTAATTTCGAATTTTAATTTCGAATTTTAATTTCGAATTTTAATTTCGAATTTTAATTTCGAATTTTAATTTCGAATTTTAATTTCGAATTTAAATTTCGAATTTTAATTTCGAATTTCAATTTCGAATTTTAATTTCGAATTTTAATTTCGAATTTTAATTTCGAATTTTAATTTCGAATTTCAATTTCGAATTTTAATTTCGAATTTTAATTTCGAATTTTAATTTCGAATTTAAATTTCGAATTTCAATTTCGAATTTTAATTTCGAATTTTAATTTCGAATTTTTATTTCGAATTTTAATTTCGAATTTTAATTTCGAATTTTAATTTCGAATTTTAATTTCGAATTTTAATTTCGAATTTTAATTTCGAATTTTAATTTCGAATTTTAATTTCGAATTTTAATTTCGAATTTTAATTTCGAATTTTAATTTCGAATTTCAATTTCGAATTTTAATTTCGAATTTAAATTTCGAATTTTAATTTCGAATTTCAATTTCGAATTTTAATTTCGAATTTAAATTTCGAATTTTAATTTCGAATTTCAATTTCGAATTTAAATTTCGAATTTTAATTTCGAATTTCAATTTCGAATTTTAATTTCGAATTTTAATTTCGAATTTTAATTTCGAATTTTAATTCCGAATTTTAATTTCGAATTTTAATTTCGAATTTTAATTTCGAATTTTAATTTCGAATTTTAATTTCGAATTTTAATTTCGAATTTTAATTTCGAATTTTAATTTCGAATTTTAATTTCGAAGTTTAATTTCGAATTTCAATTTCGAATTTAAATTTCGAATTTTAATTTCGAATTTTAATTTCGAATTTTAATTTCGAATTTCAATTTCGAATTTTAATTTCGAATTTCAATTTCGAATTTTAATTTCGAATTTCAATTTCGAATTTTAATTTCGAGTTTCAATTTCGAATTTTAATTTCGAATTTTAATTTCGAATTGAAATTTCGAATTTTAATTTTGAATTTAATTTCGAATTTTAATTTCGAATTTTAATTTCGAATTTTAATTCCGAATTTTAATTCCGAATTTTAATTTCGAATTTTAATTTCGAATTTTATTTTCGAATTTCAATTTCGAATTTTAATTTCGAAGTTTAATTTCGAATTTCAATTTCGAATTTTAATTTCGAATTTAAATTTCGAATTTTAATTTCGAATTTCAATTTCGAATTTTAATTTCGAATTTTAATTTCGAATTTTAATTTCGAATTTTAATTTCGAATTTTAATTTCGAAGTTTAATTTCGAATTTTAATTTCGAATTTTAATTTCGAATTTAAATTTCGAATTTTAATTTCGAATTTAAATTTCGAATTTAAATTTCGAATTTTAATTTCGAATTTCAATTTCGAATTTTAATTTCGAGTTTCAATTTCGAATTTTAATTTCGAATTTCAATTTCGAATTTTAATTTCGAATTTAAATTTCGAATTTTAATTTCGAATTTCAATTTCGAATTTTAATTTCGAATTTCAATTTCGAATTTTAATTTCGAATTTTAATTTCGAATTTTAATTTCGAATTTTAATTTCGAATTTCAATTTCGAATTTTAATTTCGAATTTTAATTTCGAATTTTAATTTCGAATTTCAATTTCGAATTTTAATTCCGAATTTTAATTCCGAATTTTAATTTCGAATTTTAATTTCGAATTTTAATTTCGAATTTTAATTTCGAATTTCAATTTCGAATTTTAATTTCGAGTTTCAATTTCGAATTTTAGTTTCGAATCTCAATTTCGAATTTTAATTTCGAATTTTAATTTCGAATTTTAATTTCGAATTTCAATTTCGAATTTTAATTCCGAATTTCAATTTCGAATTTAAATTTCGAATTTTAATTTCGAATTTCAATTTCGAATTTTAATTTCGAATTTTAATTTCGAATTTTAATTTCGAATTTTAATTTCGAGTTTTAATTTCGAATTTCAATTTCGAATTTTAATTTCGAGTTTCAATTTCGAATTTTAATTTCGAATTTTAATTTCGAAATTTAATTTCGAATTTTAATTTCGAATTTAATTTCGAATTTTAATTTCGAATTTTAATTTCGAATTTAAATTTCGAATTTTAATTTCGAATCTCAATTTCGAATTTTAATTTCGAATTTTAATTTCGAATTTAAATTTCGAATTTTAATTTCGAGTTTCAATTTCGAATTTTAATTCCGAATTTTAATTTCGAATTTAAATTTCGAATTTTAATTTTGAATTTAATTTCGAATTTAAATTTCGAATTTTAATTTTGAATTTAATTTCGAATTTTAATTTCGAATTTTAATTTCGAATTTAAATTTCGAATTTTAATTTTGAATTTAATTTCGAAATTTAATTTCGAATTTTAATTTCGAATTTAAATTTCGAATTTTAATTTCGAGTTTCAATTTCGAATTTTAATTCCGAATTTTAATTTCGAATTTTAATTCCGAATTTTGATTTCGAATTTTAATTTCGAATTTTATTTTCGAATTTCAATTTCGAATTTTAATTTCGAATTTAAATTTCGTATTTTAATTTCGAATTTCAATTTCGAAGTTTAATTTCGAATTTTAATTTCGAATTTCAATTTCGAATTTTAATTTCGAATTTTAATTTCGAATTTAAATTTCGAATTCTAATTTCGAATCTAATTTCGAATTTTAATTTCGAATTTTAATTTCGAATTTCAATTTCGAATTTTAATTTCGAATTTTAATTTCGAATTTAATTTCGAATTTTAATTCCGAATTTTAATTTCGAATTTTAATTCCGAATTTTAATTCCGAATTTTAATTTCGAATTTTAATTTCGAATTTTAATTTCGAATTTCAATTTCGAATTTTAATTTCGAATTTTAATTTCGAATTTTAATTTCGAATTTAAATTTCGAATTTTAATTTCGAATTTCAATTTCGAATTTTAATTTCGAATTTTAATTTCGAATTTTAATTTCGAATTTTAATTTCGAATTTTAATTTCGAATTTTAATTTCGAATTTTAATTTCGAATTTTAATTCCGAATTTTAATTCCGAATTTTAATTTCGAATTTTAATTTCGAATTTTAATTTCGAATTTCAATTTCGAATTTTAATTTCGAATTTTAATTTCGAATTTTAATTTCGAATTTAAATTTCGAATTTTAATTTCGAATTTCAATTTCGAATTTTAATTTCGAATTTTAATTTCGAATTTTAATTTCGAATTTTAATTTCGCATTTTAATTTCGAATTTTAATTTCGAATTTAATTTCGAATTTTAATTTCGAATTTTAATTTCGAATTTAAATTTCGAATTTTAATTTTGAATTTAATTTCGAATTTAAATTTCGAATTTTAATTTTGATTTTAATTTCGAATTTTAATTTCGAAGTTTAATTTCGAATTTCAATTTCGAATTTCAATTTCGAATTTTAATTTCGAATTTTAATTTCGAATTTTTATTTCGAATTTTAATTTCGAATTTTAATTTCGAATTTTAATTTCGAATTTTAATTTCGAATTTTAATTTCGAAGTTTAATTTCGAATTTTAATTTCGAATTTCAATTCCGAATTTTAATTTCGAATTTTAATTTCGAACTTTAATTTCGAATTTTAATTTCGAATTTTAATTTCGAATTTTAATTTCGAATTTTAATTTCGAATTTTAATTTCGAATTTTAATTCCGAATTTTAATTCAGAATTTTAATTCCGAATTTTAATTTCGAATTTTAATTTCGAATTTCAATTTCGAGTTTTAATTTCGAATTTTAATTTCGAATTTTAATTTCGAATTTTAATTCCGAATTTTAATTCCGAATTTTAATTCCGAATTTTAATTTCGAATTTTAATTTCGAATTTTAATTTCGAATTTTAATTTCGAATTTTAATTCCGAATTTTAATTCAGAATTTTAATTCCGAATTTTAATTTCGAATTTTAATTTCGAATTTTAATTTCGAATTTTTATTTCGAATTTTAATTTCGAATTTTAATTTCGAATTTTAATTTCGAATTTTAATTTCGAATTTTAATTTCGAAGTTTAATTTCGAATTTTAATTTCGAATTTCAATTCCGAATTTTAATTTCGAATTTTAATTTCGAACTTTAATTTCGAATTTTAATTTCGAATTTTAATTTCGAATTTTAATTTCGAATTTTAATTTCGAATTTTAATTTCGAATTTTAATTCCGAATTTTAATTCAGAATTTTAATTCCGAATTTTAATTTCGAATTTTAATTTCGAATTTCAATTTCGAGTTTTAATTTCGAATTTTAATTTCGAATTTTAATTTCGAATTTTAATTCCGAATTTTAATTCCGAATTTTAATTCCGAATTTTAATTTCGAATTTTAATTTCGAATTTTAATTTCGAATTTTAATTTCGAATTTTAATTCCGAATTTTAATTCAGAATTTTAATTCCGAATTTTAATTCCGAATTTTAATTTCGAATTTTAATTCCGAATTTTAATTCCGAATTTTAATTCCGAATTTTAATTCCGAATTTTAATTCCGAATATTAATTCCGAATTTAAATTCCCAATTTTAATTCCGAATTTTAATTCCGAATTTTAATTTCGAATTTTAATTTCGAATTTAAATTTCGTATTTTAATTTCGAATTTCAATTTCGAAGTTTAATTTCGAATTTCAATTTCGAATTTAAATTTCGAATTTCAATTTCGAATTTTAATTTCGAGTTTCAATTTCGAATTTTAATTTCGAATTTTAATTTCGAATTTTAATTTCGAATTTTAATTTCGAATTTTAATTTCGAATTTTAATTTCGAATTTTAATTTCGAATTTTAATTTCGAATTTAAATTTCGAATTTTAATTTCGAATTTCAATTTCGAATTTTAATTTCGAATTTTAATTTCGAATTTTAATTTCGAATTTTAATTTCGAATTTCAATTTCGAATTTTAATTTCGAATTTTAATTTCGAATTTTAATTTCGAATTTAAATTTCGAATTTCAATTTCGAATTTTAATTTCGAATTTTAATTTCGAATTTTTATTTCGAATTTTAATTTCGAATTTTAATTTCGAATTTTAATTTCGAATTTTAATTTCGAATTTTAATTTCGAATTTTAATTTCGAATTTTAATTTCGAATTTTAATTTCGAATTTTAATTTCGAATTTTAATTTCGAATTTTAATTTCGAATTTCAATTTCGAATTTTAATTTCGAATTTAAATTTCGAATTTTAATTTCGAATTTCAATTTCGAATTTTAATTTCGAATTTAAATTTCGAATTTTAATTTCGAATTTCAATTTCGAATTTAAATTTCGAATTTTAATTTCGAATTTCAATTTCGAATTTTAATTTCGAATTTTAATTTCGAATTTTAATTTCGAATTTTAATTCCGAATTTTAATTTCGAATTTTAATTTCGAATTTTAATTTCGAATTTTAATTTCGAATTTTAATTTCGAATTTTAATTTCGAATTTTAATTTCGAATTTTAATTTCGAATTTTAATTTCGAAGTTTAATTTCGAATTTCAATTTCGAATTTAAATTTCGAATTTTAATTTCGAATTTTAATTTCGAATTTTAATTTCGAATTTCAATTTCGAATTTTAATTTCGAATTTCAATTTCGAATTTTAATTTCGAATTTCAATTTCGAATTTTAATTTCGAGTTTCAATTTCGAATTTTAATTTCGAATTTTAATTTCGAATTGAAATTTCGAATTTTAATTTTGAATTTAATTTCGAATTTTAATTTCGAATTTTAATTTCGAATTTTAATTCCGAATTTTAATTCCGAATTTTAATTTCGAATTTTAATTTCGAATTTTATTTTCGAATTTCAATTTCGAATTTTAATTTCGAAGTTTAATTTCGAATTTCAATTTCGAATTTTAATTTCGAATTTAAATTTCGAATTTTAATTTCGAATTTCAATTTCGAATTTTAATTTCGAATTTTAATTTCGAATTTTAATTTCGAATTTTAATTTCGAATTTTAATTTCGAAGTTTAATTTCGAATTTTAATTTCGAATTTTAATTTCGAATTTAAATTTCGAATTTTAATTTCGAATTTAAATTTCGAATTTAAATTTCGAATTTTAATTTCGAATTTTAATTTCGAATTTCAATTTCGAATTTTAATTTCGAGTTTCAATTTCGAATTTTAATTTCGAATTTCAATTTCGAATTTTAATTTCGAATTTAAATTTCGAATTTTAATTTCGAATTTCAATTTCGAATTTTAATTTCGAATTTCAATTTCGAATTTTAATTTCGAATTTTAATTTCGAATTTTAATTTCGAATTTTAATTTCGAATTTCAATTTCGAATTTTAATTTCGAATTTTAATTTCGAATTTTAATTTCGAATTTCAATTTCGAATTTTAATTCCGAATTTTAATTCCGAATTTTAATTTCGAATTTTAATTTCGAATTTTAATTTCGAATTTTAATTTCGAATTTCAATTTCGAATTTTAATTTCGAGTTTCAATTTCGAATTTTAGTTTCGAATCTCAATTTCGAATTTTAATTTCGAATTTTAATTTCGAATTTTAATTTCGAATTTCAATTTCGAATTTTAATTCCGAATTTTAATTCCGAATTTTAATTTCGAATTTTAATTTCGATTTTTAATTTCGAATTTTAATTTCGAATTTCAATTTCGAATTTTAATTTCGAATTTCAATTTCGAATTTTAATTTCGAATTTTAATTTCGAATTTTAATTTCGAATTTTAATTTCGAATTTTAATTCCGAATTTTAATTCCGAATTTTAATTTCGAATTTTAATTTCGAATTTTATTTTCGAATTTCAATTTCGAATTTTAATTCCGAATTTCAATTTCGAATTTAAATTTCGAATTTTAATTTCGAATTTCAATTTCGAATTTTAATTTCGAATTTTAATTTCGAATTTTAATTTCGAATTTTAATTTCGAATTTTAATTTCGAATTTCAATTTCGAATTTTAATTTCGAGTTTCAATTTCGAATTTTAATTTCGAATTTTAATTTCGAAATTTAATTTCGAATTTTAATTTCGAATTTAATTTCGAATTTTAATTTCGAATTTTAATTTCGAATTTAAATTTCGAATTTTAATTTCGAATCTCAATTTCGAATTTTAATTTCGAATTTTAATTTCGAATTTAAATTTCGAATTTTAATTTCGAGTTTCAATTTCGAATTTTAATTCCGAATTTTAATTTCGAATTTAAATTTCGAATTTTAATTTTGAATTTAATTTCGAATTTAAATTTCGAATTTTAATTTTGAATTTAATTTCGAATTTTAATTTCGAATTTTAATTTCGAATTTAAATTTCGAATTTTAATTTTGAATTTAATTTCGAAATTTAATTTCGAATTTTAATTTCGAATTTAAATTTCGAATTTTAATTTCGAGTTTCAATTTCGAATTTTAATTCCGAATTTTAATTTCGAATTTTAATTCCGAATTTTGATTTCGAATTTTAATTTCGAATTTTATTTTCGAATTTCAATTTCGAATTTTAATTTCGAATTTAAATTTCGTATTTTAATTTCGAATTTCAATTTCGAAGTTTAATTTCGAATTTTAATTTCGAATTTCAATTTCGAATTTTAATTTCGAATTTTAATTTCGAATTTAAATTTCGAATTCTAATTTCGAATCTAATTTCGAATTTTAATTTCGAATTTTAATTTCGAATTTCAATTTCGAATTTTAATTTCGAATTTTAATTTCGAATTTAATTTCGAATTTTAATTCCGAATTTTAATTTCGAATTTTAATTCCGAATTTTAATTCCGAATTTTAATTTCGAATTTTAATTTCGAATTTTAATTTCGAATTTCAATTTCGAATTTTAATTTCGAATTTTAATTTCGAATTTTAATTTCGAATTTAAATTTCGAATTTTAATTTCGAATTTCAATTTCGAATTTTAATTTCGAATTTTAATTTCGAATTTTAATTTCGAATTTTAATTTCGAATTTTAATTTCGAATTTTAATTTCGAATTTTAATTTCGAATTTTAATTCCGAATTTTAATTCCGAATTTTAATTTCGAATTTTAATTTCGAATTTTAATTTCGAATTTCAATTTCGAATTTTAATTTCGAATTTTAATTTCGAATTTTAATTTCGAATTTAAATTTCGAATTTTAATTTCGAATTTCAATTTCGAATTTTAATTTCGAATTTTAATTTCGAATTTTAATTTCGAATTTTAATTTCGCATTTTAATTTCGAATTTTAATTTCGAATTTAATTTCGAATTTTAATTTCGAATTTTAATTTCGAATTTAAATTTCGAATTTTAATTTTGAATTTAATTTCGAATTTAAATTTCGAATTTTAATTTTGATTTTAATTTCGAATTTTAATTTCGAAGTTTAATTTCGAATTTCAATTTCGAATTTCAATTTCGAATTTTAATTTCGAATTTTAATTTCGAATTTTTATTTCGAATTTTAATTTCGAATTTTAATTTCGAATTTTAATTTCGAATTTTAATTTCGAATTTTAATTTCGAAGTTTAATTTCGAATTTTAATTTCGAATTTCAATTCCGAATTTTAATTTCGAATTTTAATTTCGAACTTTAATTTCGAATTTTAATTTCGAATTTTAATTTCGAATTTTAATTTCGAATTTTAATTTCGAATTTTAATTTCGAATTTTAATTCCGAATTTTAATTCAGAATTTTAATTCCGAATTTTAATTTCGAATTTTAATTTCGAATTTCAATTTCGAGTTTTAATTTCGAATTTTAATTTCGAATTTTAATTTCGAATTTTAATTCCGAATTTTAATTCCGAATTTTAATTCCGAATTTTAATTTCGAATTTTAATTTCGAATTTTAATTTCGAATTTTAATTTCGAATTTTAATTCCGAATTTTAATTCAGAATTTTAATTCCGAATTTTAATTTCGAATTTTAATTTCGAATTTCAATTTCGAATTTTAATTTCGAATTTTAATTTCGAATTTTAATTTCGAATTTTAATTTCGAATTTTAATTTCGAAATTTCGAATTTTAATTTCGAATTTTAATGCCGAATTTTAATTCCGAATTTTAATTCCGAATTTTAATTTCGAATTTTAATTTCGAATTTCAATTTCGAGTTTTAATTTCGAATTTTAATTTCGAATTTTATTTTCGAATTTCAATTTCGAATTTTAATTTCGAATTTCAATTCCGAATTTTAATTTCGAATTTTAATTTCGAATTTTAATTTCGAATTTCAATTTCGAATTTTAATTTCGAATTTTAATTTCGAATTTTAATTTCGAATTTCAATTTCGAATTTTAATTTCGAATTTTGATTTCGAATTTAAATTTCGAATTTTAATTTCGAATTTCAATTTCGAATTTTAATTTCGAATTTTAATTTCGAATTTTAATTTCGAATTTTAATTTCGAATTTTTATTTCGAATTTTAATTTCGAATTTTAATTTCGAATTTTAATTCCGAATTTTAATTCCGAATTTTAATTCCGAATTTTAATTTCGAATTTTGATTTCGAATTTCAATTTCGAGTTTTAATTTCGAATTTTAATTTCGAATTTTATTTTCGAATTTCAATTTCGAATTTTAATTTCGAATTTCAATTCCGAATTTTAATTTCGAATTTTAATTTCGAATTTTAATTTCGAATTTCAATTTCGAATTTTAATTTCGAATTTTAATTTCGAATTTAAATTTCGAATTTTAATTTCGAATTTCAATTTCGAATTTTAATTTCGAGTTTCAATTTCGAATTTTAATTTTGAATTTAATTTCGAATTTTAATTTCGAATTTTAATTTCGAATTTTAATTCCGAATTTTAATTTCGAATTTTAATTTCGAATTTTAATTCCGAATTTTAATTTCGAATTTTAATTTCGAATTTTAATTTCGAATTTTAATTTCGAATTTTAATTTCGAATTTCAATTTCGAATTTTAATTTCGAGTTTCAATTTCGAATTTTGATTTTGAATTTAATTTCGAATTTTAATTTCGAATTTTAATTTCGAATTTTAATTCCGAATTTAAATTTCGAATTTTAATTTCGAATTTTAATTTCGAATTTTAATTTCGAATTTTAATTTCGAATTTAAATTTCGAATTTTAATTTCGAATTTCAATTTCGAATTTTAATTTCGAATTTTAATTTCGAATTTTAATTTCGAATTTTAATTTCGAATTTCAATTTCGAATTTTAATTTCGAATTTTAATTTCGAATTTCAATTTCGAATTTCAATTTCGAATTTCAATTTCGAATTTTAATTTCGAATTTTAATTTCGAATTTTAATTTCGAATTTCAATTTCGAATTTTAATTTCGAGTTTCAATTTCGAATTTTAATTTTGAATTTAATTTCGAATTTCAATTTCGAATTTTAATTTCGAATTTTAATTCCGAATTTTAATTTCGAATTTTAATTTCGAATTTTAATTCCGAATTTTAATTCCGAATTTTAATTTCGAATTTTAATTTCGAATTTAAATTTCGAATTTTAATTTCGAATTTCAATTTCGAATTTTAATTTCGAATTTTAATTTCGAATTTTAATTTCGAATTTTAATTTCGAATTTTAATTTCGAATTTTAATTTCGAATTTTAATTTCGAATTTTAATTTCGAATTTCAATTTCGAATTTTAATTTCGAATTTCAATTTCGAATTTTAATTTCGAATTTTAATTTCGAATTTCAATTTCGAATTTTAATTTCGAATTTCAATTTCGAATTTTAATTTCGAATTTTAATTTCGAATTTTAATTTCGAATTTTAATTTCGAATTTCAGTTTCGAATTTTAATTTCGAGTTTCAATTTCGAATTTTAATTTTGAATTTAATTTCGAATTTTAATTTCGAATTTTAATTTCGAATTTTAATTCCGAATTTGAATTCCGAATTTTAATTTTGAATTTTAATTTCGAATTTTAATTTCGAATTTCAATTTCGAGTTTTAATTTCGAATTTTAATTTCGAATTTTATTTTCGAATTTCAATTTCGAATTTTAATTTCGAATTTCAATTTCGAATTTAAATTTCGAATTTTAATTTCGAATTTCAATTTCGAATTTTAATTTCGAATTTTAATTTCGAATTTTAATTTCGAATTTTAATTTCGAATTTCAATTTCGAATTTAAATTTCGAATTTGAATTTCGAATTTCAATTTCGAATTTTAATTTCGAATTTTAATTTCGAATTTCAATTTCGAATTTTAATTTCGAATTTTAACTTCGAATTTTAATTTCGAAGTTTAATTTCGAATTTCAATTTCGAATTTCAATTTCGAATTTTAATTTCGAATTTTAATTTCGAAGTTTAATTTCGAATTTCAATTTCGAATTTTAATTTCGAATTTTAATTTCGAATTTTAATTTCGAATTTTAATTTCGAATTTTAATTTCGAATTTTAATTTCGAATTTCAATTTCGAATTTTAATTTCGAATTTTAATTTCGAATTTCAATTTCGAATTTTAATTTCGAATTTCAATTTCGAATTTTAATTTCGAATTTTAATTTCGAATTTTAATTTCGAATTTCAGTTTCGAATTTTAATTTCGAGTTTCAATTTCGAATTTTAATTTCGAATTTTAATTTCGAATTTCAGTTTCGAATTTTAATTTCGAGTTTCAATTTCGAATTTTAATTTTGAATTTAATTTCGAATTTTAATTTCGAATTTTAATTCCGAATTTGAATTCCGAATTTTAATTTTGAATTTTAATTTCGAATTTTAATTTCGAATTTCAATTTCGAGTTTTAATTTCGAATTTTAATTTCGAATTTTATTTTCGAATTTCAATTTCGAATTTTAATTTCGAATTTCAATTTCGAATTTAAATTTCGAATTTTAATTTCGAATTTCAATTTCGAATTTTAATTTCGAATTTTAATTTCGAATTTTAATTTCGAATTTTAATTTCGAATTTCAATTTCGAATTTAAATTTCTAATTTTAATTTCGAATTTCAATTTCGAATTTTAATTTCGAATTTTAATTTCGAATTTTAATTTCAAATTTCAATTTCGAATTTTAATTCCGAATTTTAATTCCGAATTTTAATTCCGAATTTTAATTTCGAATTTTGATTTCGAATTTCAATTTCGAGTTTTAATTTCGAATTTTAATTTCGAATTTCAATTTCGAATTTTAATTTCGAATTTCAATTCCGAATTTTAATTTCGAATTTTAATTTCGAATTTTAATTTCGAATTTCAATTTCGAATTTTAATTTCGAATTTTAATTTCGAATTTTAATTTCGAATTTCAATTTCGAATTTTAATTCCGAATTTTAATTCCGAATTTTAATTCCGAATTTTAATTTCGAATTTTGATTTCGAATTTCAATTTCGAGTTTTAATTTCGAATTTTAATTTCGAATTTTATTTTCGAATTTCAATTTCGAATTTTAATTTCGAGTTTCAATTTCGAATTTTGATTTTGAATTTAATTTCGAATTTTAATTTCGAATTTTAATTCCGAATTTCAATTTCGAATTTTAATTTCGAATTTTAATTTCGAATTTTAATTTCGAATTTTAATTTCGAATTTAAATTTCGAATTTTAATTTCGAATTTCAATTTCGAATTTTAATTTCGAATTTTAATTTCGAATTTTAATTTCGAATTTTAATTTCGAATTTCAATTTCGAATTTTAATTTCGAATTTTAATTTCGAATTTCAATTTCGAATTTCAATTTCGAATTTCAATTTCGAATTTTAATTTCGAATTTTAATTTCGAATTTTAATTTCGAATTTCAATTTCGAATTTTAATTTCGAGTTTCAATTTCGAATTTTAATTTCGAATTTTAATTCCGAATTTTAATTTCGAATTTTAATTTCGAATTTTAATTCCGAATTTTAATTCCGAATTTTAATTTCGAATTTCAATTTCGAATTTAAATTTCGAATTTTAATTTCGAATTTCAATTTCGAATTTTAATTTCGAATTTTAATTTCGAATTTTAATTTCGAATTTTAATTTCGAATTTTAATTTCGAATTTTAATTTCGAATTTTAATTTCGAATTTTAATTTCGAATTTCAATTTCGAATTTTAATTTCGAATTTCAATTTCGAATTTTAATTTCGAATTTTAATTTCGAATTTCAATTTCGAATTTTAATTTCGAATTTCAATTTCGAATTTTAATTTCGAATTTTAATTTCGAATTTTAATTTCGAATTTTAATTTCGAATTTCAGTTTCGAATTTTAATTTCGAGTTTCAATTTCGAATTTTAATTTTGAATTTAATTTCGAATTTTAATTTCGAATTTTAATTCCGAATTTGAATTCCGAATTTTAATTTTGAATTTTAATTTCGAATTTTAATTTCGAATTTCAATTTCGAGTTTTAATTTCGAATTTTAATTTCGAATTTTATTTTCGAATTTCAATTTCGAATTTTAATTTCGAATTTCAATTTCGAATTTAAATTTCGAATTTTAATTTCGAATTTCAATTTCGAATTTTAATTTCGAATTTTAATTTCGAATTTTTATTTCGAATTTTAATTTCGAATTTCAATTTCGAATTTAAATTTCGAATTTTAATTTCGAATTTCAATTTCGAATTTCAATTTCGAATTTTAATTTCGAATTTTAATTTCGAAGTTTAATTTCGAATTTCAATTTCGAATTTTAATTTCGAATTTTAATTTCGAATTTTAATTTCGAATTTTAATTTCGAATTTTAATTTCGAATTTCAATTTCGAATTTTAATTTCGAATTTTAATTTCGAATTTTAATTTCGAATTTTAATTTCGAATTTCAATTTCGAATTTAAATTTCGAATTTCAATTTCGAATTTTAATTTCGAATTTTAATTTCGAATTTTAATTTCGAATTTCAATTTCGAATTTCAATTTCGAATTTTAATTTCGAATTTTAATTTCGAAGTTTAATTTCGAATTTCAATTTCGAATTTTAATTTCGAATTTAAATTTCGAATTTTAATTTCGAAGTTTAATTTCGAACTTCAATTTCGAATTTTAATTTCGAATTTAAATTTCGAATTTTAATTTCGAATTTCAATTTCGAATTTTTATTTCGAATTTCAATTTCGAATTTTAATTTCGAATTTTAATTTCGAATTTCAATTTCGAATTTTAATTTCGAATTTTATTTTCGAATTTCAATTTCGAATTTTAATTTCGAAGTTTAATTTCGAACTTCAATTTCGAATTTTAATTTCGAATTTAAATTTCGAATTTTAATTTCGAATTTCAATTTCGAATTTTAATTTCGAATTTTAATTTCGAATTTTAATTTCGAATTTTAATTTCGAATTTTAATTTCGAATTTTAATTTCGAATTTTAATTTCGAATTTTAATTTCGAATTTCAATTTCGAATTTTAATTTCGAATTTCAATTTCGAATTTTAATTTCGAATTTTAATTTCGAATTTTAATTTCGAATTTCAATTTCGAATTTTAATTTCGAGTTTCAATTTCGAATTTTAATTTTGAATTTAATTTCGAATTTTAATTTCGAATTTTAATTTCGAATTTTAATTCCGAATTTTAATTTCGAATTTTAATTTCGAATTTTAATTTCGAATTTCAATTTCGAGTTTTAATTTCGAATTTTAATTTCGAATTTTATTTTCGAATTTCAATTTCGAATTTTAATTTCGAATTTCAATTTCGAATTTAAATTTCGAATTTTAATTTCGAATTTCAATTTCGAATTTTAATTTCGAATTTTAATTTCGAATTTTAATTTCGAATTTTAATTTCGAATTTTAATTTCGAATTTCAATTTCGAATTTAAATTTCGAATTTCAATTTCGAATTTTAATTTCGAATTTTAATTTCGAATTTTAATTTCGAATTTCAATTTCGAATTTCAATTTCGAATTTTAATTTCGAATTTTAATTTCGAAGTTTAATTTCGAATTTCAATTTCGAATTTTAATTTCGAATTTCAATTTCGAATTTTAATTTCGAAGTTTAATTTCGAACTTCAATTTCGAATTTTAATTTCGAATTTAAATTTCGAATTTTAATTTCGAATTTTAATTTCGAATTTTAATTTCGAATTTTAATTTCGAATTTTAATTTCGAATTTTAATTTCGAATTTTAATTTCGAATTTCAATTTCGAATTTTAATTTCGAATTTCAATTTCGAATTTTAATTTCGAATTTTAATTTCGAATTTCAATTTCGAATTTTAATTTCGAATTTCAATTTCGAATTTTAATTTCGAATTTTAATTTCGAATTTTAATTTCGAATTTTAATTTCGAATTTCAGTTTCGAATTTTAATTTCGAGTTTCAATTTCGAATTTTAATTTTGAATTTAATTTCGAATTTTAATTTCGAATTTTAATTTCGAATTTTAATTCCGAATTTGAATTCCGAATTTTAATTTTGAATTTTAATTTCGAATTTTAATTTCGAATTTCAATTTCGAGTTTTAATTTCGAATTTTAATTTCGAATTTTATTTTCGAATTTCAATTTCGAATTTTAATTTCGAATTTCAATTTCGAATTTAAATTTCGAATTTTAATTTCGAATTTCAATTTCGAATTTTAATTTCGAATTTTAATTTCGAATTTTAATTTCGAATTTCAATTTCGAATTTTAATTTCGAATTTTAATTTCGAATTTTAATTTCGAAGTTTAATTTCGAATTTCAATTTCGAATTTTAATTTCGAAGTTTAATTTCGAAGTTTAATTTCGAATTTCAATTTCGAATTTTAATTTCGAATTTCAATTTCGAATTTTAATTTCGAATTTAAATTTCGAATTTTAATTTCGAATTTTAATTTCGAATTTTAATTTCGAATTTCAATTTCGAATTTTAATTTCGAAGTTTAATTTCGAACTTCAATTTCGAATTTTAATTTCGAATTTAAATTTCGAATTTTAATTTCGAATTTTAATTTCGAATTTTAATTTCGAATTTTAATTTCGAATTTTAATTTCGAATTTTAATTTCGAATTTTAATTTCGAATTTCAATTTCGAATTTTAATTTCGAATTTCAATTTCGAATTTTAATTTCGAATTTTAATTTCGAATTTCAATTTCGAATTTTAATTTCGAATTTCAATTTCGAATTTTAATTTCGAATTTTAATTTCGAATTTTAATTTCGAATTTTAATTTCGAATTTCAGTTTCGAATTTTAATTTCGAGTTTCAATTTCGAATTTTAATTTCGAAGTTTAATTCGAATTTCAATTTCGAATTTCAATTTCGAATTTTAATTTCGAATTTTAATTTCGAATTTTAATTTCGAATTTTAATTTCGAATTTTAATTTCGAATTTCAATTTCGAATTTTAATTTCGAATTTCAATTTCGAATTTTAATTTCGAATTTTAATTTCGAATTTTAATTTCGAATTTCAATTTCGAATTTTAATTTCGAGTTTCAATTTCGAATTTTAATTTTGAATTTAATTTCGAATTTTAATTTCGAATTTTAATTTCGAATTTTAATTCCGAATTTTAATTTCGAATTTTAATTTCGAATTTTAATTTCGAATTTCAATTTCGAGTTTTAATTTCGAATTTTAATTTCGAATTTTATTTTCGAATTTCAATTTCGAATTTTAATTTCGAATTTCAATTTCGAATTTAAATTTCGAATTTTAATTTCGAATTTCAATTTCGAATTTTAATTTCGAATTTTAATTTCGAATTTCAATTTCGAATTTTAATTTCGAATTTTAATTTCGAATTTTAATTTCGAATTTTAATTTCGAATTTCAATTTCGAATTTAAATTTCGAATTTCAATTTCGAATTTTAATTTCGAATTTTAATTTCGAATTTTAATTTCGAATTTCAATTTCGAATTTTAATTTCGAGTTTCAATTTCGAATTTTAATTTTGAATTTAATTTCGAATTTTAATTTCGAATTTTAATTTCGAATTTTAATTTCGAATTTCAATTTCGAATTTTAATTTCGAATTTTAATTTCGAATTTTAATTTCGAAGTTTAATTCGAATTTCAATTTCGAATTTCAATTTCGAATTTTAATTTCGAATTTTAATTTCGAAGTTTAATTTCGAATTTCAATTTCGAATTTTAATTTCGAATTTTAATTTCGAATTTTAATTTCGAATTTTAATTTCGAATTTTAATTTCGAATTTCAATTTCGAATTTAAATTTCGAATTTCAATTTCGAATTTTAATTTCGAATTTTAATTTCGAATTTCAATTTCGAATTTCAATTTCGAATTTAAATTTCGAATTTTAATTTCGAATTTCAATTTCGAATTTTAATTTCGAATTTAAATTTCGAATTTTAATTTCGAATTTCAATTTCGAATTTTAATTTCGAATTTTAATTTCGAATTTTAATTTCGAATTTTAATTTCGAATTTCAATTTCGAATTTAAATTTTGAATTTAATTTCGAATTTTAATTTCGAATTTTAATTTCGAATTTTAATTCCGAATTTTAATTTCGAATTTTAATTTCGAATTTTAATTTCGAATTTCAATTTCGAGTTTTAATTTCGAATTTTAATTTCGAATTTTATTTTCGAATTTCAATTTCGAATTTTAATTTCGAATTTCAATTTCGAATTTAAATTTCGAATTTTAATTTCGAATTTCAATTTCGAAGTTTAATTTCGAATTTCAATTTCGAATTTTAATTTCGAATTTCAATTTCGATTTTTAATTTCGAAGTTTAATTTCGAATTTTAATTTCGAATTTTAATTTCGAATTTCAATTTCGAATTTTAATTTCGAATTTCAATTTCGAATTTTAATTTCGAATTTCAATTTCGAATTTTAATTTCGAATTTTATTTTCGAATTTTAATTTCGAATTTTAATTTCGAATTTTAATTTCGAATTTTAATTTCGAATTTTAATTTCGAATTTTAATTTCGAATTTCAATTTCGAATTTTAATTTCGAATTTTAATTTCGAATTTTAATTTCGAATTTCAATTTCGAATTTTAATTTCGAGTTTCAATTTCGAATTTTAATTTTGAATTTAATTTCGAATTTAAATTTCGAATTTTAATTTCGAATTTTAATTCCGAATTTTAATTCCGAATTTTATTTTCGAATTTCAATTTTGAATTTTGATTTCGAATTTCAATTTCGAATTTAAATTTCGAATTTTAATTTCGAATTTCAATTCCGAATTTTAATTTTGAATTTTAATTTCGAATTTTAATTTCGAATTTCAATTTCGAGTTTTAATTTCGAATTTTAATTTCGAATTTTATTTTCGAATTTCAATTTCGAATTTTAATTTCGAATTTCAATTTCGAATTTAAATTTCGAATTTTAATTTCGAATTTCAATTTCGAATTTCAATTTCGAATTTAAATTTCGAATTTTAATTTCGAATTTCAATTTCGAATTTTAATTTCGAATTTTAATTTCGAATTTTAATTTCGAATTTCAATTTCGAATTTTAATTTCGAATTTTAATTTCGAATTTTAATTTCGAATTTTAATTTCGAATTTCAATTTCGAATTTTAATTTCGAATTTTAATTTCGAATTTTAATTTCGAATTTCAATTTCGAATTTTAATTTCGAATTTTAATTTCGAATTTTAATTTCGAATTTTAATTTCGAATTTTAATTTCGAATTTCAATTTCGAATTTTAATTTCGAATTTTAATTTCGAATTTTAATTTCGAATTTTAATTTCGAATTTTAATTTCGAATTTTAATTTCGAATTTTAATTTCGAATTTCAATTTCGAATTTTAATTTCGAATTTTAAATTCGAATTTTAATTTCGAATTTCAATTTCGAATTTCAATTTCGAATTTTAATTTCGAATTTTAATTTCGAAGTTTAATTTCGAATTTCAATTTCGAATTTTAATTTCGAATTTAAATTTCGAATTTTAATTTCGAATTTCAATTTCGAAGTTTAATTTCGAATTTTAATTTCGAATTTTAATTTCGAATTTCAATTTCGAATTTTAATTTCGAATTTTAATTTCGAATTTTAATTTCGAATTTTAATTTCGAATTTCAATTTCGAATTTTAATTTCGAATTTTAATTTCGAATTTTAATTTCGAATTTTAATTTCGAATTTTAATTTCGAATTTCAATTTCGAATTTTAATTTCGAATTTTAATTTCGAATTTTATTTTCGAATTTCAATTTCGAATTTTAATTTCGAATTTCAATTTCGAATTTAAATTTCGAATTTTAATTTCGAATTTCAATTTCGAATTTTAATTTCGAATTTTAATTTCGAATTTTAATTTCGAATTTTAATTTCGAATTTTAATTTCGAATTTCAATTTCGAATTTTAATTTCGAATTTTAATTTCGAATTTTAATTTCGAATTTCAATTTCGAATTTTAATTTCGAATTTCAATTTCGAATTTAAATTTCGAATTTTAATTTCGAATTTCAATTTCGAATTTTAATTTCGAATTTTAATTTCGAATTTTAATTTCGAATTTTAATTTCGAATTTTAATTTCGAATTTCAATTTCGAATTTTAATTTCGAATTTTAATTTCGAATTTTAATTTCGAATTTAAATTTCGAATTTTAATTTCGAATTTCAATTTCGAATTTTAATTTCGAATTTTAATTTCGAATTTTAATTTCGAATTTTAATTTCGAATTTTAATTTCGAATTTCAATTTCGAATTTTAATTTCGAATTTTAATTTCGAATTTTAATTTCGAATTTCAATTTCGAATTTTAATTTCGAATTTCAATTTCGAATTTAAATTTCGAATTTTAATTTCGAATTTCAATTTCGAATTTTAATTTCGAATTTTAATTTCGAATTTTAATTTCGAATTTTAATTTCGAATTTTAATTTCGAATTTCAATTTCGAATTTTAATTTCGAATTTTAATTTCGAATTTCAATTTCGATTTTTAATTTCGAATTTTAATTTCGAATTTTAATTTCGAATTTTAATTTCGAATTTCAATTTCGAATTTTAATTTCGAATTTCAATTTCGAATTTTAATTTCGAATTTCAATTTCGAATTTTAATTTCGAATTTTATTTTCGAATTTTAATTTCGAATTTTAATTTCGAATTTTAATTTCGAATTTTAATTTCGAATTTTAATTTCGAATTTTAATTTCGAATTTCAATTTCGAATTTTAATTTCGAATTTTAATTTCGAATTTTAATTTCGAATTTCAATTTCGAATTTTAATTTCGAGTTTCAATTTCGAATTTTAATTTTGAATTTAATTTCGAATTTAAATTTCGAATTTTAATTTCGAATTTTAATTCCGAATTTTAATTCCGAATTTTATTTTCGAATTTCAATTTTGAATTTTGATTTCGAATTTCAATTTCGAATTTAAATTTCGAATTTTAATTTCGAATTTCAATTCCGAATTTTAATTTTGAATTTTAATTTCGAATTTTAATTTCGAATTTCAATTTCGAGTTTTAATTTCGAATTTTAATTTCGAATTTTATTTTCGAATTTCAATTTCGAATTTTAATTTCGAATTTCAATTTCGAATTTAAATTTCGAATTTTAATTTCGAATTTCAATTTCGAATTTCAATTTCGAATTTAAATTTCGAATTTTAATTTCGAATTTCAATTTCGAATTTTAATTTCGAATTTTAATTTCGAATTTTAATTTCGAATTTCAATTTCGAATTTTAATTTCGAATTTTAATTTCGAATTTTAATTTCGAATTTTAATTTCGAATTTCAATTTCGAATTTTAATTTCGAATTTTAATTTCGAATTTTAATTTCGAATTTCAATTTCGAATTTTAATTTCGAATTTTAATTTCGAATTTTAATTTCGAATTTTAATTTCGAATTTTAATTTCGAATTTCAATTTCGAATTTTAATTTCGAATTTTAATTTCGAATTTTAATTTCGAATTTTAATTTCGAATTTTAATTTCGAATTTTAATTTCGAATTTTAATTTCGAATTTCAATTTCGAATTTTAATTTCGAATTTTAAATTCGAATTTTAATTTCGAATTTCAATTTCGAATTTCAATTTCGAATTTTAATTTCGAATTTTAATTTCGAAGTTTAATTTCGAATTTCAATTTCGAATTTTAATTTCGAATTTAAATTTCGAATTTTAATTTCGAATTTCAATTTCGAAGTTTAATTTCGAATTTTAATTTCGAATTTTAATTTCGAATTTCAATTTCGAATTTTAATTTCGAATTTTAATTTCGAATTTTAATTTCGAATTTTAATTTCGAATTTTAATTTCGAATTTCAATTTCGAATTTTAATTTCGAATTTTAATTTCGAATTTTAATTTCGAATTTAAATTTCGAATTTTAATTTCGAATTTCAATTTCGAATTTTAATTTCGAATTTTAATTTCGAATTTTAATTTCGAATTTTAATTTCGAATTTAAATTTCGAATTTTAATTTCGAATTTTAATTTCGAATTTTAATTTCGAATTTCAATTTCGAATTTTAATTTCGAATTTTAATTTCGAATTTTATTTTCGAATTTCAATTTCGAATTTTAATTTCGAATTTCAATTTCGAATTTAAATTTCGAATTTTAATTTCGAATTTCAATTTCGAATTTTAATTTCGAATTTTAATTTCGAATTTTAATTTCGAATTTTAATTTCGAATTTTAATTTCGAATTTCAATTTCGAATTTTAATTTCGAATTTTAATTTCGAATTTTAATTTCGAATTTCAATTTCGAATTTTAATTTCGAGTTTCAATTTCGAATTTTAATTTTGAATTTAATTTCGAATTTTAATTTCGAATTTTAATTTCGAATTTTAATTCCGAATTTTAATTCCGAATTTTATTTTCGAATTTCAATTTCGAATTTTGATTTCGAATTTCAATTTCGAATTTAAATTTCGAAATTTAATTTCGAATTTCAATTCCGAATTTTAATTTTGAATTTTAATTTCGAATTTTAATTTCGAATTTCAATTTCGAGTTTTAATTTCGAATTTTAATTTCGAATTTTATTTTCGAATTTCAATTTCGAATTTTAATTTCGAATTTCAATTTCGAATTTAAATTTCGAATTTTAATTTCGAATTTCAATTTCGAATTTCAATTTCGAATTTAAATTTCGAATTTTAATTTCGAATTTCAATTTCGAATTTTAATTTCGAATTTTAATTTCGAATTTTAATTTCGAATTTCAATTTCGAATTTTAATTTCGAATTTTAATTTCGAATTTTAATTTCGAATTTTAATTTCGAATTTCAATTTCGAATTTTAATTTCGAATTTTAATTTCGAATTTTAATTTCGAATTTTAATTTCGAATTTTAATTTCGAATTTTAATTTCGAATTTCAATTTCGAATTTTAATTTCGAATTTTAATTTCGAATTTTAATTTTGAATTTCAATTTCGAATTTCAATTTCGAATTTTAATTTCGAATTTTAGTTTCGAAGTTTAATTTCGAATTTCAATTTCGAATTTTAATTTCGAATTTAAATTTCGAATTTTAATTTCGAATTTCAATTTCGAATTTTAATTTCGAATTTTAATTTCGAATTTTAATTTCGAATTTTAATTTCGAATTTCAATTTCGAATTTTAATTTCGAATTTTAATTTCGAATTTTAATTTCGAATTTTAATTTCGAATTTTAATTTCGAATTTCAATTTCGAATTTTAATTTCGAATTTTAATTTCGAATTTCAATTTCGAATTTTAATTTCGAATTTCAATTTCGAATTTTAATTTCGAATTTTAATTTCGAATTTTAATTTCGAATTTCAATTTCGAATTTTAATTTCGAGTTTCAATTTCGAATTTTAATTTTGAATTTAATTTCGAATTTTAATTTCGAATTTTAATTTCGAATTTTAATTCCGAATTTTAATTCCGAATTTTAATTCCGAATTTTAATTTTGAATTTTAATTTCGAATTTTAATTTCGAATTTCAATTTCGAGTTTTAATTTCGAATTTTAATTTCGAATTTTATTTTCGAATTTCAATTTCGAATTTAAATTTCGAATTTTAATTTCGAATTTCAATTTCGAATTTTAATTTCGAATTTTAATTTCGAGTTTCAATTTCGAATTTTAATTTTGAATTTAATTTCGAATTTTAATTTCGAATTTCAATTTCGAATTTTAATTTCGAATTTCAATTCCGAATTTTAATTTTGAATTTTAATTTCGAATTTTAATTTCGAATTTCAATTTCGAGTTTTAATTTCGAATTTTAATTTCGAATTTTATTTTCGAATTTCAATTTCGAATTTTAGTTTCGAATTTCAATTTCGAATTTAAATTTCGAATTTTAATTTCGAATTTCAATTTCGAATTTCAATTTCGAATTTAAATTTCGAATTTTAATTTCGAATTTCAATTTCGAATTTTAATTTCGAATTTTAATTTCGAATTTTAATTTCGAATTTCAATTTCGAATTTTAATTTCGAATTTTAATTTCGAATTTTAATTTCGAATTTTAATTTCGAATTTCAATTTCGAATTTTAATTTCGAATTTCAATTTCGAATTTCAATTTCGAATTTTAATTTCGAATTTTAATTTCGAAGTTTAATTTCGAATTTCAATTTCGAATTTTAATTTCGAATTTAAATTTCGAATTTTAATTTCGAATTTCAATTTCGAATTTTAATTTCGAATCTTAATTTCGAATTTTAATTTCGAATTTTAATTTCGAATTTCAATTTCGAATTTTAATTTCGAATTTTAATTTCGAATTTTAATTTCGAATTTTAATTTCGAATTTTAATTTCGAATTTTAATTTCGAATTTCAATTTCGAATTTTAATTTCGAATTTTAATTTCGAATTTTAATTTCGAATTTCAATTTCGAATTTCAATTTCGAATTTTAATTTCGAATTTTAATTTCGAAGTTTAATTTCGAATTTCAATTTCGAATTTTAATTTCGAATTTAAATTTCGAATTTTAATTTCGAATTTCAATTTCGAAGTTTAATTTCGAATTTTAATTTCGAATTTTAATTTCGAATTTTAATTTCGAATTTCAATTTCGAATTTTAATTTCGAATTTTAATTTCGAATTTTAATTTCGAATTTTAATTTCGAATTTCAATTTTGAATTTTAATTTCGAATTTTAATTTCGAATTTCAATTTCGAATTTCAATTTCGAATTTTAATTTCGAATTTCAATTTCGAATTTTAATTTCGAAGTTTAATTTCGAATTTTAATTTCGAATTTCAATTTCGAATTTCAATTTCGAATTTTAATTTCGAATTTTAATTTCGAAGTTTAATTTCGAATTTCAATTTCGAATTTTAATTTCGAATTTAAATTTCGAATTTTAATTTCGAATTTCAATTTCGAAGTTTAATTTCGAATTTCAATTTCGAATTTTAATTTCGAATTTTAATTTCGAATTTCAATTTCGAATTTTAATTTCGAATTTTAATTTCGAATTTCAATTTCGAATTTTAATTTCGAATTTTAATTTCGAATTTTAATTTCGAATTTTAATTTCGAATTTTAATTTCGAATTTTAATTTCGAATTTTAATTTCGAATTTCAATTTCGAATTTTAATTTCGAATTTCAATTTCGAATTTTAATTTCGAATTTTAATTTCGAATTTTAATTTCGAATTTCAATTTCGAATTTTAATTTCGAGTTTCAATTTCGAATTTTAATTTGTAATTTAATTTCGAATTTTAATTTCGAATTTTAATTTCGAATTTTAATTCCGAATTTTAATTTCGAATTTTAATTTCGAATTTTAATTTCGAATTTTAATTTCGAATTTCAATTTCGAGTTTTAATTTCGAATTTTAATTTCGAATTTTATTTTCGAATTTCAATTTCGAATTTTAATTTCGAATTTCAATTTCGAATTTTAATTTCGAATTTTAATTTCGAATTTTAATTTCGAATTTTAATTTCGAATTTTAATTTCGAATTTTAATTTCGAATTTCAATTTCGAATTTTAATTTCGAATTTTAATTTCGAATTTTAATTTCGAATTTTAATTTCGAATTTTAATTCCGAATTTTAATTCCGAATTTTAATTCCGAATTTTAATTCCGAATTTTAATTTCGAATTTTAATTTCGAATTTTAATTCCGAATTTAAATTTCGAATTTCAATTTCAAATTTTAATTTCGAATTTCAATTTCGAATTTTAATTCCGAATTTTAATTCCGAATTTTGATTCCGAATTTTAATTTCGAATTTCAATTTCGAATTTTAATTTCGAATTTTAATTCCGAATTTTAATTTCGAATTTTAATTTCGAATTTTAATTTCGAATTTTAATTCCGAATTTTAATTCCGAATTTTAATTTCGAATTTTAATTCCGAATTTTAATTTCGAATTTTAATTTCGAATTTTAATTTCGAATTTTAATTTCGAATTTTAATTTCGAATTTTAATTCCGAATTTTAATTCCGAATTTTAATTTCGAATTTTAATTTCGAATTTTAATTCCGAATTTTAATTTCGAATTTTAATTCCGAATTTTAATTTCGAATTTTAATTTCGAATTTTAATTTCGAATTTTAATTTCGAATTTTAATTTCGAATTTTAATTCCGAATTTTAATTCCGAAGTTTAATTTCGAATTTCAATTTCGAATTTTAATTTCGAATTTAAATTTCGAATTTTAATTTCGAATTTAAATTTCGAATTTAAATTTCGAATTTTAATTTCGAATTTTAATTTCGAAGTTTAATTTCGAATTTTAATTTCGAAGTTTAATTTCGAATTTCAATTTCGAATTTTAATTTCGAATTTAAATTTCGAATTTTAATTTCGAATTTCAATTTCGAATTTAAATTTCGAATTTTAATTTCGAATTTCAATTTCGAATTTTAATTTCGAATTTTAATTCCGAATTTTAATTTCGAATTTTAATTCCGAATTTTAATTTCGAATTTTAATTTCGAATTTTATTTTCGAATTTCAATTTCGAATTTTAATTTCGAATTTTAATTTCGAATTTTAATTTCGAATTTTAATTTCGAATTTTAATTTCGAATTTTAATTTCGAATTTTAATTTCGAAGTTTTATTTCGAATTTCAATTTCGAATTTTAATTTCGAATTTAAATTTCGAATTTTAATTTCGAATTTCAATTTCGAATTTAAATTTCG
This sequence comes from Toxonevra muliebris, assembly GCA_963691655.1. Lineage (NCBI taxonomy): Eukaryota > Metazoa > Arthropoda > Insecta > Diptera > Pallopteridae > Toxonevra > Toxonevra muliebris. The sequence continues at coordinate 254,760 of CAVNUY010000056.1, read as the reverse complement.
AATTTTAATTTCGAATTTCAATTTCGAATTTTAATTTCGAATTTTAATTCCGAATTTTAATTCCGAATTTTAATTCCGAATTTTAATTTCGAATTTTAATTTCGAATTTTATTTTCGAATTTCAATTTCGAATTTTAATTTCGAATTTTAATTTCGAATTTAAATTTCGAATTTTAATTTCGAATTTCAATTTCGAATTTTAATTTTGAATTTAATTTCGAATTTTAATTTCGAATTTTAATTTCGAATTTTAATTCCGAATTTTAATTTCGAATTTTAATTTCGAATTTTATTTTCGAATTTCAATTTCGAATTTCAATTTCGAATTTTAATTTCGAATTTTAATTTCGAATTTAAATTTCGAATTTTAATTTCGAATTTCAATTTCGAATTTTAATTTCGAATTTTAATTTCGAATTTTATTTTCGAATTTCAATTTCGAATTTCAATTTCGAATTTTAATTTAGAATTTAAATTTCGAATTTTAATTTCGAATTTTAATTTCGAATTTTAATTTCGAATTTCAATTTCGAATTTTAATTTCGAATTTAAATTTCGAATTTTAATTTTGGATTTAATTTCGAATTTTAATTTCGAATTTCAATTTCGAAGTTTAATTTCGAATTTCAATTTCGAATTTAAATTTCGAATTTTAATTTCGAATTTTAATTTCGAATTTAAATTTCGAAGTTTAATTTCGAATTTCAATTTCGAATTTAAATTTCGAATTTTAATTTCGAATTTTAATTTCGAATTTAAATTTCGAATTTTAATTTCGAATTTCAATTTCGAATTTTAATTTCGAATTTTAATTTCGGATTTCAATTTCGAATTTTAATTTCGAATTTAAATTTCGAATTTTAATTTCGAATTTTAATTTCGAATTTTAATTTCGAATTTCAATTTCGAATTTTAATTTCGAATTTAAATTTCGAATTTTAATTTTGGATTTAATTTCGAATTTTAATTTCGAATTTCAATTTCGAAGTTTAATTTCGAATTTCAATTTCGAATTTAAATTTCGAATTTTAATTTCGAATTTTAATTTCGAATTTAAATTTCGAAGTTTAATTTCGAATTTCAATTTCGAATTTAAATTTCGAATTTTAATTTCGAATTTTAATTTCGAATTTAAATTTCGAATTTTAATTTCGAATTTCAATTTCGAATTTTAATTTAGAATTTAAATTTCGAATTTTAATTTCGAATTTTAATTTCGAATTTTAATTTCGAATTTTAATTTCGAATTTAAATTTCGTATTTTAATTTCGAATTTCAATTTCGAAGTTTAATTTCGAATTTCAATTTCGAATTTAAATTTCGAATTTTAATTTCGAATTTTAATTTCGAATTTAAATTTCGAATTTTAATTTCGAATTTCAATTTCGAATTTTAATTTCGAATTTTAATTTCGAATTTTATTTTCGAATTTCAATTTCGAATTTCAATTTCGAATTTTAATTTAGAATTTAAATTTCGAATTTTAATTTCGAATTTTAATTTCGAATTTTAATTTCGAATTTCAATTTCGAATTTTAATTTCGAATTTTAATTTCGAATTTTAATTTCGAATTTAAATTTCGAATTTTAATTTCGAATTTCAATTTCGAATTTTAATTTCGAATTTTAATTTCGAATTTTAATTTCGAATTTTAATTTCGAATTTTAATTTCGAATTTAAATTTCGAATTTTAATTTTGGATTTAATTTCGAATTTTAATTTCGAATTTCAATTTCGAAGTTTAATTTCGAATTTCAATTTCGAATTTAAATTTCGAATTTTAATTTCGAATTTTAATTTCGAATTTAAATTTCGAATTTTAATTTCGAATTTCAATTTCGAATTTAAATTTCGAATTTTAATTTCGAATTTCAATTTCGAATTTTAATTTCGAATTTTAATTTCGAATTTTAATTTAGAATTTAAATTTCGAATTTTAATTTCGAATTTTAATTTCGAATTTTAATTTCGAATTTCAATTTCGAATTTTAATTTCGAATTTTAATTTCGAATTTTAATTTCGAATTTAAATTTCGAATTTTAATTTCGAATTTCAATTTCGAATTTTAATTTCGAATTTTAATTTCGAATTTTAATTTCGAATTTTAATTTCGAATTTTAATTTCGAATTTAAATTTCGAATTTTAATTTCGAATTTTAATTTCGAATTTCAATTTCGAATTTTAATTTCGAATTTTAATTTCGAATTTAATTTCGAATTTTAATTTCGAATTTCAATTTCGAATTTTAATTTCGAATTTCAATTTCGAATTTTAATTTCGAATTTCAATTTCGAATTTAAATTTCGAATTTTAATTTCGAATTTCAATTTCGAATTTTAATTTCGAATTTTAATTTCGAATTTTAATTTCGAATTTCAATTTCGATTTTTAATTTCGAATTTTAATTTCGAATTTTAATTTCGAATTTTAATTTCGAATTTTAATTTCGAATTTTAATTCCGAATTTTAATTCCGAATTTTAATTCCGAATTTTAATTCCGAATTTTAATTTCGAATTTTAATTTCGAATTTTAATTCCGAATTTAAATTTCGAATTTCAATTTCAAATTTTAATTTCGAATTTCAATTTCGAATTTTAATTCCGAATTTTAATTCCGAATTTTGATTCCGAATTTTAATTTCGAATTTCAATTTCGAATTTTAATTTCGAATTTTAATTCCGAATTTTAATTTCGAATTTTAATTTCGAATTTTAATTTCGAATTTTAATTTCGAATTTAAATTTCGAATTTTAATTTCGAATTTCAATTTCGAATTTTAATTTCGAATTTTAATTTCGAATTTTAATTTCGAATTTTAATTTCGAATTTTAATTTCGAATTTAAATTTCGAATTTTAATTTTGGATTTAATTTCGAATTTTAATTTCGAATTTCAATTTCGAAGTTTAATTTCGAATTTCAATTTCGAATTTAAATTTCGAATTTTAATTTCGAGTTTTAATTTCGAATTTAAATTTCGAATTTTAATTTCGAATTTCAATTTCGAATTTTAATTTCGAATTTTAATTTCGAATTTTAATTTCGAATTTTAATTTCGAATTTTAATTTCGAATTTAAATTTCGAATTTTAATTTCGAATTTTAATTTCGAATTTCAATTTCGAATTTTAATTTCGAATTTTAATTTCGAATTTCAATTTCGAGTTTTAATTTCGAATTTTAATTTCGAATTTTATTTTCGAATTTCAATTTCGAATTTTAATTTCGAATTTCAATTTCGAAGTTTAATTTCGAATTTCAATTTCGAATTTAAATTTCGAATTTTAATTTCGAATTTTAATTTCGAATTTAAATTTCGAATTTTAATTTCGAATTTCAATTTCGAATTTAAATTTCGAATTTTAATTTCGAATTTCAATTTCGAATTTTAATTTCGAATTTTAATTTCGAATTTTAATTTAGAATTTAAATTTCGAATTTTAATTTCGAATTTTAATTTCGAATTTTAATTTCGAATTTCAATTTCGAATTTTAATTTCGAATTTTAATTTCGAATTTTAATTTCGAATTTAAATTTCGAATTTTAATTTCGAATTTCAATTTCGAATTTTAATTTCGAATTTTAATTTCGAATTTTAATTTCGAATTTTAATTTCGAATTTTAATTTCGAATTTAAATTTCGAATTTTAATTTTGGATTTAATTTCGAATTTTAATTTCGAATTTTAATTTCGAATTTTAATTTCGAATTTCAATTTCGAATTTTAATTTCGAATTTTAATTTCGAATTTCAATTTCGAATTTTAATTTCGAATTTTAATTTCGAATTTCAATTTCGAGTTTTAATTTCGAATTTTAATTTCGAATTTTATTTTCGAATTTCAATTTCGAATTTTAATTTCGAATTTCAATTTCGAATTTCAATTTCGAATTTTAATTTCGAATTTTAATTTCGAATTTTAATTTCGAATTTTAATTTCGAATTTTAATTTCGAATTTCAATTTCGATTTTTAATTTCGAATTTTAATTTCGAATTTTAATTTCGAATTTTAATTTCGAATTTCAATTTCGAATTTCAATTTCGAATTTTAATTTCGAATTTTAATTTCGAAGTTTAATTTCGAATTTCAATTTCGAATTTTAATTTCGAATTTAAATTTCGAATTTTAATTTCGAATTTCAATTTCGAATTTTAATTTTGAATTTTAATTTCGAATTTTAATTTCGAATTTTAATTTCGAATTTCAATTTCGAATTTTAATTTCGAATTTTAATTTCGAATTTTAATTTCGAATTTTAATTTCGAATTTTAATTTCGAATTTCAATTTCGAATTTTAATTTCGAATTTTAATTTCGAATTTCAATTTCGAATTTTAATTTCGAATTTCAATTTCGAATTTTAATTTCGAATTTTAATTTCGAATTTTAATTTCGAATTTCAATTTCGAATTTTAATTTCGAGTTTCAATTTCGAATTTTAATTTTGAATTTAATTTCGAATTTTAATTTCGAATTTTAATTTCGAATTTTAATTCCGAATTTTAATTCCGAATTTTAATTCCGAATTTTAATTTTGAATTTTAATTTCGAATTTTAATTTCGAATTTCAATTTCGAGTTTTAATTTCGAATTTTAATTTCGAATTTTATTTTCGAATTTCAATTTCGAATTTTAATTTCGAATTTCAATTTCGAATTTAAATTTCGAATTTTAATTTCGATTTCAATTTCGAATTTTAATTTCGAATTTTAATTTCGAATTTTAATTTCGAATTTTAATTTCGAATTTTACTTTCGAATTTTAATTTCGAATTTCAATTTCGAATTTTAATTTTGAATTTTAATTTCGAATTTTAATTTCGAATTTTAATTTCGAATTTCAATTTCGAATTTTAATTTCGAATTTTAATTTCGAATTTTAATTTCGAATTTTAATTTCGAATTTTAATTTCGAATTTCAATTTCGAATTTTAATTTCGAATTTTAATTTCGAATTTCAATTTCGAGTTTTAATTTCGAATTTCAATTTCGAATTTTAATTTCGAGTTTCAATTTCGAATTTTAATTTTGAATTTAATTTCGAATTTTAATTTCGAATTTTAATTTCGAATTTTAATTCCGAATTTTAATTCCGAATTTTATTTTCGAATTTCAATTTTGAATTTTGATTTCGAATTTCAATTTCGAATTTAAATTTCGAATTTTAATTTCGAATTTCAATTCCGAATTTTAATTTTGAATTTTAATTTCGAATTTTAATTTCGAATTTCAATTTCGAGTTTTAATTTCGAATTTTAATTTCGAATTTTATTTTCGAATTTCAATTTCGAATTTCAATTTCGAATTTTAATTTCGAATTTCAATTTCGAATTTTAATTTCGAATTTTAATTTCGAATTTTAATTTCGAATTTCAATTTCGAATTTTAATTTCGAATTTTAATTTCGAATTTTAATTTCGAATTTTAATTTCGAATTTCAATTTCGAATTTTTATTTCGAATTTCAATTTCGAATTTCAATTTCGAATTTTAATTTCGAATTTTAATTTCGAAGTTTAATTTCGAATTTCAATTTCGAATTTTAATTTCGAATTTAAATTTCGAATTTTAATTTCGAATTTCAATTTCGAATTTTAATTTCGAATCTTAATTTCGAATTTTAATTTCGAATTTTAATTTCGAATTTCAATTTCGAATTTTAATTTCGAATTTTAATTTCGAATTTTAATTTCGAATTTTAATTTCGAATTTTAATTTCGAATTTTAATTTCGAATTTTAATTTCGAATTTTAATTTCGAAGTTTAATTTCGAATTTCAATTTCGAATTTTAATTTCGAATTTAAATTTCGAATTTTAATTTCGAATTTCAATTTCGAAGTTTAATTTCGAATTTTAATTTCGAATTTTAATTTCGAATTTTAATTTCGAATTTCAATTTCGAATTTTAATTTCGAATTTTAATTTCGAATTTTAATTTCGAATTTTAATTTCGAATTTCAATTTTGAATTTTAATTTCGAATTTTAATTTCGAATTTCAATTTCGAATTTTAATTTCGAATTTTATTTTCGAATTTCAATTTCGAATTTTAATTTCGAAGTTTAATTTCGAACTTCAATTTCGAATTTTAATTTCGAATTTAAATTTCGAATTTTAATTTCGAATTTCAATTTCGAATTTTAATTTCGAATTTTAATTTCGAATTTTAATTTCGAATTTCAATTTCGAATTTTAATTTCGAGTTTCAATTTCGAATTTTAATTTGTAATTTAATTTCGAATTTTAATTTCGAATTTTAATTTCGAATTTTAATTCCGAATTTTAATTTCGAATTTTAATTTCGAATTTTAATTTCGAATTTTAATTTCGAATTTTAATTTCGAATTTTAATTTCGAATTTCAATTTCGAATTTTAATTTCGAATTTCAATTTCGAATTTTAATTTCGAATTTTAATTTCGAATTTTAATTTCGAATTTCAATTTCGAATTTTAATTTCGAGTTTCAATTTCGAATTTTAATTTGTAATTTAATTTCGAATTTTAATTTCGAATTTTAATTTCGAACTTTAATTTCGAATTTTAATTTCGAAGTTTAATTTCGAATTTCAATTTCGAATTTTAATTTCGAATTTAAATTTCGAATTTTAATTTCGAATTTCAATTTCGAATTTAAATTTCGAATTTTAATTTCGAATTTCAATTTCGAATTTTAATTTCGAATTTTAATTCCGAATTTTAATTTCGAATTTTAATTCCGAATTTTAATTTCGAATTTTAATTTCGAATTTTATTTTCGAATTTCAATTTCGAATTTTAATTTCGAATTTTAATTTCGAATTTTAATTTCGAATTTTAATTTCGAATTTTAATTTCGAATTTTAATTTCGAATTTTAATTTCGAAGTTTAATTTCGAATTTCAATTTCGAATTTTAATTTCGAATTTAAATTTCGAATTTTAATTTCGAATTTCAATTTCGAATTTAAATTTCGAATTTTAATTTCGAATTTCAATTTCGAATTTTAATTTCGAATTTTAATTCCGAATTTTAATTTCGAATTTTAATTTCGAATTTTAATTTCGAATTTTAATTTCGAATTTTATTTTCGAATTTCAATTTCGAATTTTAATTTCGAATTTTAATTTCGAATTTAAATTTCGAATTTTAATTTCGAATTTCAATTTCGAATTTTAATTTTGAATTTAATTTCGAATTTTAATTTCGAATTTTAATTTCGAATTTTAATTCCGAATTTTAATTTCGAATTTTAATTTCGATTTTTATTTTCGAATTTCAATTTCGAATTTTAATTTCGAATTTTAATCTCGAATTTAAATTTCGTATTTTAATTTCGAATTTCAATTTCGAAGTTTAATTTCGAATTTCAATTTCGAATTTAAATTTCGAATTTTAATTTCGAATTTTAATTTCGAATTTAAATTTCGAATTTTAATTTCGAATTTTAATTTCGAATTTTAATTTCGAATTTTAATTTCGAATTTTATTTTCGAATTTCAATTTCGAATTTCAATTTCGAATTTCAATTTCGAATTTAAATTTCGTATTTTAATTTCGAATTTCAATTTCGAAGTTTAATTTCGAATTTCAATTTCGAATTTAAATTTCGAATTTTAATTTCGAATTTCAATTTCGAATTTTAATTTCGAATTTTAATTTCGAATTTTAATTTCGAATTTAAATTTCGAATTTTAATTTCGAATTTCAATTTCGATTTTAATTTCGAATTTTAATTTCGAATTTTTATTTCGAATTTTAATTTCGAATTTTAATTTCGAATTTTAATTTAGAATTTAAATTTCGAATTTTAATTTCGAATTTTAATTTCGAATTTTAATTTCGAATTTTAATTTCGAATTTCAATTTCGAATTTTAATTTCGAATTTTAATTTCGAATTTTAATTTCGAATTTAAATTTCGAATTTTAATTTCGAATTTCAATTTCGAATTTTAATTTCGAATTTTAATTTCGAATTTTAATTTCGAATTTTAATTTCGAATTTTAATTTCGAATTTAAATTTCGAATTTTAATTTTGGATTTAATTTCGAATTTTAATTTCGAATTTTAATTTCGAATTTTAATTTCGAATTTCAATTTCGAATTTTAATTTCGAATTTTAATTTCGAATTTCAATTTCGAATTTTAATTTCGAATTTTAATTTCGAATTTAAATTTCGTATTTTAATTTCGAATTTCAATTTCGAAGTTTAATTTCGAATTTCAATTTCGAATTTAAATTTCGAATTTTAATTTAGAATTTTAATTTCGAATTTTAATTTCGAATTTTATTTTCGAATTTTAATTTCGAATTTTAATTTCGAATTTCAATTTCGAATTTTAATTTCGAATTTTAATTTCGAATTTTAATTTCGAATTTAAATTTCGAATTTTAATTTCGAATTTTAATTTCGAATTTTATTTTCGAATTTCAATTTCGAATTTTAATTTCGAATTTCAATTTCGAATTTAAATTTCGAATTTTAATTTCGAATTTCAATTTCGAATTTTAATTTCGAATTTTAATTTCGAATTTTAATTTCGAATTTTAATTTCGAATTTTAATTTCGAATTTCAATTTCGAATTTTAATTTCGAATTTTAATTTCGAATTTTAATTTCGAATTTAAATTTCGAATTTTAATTTCGAATTTCAATTTCGAATTTTAATTTCGAATTTTAATTTCGAATTTTAATTTCGAGTTTTAATTTCGAATTTTAATTTCGAATTTTAATTTCGAATTTTAATTTCGAATTTTAATTCCGAATTTTAATTCCGAATTTTAATTCCGAATTTAAATTTCGAATTTTAATTTCGAATTTCAATTTCGAGTTTTAATTTCGAATTTTAATTTCGAATTTTATTTTCGAATTTCAATTTCGAATTTTAATTTCGAATTTTAATTTCGAATTTTAATTTCGAATTTAAATTTCGAATTTTAATTTCGAATTTTATTTTCGAATTTCAATTTCGAATTTTAATTTCGAATTTCAATTTCGAATTTAAATTTCGAATTTTAATTTCGATTTCAATTTCGAATTTTAATTTCGAATTTTAATTTCGAATTTTAATTTCGAATTTTAATTTCGAATTTTACTTTCGAATTTTAATTTCGAATTTCAATTTCGAATTTTAATTTTGAATTTTAATTTCGAATTTTAATTTCGAATTTTAATTTCGAATTTCAATTTCGAATTTTAATTTCGAATTTTAATTTCGAATTTTAATTTCGAATTTTAATTTCGAATTTTAATTTCGAATTTCAATTTCGAATTTTAATTTCGAATTTTAATTTCGAATTTCAATTTCGAGTTTTAATTTCGAATTTCAATTTCGAATTTTAATTTCGAGTTTCAATTTCGAATTTTAATTTTGAATTTAATTTCGAATTTTAATTTCGAATTTTAATTTCGAATTTTAATTCCGAATTTTAATTCCGAATTTTATTTTCGAATTTCAATTTTGAATTTTGATTTCGAATTTCAATTTCGAATTTAAATTTCGAATTTTAATTTCGAATTTCAATTCCGAATTTTAATTTTGAATTTTAATTTCGAATTTTAATTTCGAATTTCAATTTCGAGTTTTAATTTCGAATTTTAATTTCGAATTTTAATTTCGAATTTCAATTTCGAATTTTAATTTCGAATTTTAATTTCGAATTTTAATTTCGAATTTCAATTTCGAATTTCAATTTCGAATTTTAATTTCGAATTTCAATTTCGAATTTTAATTTCGAATTTTAATTTCGAATTTTAATTTCGAATTTCAATTTCGAATTTTAATTTCGAATTTTAATTTCGAATTTTAATTTCGAATTTTAATTTCGAATTTCAATTTCGAATTTTTATTTCGAATTTCAATTTCGAATTTCAATTTCGAATTTTAATTTCGAATTTTAATTTCGAAGTTTAATTTCGAATTTCAATTTCGAATTTTAATTTCGAATTTAAATTTCGAATTTTAATTTCGAATTTCAATTTCGAATTTTAATTTCGAATCTTAATTTCGAATTTTAATTTCGAATTTTAATTTCGAATTTCAATTTCGAATTTTAATTTCGAATTTTAATTTCGAATTTTAATTTCGAATTTTAATTTCGAATTTTAATTTCGAATTTAAATTTCGAATTTTAATTTCGAATTTCAATTTCGAAGTTTAATTTCGAATTTTAATTTCGAATTTTAATTTCGAATTTTAATTTCGAATTTCAATTTCGAATTTTAATTTCGAATTTTAATTTCGAATTTTAATTTCGAATTTTAATTTCGAATTTCAATTTTGAATTTTAATTTCGAATTTTAATTTCGAATTTCAATTTCGAATTTTAATTTCGAATTTTATTTTCGAATTTCAATTTCGAATTTTAATTTCGAAGTTTAATTTCGAACTTCAATTTCGAATTTTAATTTCGAATTTAAATTTCGAATTTTAATTTCGAATTTCAATTTCGAATTTTAATTTCGAATTTTAATTTCGAATTTTAATTTCGAATTTTAATTTCGAAGTTTAATTTCGAATTTCAATTTCGAATTTTAATTTCGAATTTAAATTTCGAATTTTAATTTCGAATTTTAATTTCGAATTTTAATTCCGAATTTTAATTTCGAATTTTAATTTCGAATTTTAATTTCGAATTTTAATTTCGAATTTTAATTTCGAATTTTAATTTCGAATTTCAATTTCGAATTTTAATTTCGAATTTCAATTTCGAATTTTAATTTCGAATTTTAATTTCGAATTTTAATTTCGAATTTCAATTTCGAATTTTAATTTCGAGTTTCAATTTCGAATTTTAATTTGTAATTTAATTTCGAATTTTAATTTCGAATTTTAATTTCGAATTTTAATTCCGAATTTTAATTTCGAATTTTAATTTCGAATTTTAATTTCGAATTTTAATTTCGAATTTCAATTTCGAGTTTTAATTTCGAATTTTAATTTCGAATTTTATTTTCGAATTTCAATTTCGAATTTTAATTTCGAATTTCAATTTCGAATTTTAATTTCGAATTTTAATTTCGAATTTTAATTTCGAATTTTAATTTCGAATTTTAATTTCGAATTTTAATTTCGAATTTCAATTTCGAATTTTAATTTCGAATTTTAATTTCGAATTTTAATTTCGAATTTTAATTTCGAATTTTAATTTCGAATTTTAATTCCGAATTTTAATTCCGAATTTTAATTCCGAATTTTAATTCCGAATTTTAATTTCGAATTTTAATTTCGAATTTTAATTCCGAATTTAAATTTCGAATTTCAATTTCAAATTTTAATTTCGAATTTCAATTTCGAATTTTAATTCCGAATTTTAATTCCGAATTTTGATTCCGAATTTTAATTTCGAATTTCAATTTCGAATTTTAATTTCGAATTTTAATTCCGAATTTTAATTTCGAATTTTAATTTCGAATTTTAATTTCGAATTTTAATTCCGAATTTTAATTCCGAATTTTAATTTCGAATTTTAATTCCGAATTTTAATTTCGAATTTTAATTTCGAATTTTAATTTCGAATTTTAATTTCGAATTTTAATTTCGAATTTTAATTCCGAATTTTAATTCCGAATTTTAATTTCGAATTTTAATTCCGAATTTTAATTCCGAAGTTTAATTTCGAATTTCAATTTCGAATTTTAATTTCGAATTTAAATTTCGAATTTTAATTTCGAATTTCAATTTCGAATTTCAATTTCGAATTTTAATTTCGAATTTTAATTCCGAATTTTAATTCCGAATTTTAATTTCGAATTTTAATTCCGAATTTTAATTTCGAATTTTAATTTCGAATTTTAATTTCGAATTTTAATTTCGAATTTTAATTTCGAATTTTAATTTCGAATTTTAATTTCGAATTTTAATTTCGAAGTTTAATTTCGAATTTCAATTTCGAATTTTAATTTCGAATTTAAATTTCGAATTTTAATTTCGAATTTTAATTTCGAATTTCAATTTCGAATTTAAATTTCGAATTTTAATTTCGAATTTTAATTTCGAATTTTAATTCCGAATTTTAATTTCGAATTTTAATTCCGAATTTTAATTTCGAATTTTAATTTCGAATTTTATTTTCGAATTTCCATTTCGAATTTTAATTTCGAATTTTAATTTCGAATTTTAATTTCGAATTTTAATTTCGAATTTTAATTTCGAATTTTAATTTCGAATTTTAATTTCGAAGTTTAATTTCGAATTTCAATTTCGAATTTTAATTTCGAATTTAAATTTCGAATTTTAATTTCGAATTTCAATTTCGAATTTAAATTTCGAATTTTAATTTCGAATTTCAATTTCGAATTTTAATTTCGAATTTTAATTCCGAATTTTAATTTCGAATTTTAATTCCGAATTTTAATTTCGAATTTTAATTTCGAATTTTATTTTCGAATTTCAATTTCGAATTTTAATTTCGAATTTTAATTTCGAATTTAAATTTCGAATTTTAATTTCGAATTTCAATTTCGAATTTTAATTTTGAATTTAATTTCGAATTTTAATTTCGAATTTTAATTTCGAATTTTAATTCCGAATTTTAATTTCGAATTTTAATTTCGATTTTTATTTTCGAATTTCAATTTCGAATTTTAATTTCGAATTTTAATTTCGAATTTAAATTTCGTATTTTAATTTCGAATTTCAATTTCGAAGTTTAATTTCGAATTTCAATTTCGAATTTAAATTTCGAATTTTAATTTCGAATTTTAATTTCGAATTTAAATTTCGAATTTTAATTTCGAATTTCAATTTCGAATTTTAATTTCGAATTTTAATTTCGAATTTTATTTTCGAATTTCAATTTCGAATTTCAATTTCGAATTTCAATTTCGAATTTAAATTTCGTATTTTAATTTCGAATTTCAATTTCGAAGTTTAATTTCGAATTTCAATTTCGAATTTAAATTTCGAATTTTAATTTCGAATTTCAATTTCGAATTTTAATTTCGAATTTTAATTTCGAATTTTAATTTCGAATTTAAATTTCGAATTTTAATTTCGAATTTCAATTTCGATTTTAATTTCGAATTTTAATTTCGAATTTTTATTTCGAATTTTAATTTCGAATTTTAATTTCGAATTTTAATTTAGAATTTAAATTTCGAATTTTAATTTCGAATTTTAATTTCGAATTTTAATTTCGAATTTTAATTTCGAATTTCAATTTCGAATTTTAATTTCGAATTTTAATTTCGAATTTTAATTTCGAATTTAAATTTCGAATTTTAATTTCGAATTTCAATTTCGAATTTTAATTTCGAATTTTAATTTCGAATTTTAATTTCGAATTTTAATTTCGAATTTTAATTTCGAATTTAAATTTCGAATTTTAATTTTGGATTTAATTTCGAATTTTAATTTCGAATTTTAATTTCGAATTTTAATTTCGAATTTCAATTTCGAATTTTAATTTCGAATTTTAATTTCGAATTTCAATTTCGAATTTTAATTTCGAATTTTAATTTCGAATTTAAATTTCGTATTTTAATTTCGAATTTCAATTTCGAAGTTTAATTTCGAATTTCAATTTCGAATTTAAATTTCGAATTTTAATTTAGAATTTTAATTTCGAATTTTAATTTCGAATTTTATTTTCGAATTTTAATTTCGAATTTTAATTTCGAATTTCAATTTCGAATTTTAATTTCGAATTTTAATTTCGAATTTTAATTTCGAATTTTAATTTCGAATTTTAATTTCGAATTTTAATTTCGAATTTTATTTTCGAATTTCAATTTCGAATTTTAATTTCGAATTTCAATTTCGAATTTAAATTTCGAATTTTAATTTCGAATTTCAATTTCGAATTTTAATTTCGAATTTTAATTTCGAATTTTAATTTCGAATTTTAATTTCGAATTTTAATTTCGAATTTCAATTTCGAATTTTAATTTCGAATTTTAATTTCGAATTTTAATTTCGAATTTAAATTTCGAATTTTAATTTCGAATTTCAATTTCGAATTTTAATTTCGAATTTTAATTTCGAATTTTAATTTCGAGTTTTAATTTCGAATTTTAATTTCGAATTTTAATTTCGAATTTTAATTTCGAATTTTAATTCCGAATTTTAATTCCGAATTTTAATTCCGAATTTAAATTTCGAATTTTAATTTCGAATTTCAATTTCGAGTTTTAATTTCGAATTTTAATTTCGAATTTTATTTTCGAATTTCAATTTCGAATTTTAATTTCGAATTTCAATTCCGATTTTTAATTTCGAATTTTAATTTCGAATTTTAATTTCGAATTTCAATTTCGAATTTTAATTTCGAATTTTAATTTCGAATTTTAATTTCGAATTTCAATTTCGAATTTTAATTTCGAATTTTAATTCCGAAATTTAATTTCGAATTTTAATTTCGAATTTCAATTTCGAATTTTAATTTCGAATTTTAATTTCGAATTTAAATTCCGAATTGTAAATTCGAATTTTATTTTCGAATTTCAATTTCGAATTTTAATTTTGAATTTTAATTTCGAATTTCAATTTCGTATTTTAATTTCGAATTTCAATTTCGAAGTTTAATTTCGAATTTCAATTTCGAATTTTAATTTCGAATTTTAATTTCGAATTTCAATTTCGAATTTTAATTTCGAATTTTAATTTCGAATTTTAATTTCGAATTTTAATTTCGAATTTTAATTTCGAATTTTAATTTCGAATTTTAATTTCGAATTTAAATTTCGAATTTTAATTTCGAATTTCAATTTCGAATTTTAATTTCGAATTTTAATTTCGAATTTTTATTTCGAATTTTAATTTCGAATTTAAATTTCGAATTTTAATTTCGAATTTAAATTTCGAATTTTAATTTCGAATTTTAATTTCGAATTTTAATTTCGAATTTTAATTTCGAATTTTAATTCCGAATTTTAATTTCGAATTTTAATTTCGAATTTTAATTTCGAATTTAAATTTCGAATTTTAATTTCGAATTTCAATTTCGAATTTTAATTTCGAATTTTAATTTCGAATTTTAATTTCGAATTTTAATTTCGAATTTTAATTTCGAATTTAAATTTCGAATTTTAATTTTGGATTTAATTTCGAATTTTAATTTCGAATTTTAATTTCGAATTTTAATTCCGAATTTTAATTCCGAATTTTAATTTCGAATTTTAATTTCGAATTTTATTTTCGAATTTCAATTTCGAATTTCAATTTCGAATTTTAATTTCGAATTTTAATTTCGAATTTTAATTTCGAATTTTTATTTTGAATTTTAATTTCGAGTTTCAATTTCGAATTTTAATTTTGAATTTAATTTCGAATTTTAATTTCGAATTTTAATTTCGAATTTTAATTCCGAATTTTAATTTCGAATTTTAATTTCGAATTTTATTTTCGAATTTCAATTTCGAATTTTAATTTCGAATTTTAATTTCGAATTTAAATTTCGTATTTTAATTTCGAATTTCAATTTCGAAGTTTAATTTCGAATTTCAATTTCGAATTTCAATTTCGAATTTTAATTTCGAATTTTAATTTCGAATTTTAATTTTGGATTTAATTTCGAATTTTAATTTCGAATTTTAATTTCGAATTTCAATTTCGAATTTTAATTTCGAATTTTAATTCCAAATTTTAATTTCGAATTTTAATTCCGAATTTTAATTTCGAATTTTAATTTCGAATTTTATTTTCGAATTTCAATTTCGAATTTTAATTTCGAATTTTAATTTCGAATTTAAATTTCGTATTTTAATTTCGAATTTTAATTTCGAAGTTTAATTTCGAATTTCAATTTCGAATTTAAATTTCGAATTTTAATTTCGAATTTCAATTTCGAATTTTAATTTCGAATTTTAATTTCGAATTTTAATTTCGAATTTTAATTTCGAATTTCAATTTCGAATTTTAATTTCGAATTTTAATTTCGAATTTTAATTTCGAATTTAAATTCCGAATTTTAATTCCGAATTTTAATTCCGAATTTTAATTCCGAATTTTAATTCCGAATTTTAATTCCGAATTTTAATTCCGAATCTTAATTCCGAAATTTAATTCCGAATATTAATTTCGAATTTTAATTCCGAATTTTAATTCCGAATTTTAATTCCGAATTTTAATTCCGAATTTTAATTCCGAATTTTAATTCCGAATTTTAATTCCGAATATTAATTCCGAATTTAAATTCCGAATTTTAATTCTGAATTTTAATTCCGAATTTTAATTCCGAATATTAATTCCGAATTTTAATTCCGAATTTTAATTCCGAATTTTAATTCCGAATCTTTATTCCGAATTTTAATTCCGAATATTAATTTCGAATTTTAATTCCGAATTTTAATTCCGAATTTTAATTCCGAATTTTAATTTCGAATTTTAATTCCGAATTTTAATTCCGAATTTTAATTCCGAATTTTAATTCCGAATATTAATTCCGAATTTTAATTCCGAATTTTAATTTCGAATTTCAATTTCGAATTTTAATTTCGAATTTCAATTTCGAATTTTAATTCCGAATTTTAATTTCGAATTTTAATTTCGAATTTCAATTTCGAATTTTAATTTCGAGTTTCAATTTCGAATTTTAATTTTGAATTTAATTTCGAATTTTAATTTCGAATTTTAATTTCGAATTTTAATTCCGAATTTTAATTCCGAATTTTAATTTCGAATTTTAATTTCGAATTTTATTTTCGAATTTCAATTTCGAATTTTAATTTCGAAGTTTAATTTCGAATTTCAATTTCGAATTTTGATTTCGAATTTAAATTTCGAATTTTAATTTCGAATTTTAATTTCGAATTTTAATTTCGATTTTTAATTTCGAATTTTAATTTCGAATTTTAATTTCGAATTTTAATTTCGAATTTTAATTTCGAATTTCAATTTCGAATTTTAATTTCGAATTTTAATTTCGAATTTCAATTTCGAATTTTAATTTCGAATTTAAATTTCGTATTTTAATTTCGAATTTCAATTTCGAAGTTTAATTTCGAATTTCAATTTCGAATTTAAATTTCGAATTTTAATTTCGAATTTTAATTTCGAATTTTAATTTCGAATTTTAATTTCGAATTTTAATTTCGAATTTCAATTTCGAATTTTAATTTCGAATTTTAATTTCGAATTTTAATTTCGAATTTAAATTTCGAATTTTAATTTCGAATTTTAATTTCGAATTTTATTTTCGAATTTCAATTTCGAATTTTAATTTCGAATTTTAATTTCGAATTTAAATTTCGAATTTTAATTTCGAATTTTAATTTCGAATTTTAATTTCGAATTTAAATTTCGAATTTTAATTTCGAATTTCAATTTCGAATTTTAATTTCGAATTTTAATTTCGAATTTCAATTTCGAATTTTAATTTCGAATTTTAATTTCGAATTTTAATTTCGAATTTTAATTTCGAATTTTAATTCCGAATTTTAATTCCGAATTTTAATTCCGAATTTAAATTTCGAATTTTAATTTCGAATTTCAATTTCGAGTTTTAATTTCGAATTTTAATTTCGAATTTTATTTTCGAATTTCAATTTCGAATTTTAATTTCGAATTTCAATTCCGAATTTTAATTTCGAATTTTAATTTCGAATTTTAATTTCGAATTTCAATTTCGAATTTTAATTTCGAATTTTAATTCCGAAATTTAATTTCGAATTTTAATTTCGAATTTCAATTTCGAATTTTAATTTCGAATTTTAATTTCGAATTTAAATTCCGAATTTTAAATTCGAATTTTATTTTCGAATTTCAATTTCGAATTTTAATTTCGAATTTTAATTTCGAATTTTAATTTCGAATTTTAATTTCGAATTTTAATTTCGAATTTTTATTTCGAATTTTAATTTCGAATTTTAATTTCGAATTTCAATTTCGAAGTTTAATTTCGAATTTCAATTTCGAATTTAAATTTCGAATTTTAATTTCGAATTTCAATTTCGAATTTTAATTTCGAATTTTAATTTCGAATTTTAATTTCGAATTTCAATTTCGAATTTTAATTTCGAATTTTAATTTCGAATTTTAATTTCGAATTTAAATTTCGAATTTTAATTTCGAATTTCAATTTCGAATTTTAATTTCGAATTTTAATTTCGAATTTTTATTTCGAATTTTAATTTCGAATTTTAATTTCGAATTTTAATTTCGAATTTTAATTTCGAATTTAAATTTCGAATTTTAATTTCGAATTTTTATTTCGAATTTTAATTTCGAATTTTAATTTCGAATTTTAATTTCGAATTTAAATTTCGAATTTTAATTTCGAATTTCAATTTCGAATTTTAATTTCGAATTTTAATTTCGAATTTTAATTTCGAATTTAAATTTCGAATTTTAATTTCGAATTTCAATTTCGAATTTTAATTTCGAATTTTAATTTCGAATTTTTATTTCGAATTTTAATTTCGAATTTTAATTTCGAATTTTAATTTCGAATTTTAATTTCGAATTTAAATTTCGAATTTTAATTTCGAATTTTAATTTCGAATTTTAATTTCGAATTTTAATTTCGAATTTTAATTCCGAATTTTAATTCCGAATTTTAATTTCGAATTTTAATTTCGAATTTTATTTTCGAATTTCAATTTCGAATTTTAATTTCGAAGTTTAATTTCGAATTTCAATTTCGAATTTTGATTTCGAATTTTAATTTCGAATTTTTATTTCGAATTTAAATTTCGAATTTTAATTTCGAATTTCAATTTCGAATTTTAATTTCGAATTTTAATTTCGAATTTTTATTTCGAATTTTAATTTCGAATTTTAATTTCGAATTTTAATTTCGAATTTAAATTTCGAATTTTAATTTCGAATTTTAATTTCGAATTTTAATTTCGAATTTTTATTTCGAATTTTAATTTCGAATTTCAATTTCGAATTTTAATTTCGAATTTTAATTTCGAATTTTAATTTCGAATTTAAATTTCGAATTTTAATTTCGAATTTCAATTTCGAATTTTAATTTCGAATTTTAATTTCGAATTTTTATTTCGAATTTTAATTTCGAATTTTAATTTCGAATTTTAATTTCGAATTTTAATTTCGAATTTTAATTTCGAATTTAAATTTCGAATTTTAATTTCGAATTTTTATTTCGAATTTTAATTTCGAATTTTAATTTCGAATTTTAATTTCGAATTTAAATTTCGAATTTTAATTTCGAATTTCAATTTCGAATTTTAATTTCGAATTTTAATTTCGAATTTTAATTTCGAATTTAAATTTCGAATTTTAATTTCGAATTTCAATTTCGAATTTTAATTTCGAATTTTAATTTCGAATTTTTATTTCGAATTTTAATTTCGAATTTTAATTTCGAATTTTAATTTCGAATTTTAATTTCGAATTTAAATTTCGAATTTTAATTTCGAATTTTAATTCCGAATTTTAATTCCGAATTTTAATTTCGAATTTTAATTTCGAATTTTATTTTCGAATTTCAATTTCGAATTTTAATTTCGAAGTTTAATTTCGAATTTCAATTTCGAATTTTGATTTCGAATTTTAATTTCGAATTTTTATTTCGAATTTAAATTTCGAATTTTAATTTCGAATTTCAATTTCGAATTTTAATTTCGAATTTTAATTTCGAATTTTTATTTCGAATTTTAATTTCGAATTTTAATTTCGAATTTTAATTTCGAATTTAAATTTCGAATTTTAATTTCGAATTTTAATTTCGAATTTTAATTTCGAATTTTAATTTCGAATTTTAATTCCGAATTTTAATTTCGAATTTTAATTTCGAATTTTAATTTCGAATTTAAATTTCGAATTTTAATTTCGAATTTCAATTTCGAATTTTAATTTCGAATTTTAATTTCGAATTTTAATTTCGAATTTTAATTTCGAATTTTAATTTCGAATTTAAATTTCGAATTTTAATTTTGGATTTAATTTCGAATTTTAATTTCGAATTTTAATTTCGAATTTTAATTCCGAATTTTAATTCCGAATTTTAATTTCGAATTTTAATTTCGAATTTTATTTTCGAATTTCAATTTCGAATTTCAATTTCGAATTTTAATTTCGAATTTTAATTTCGAATTTTAATTTCGAATTTTTATTTTGAATTTTAATTTCGAGTTTCAATTTCGAATTTTAATTTTGAATTTAATTTCGAATTTTAATTTCGAATTTTAATTTCGAATTTTAATTCCGAATTTTAATTTCGAATTTTAATTTCGAATTTTATTTTCGAATTTCAATTTCGAATTTTAATTTCGAATTTAAATTTCGTATTTTAATTTCGAATTTCAATTTCGAAGTTTAATTTCGAATTTCAATTTCGAATTTCAATTTCGAATTTTAATTTCGAATTTTAATTTCGAATTTCAATTTCGAATTTCAATTTCGAATTTTAATTTCGAATTTTAATTTCGAATTCTAATTTCGAATTTTAATTTCGAATTTAAATTTCGAATTTTAATTTTGGATTTAATTTCGAATTTTAATTTCGAATTTTAATTTCGAATTTCAATTTCGAATTTTAATTTCGAATTTTAATTCCAAATTTTAATTTCGAATTTTAATTCCGAATTTTAATTTCGAATTTTAATTTCGAATTTTATTTTCGAATTTTATTTTCGAATTTCAATTTCGAATTTTAATTTCGAATTTTAATTTCGAATTTAAATTTCGTATTTTAATTTCGAATTTTAATTTCGAAGTTTAATTTCGAATTTCAATTTCGAATTTAAATTTCGAATTTTAATTTCGAATTTCAATTTCGAATTTTAATTTCGAATTTTAATTTCGAATTTTAATTTCGAATTTTAATTTCGAATTTCAATTTCGAATTTTAATTTCGAATTTTAATTTCGAATTTTAATTTCGAATTTAAATTTCGAATTTTAATTTCGAATTTCAATTTCGAATTTTAATTTCGAATTTTAATTTCGAATTTTTATTTGGAATTTTAATTTCGAATTTTAATTTCGAATTTTAATTCCGAATTTTAATTTCGAATTTTAATTCCGAATTTTAATTCCGAATTTTAATTCCGAATTTTAATTCCGAATATTAATTCCGAATTTAAATTCCGAATTTTAATTTCGAATTTTAATTCCGAATTTTAATTCCGAATATTAATTCCGAATTTTAATTCCGAATTTTAATTCCGAATCTTAATTCCGAAATTTAATTCCGAATATTAATTTCGAATTTTAATTCCGAATTTTAATTCCGAATTTTAATTCCGAATTTTAATTCCGAATTTTAATTCCGAATTTTAATTCCGAATTTTAATTCCGAATATTAATTCCGAATTTAAATTCCGAATTTTAATTCTGAATTTTAATTCCGAATTTTAATTCCGAATATTAATTCCGAATTTTAATTCCGAATTTTAATTCCGAATATTAATTCCGAATCTTTATTCCGAATTTTAATTCCGAATATTAATTTCGAATTTTAATTCCGAATTTTAATTCCGAATTTTATTTTCGAATTTCAATTTCGAATTTTAATTTCGAATTTTAATTCCGAATTTTAATTTCGAATTTTAATTCCGAATTTTAATTTCGAATTTTAATTTCGAATTTTATTTTCGAATTTCAATTTCGAATTTTAATTTCGAATTTTAATTTCGAATTTTAATTTCGAATTTTAATTTCGAATTTTAATTTCGAATTTTAATTTCGAAGTTTAATTTCGAATTTCAATTTCGAATTTTAATTTCGAATTTAAATTTCGAATTTTAATTTCGAATTTCAATTTCGAATTTAAATTTCGAATTTTAATTTCGAATTTCAATTTCGAATTTTAATTTCGAATTTTAATTCCGAATTTTAATTTCGAATTTTAATTCCGAATTTTAATTTCGAATTTTAATTTCGAATTTTATTTTCGAATTTCAATTTCGAATTTTAATTTCGAATTTTAATTTCGAATTTAAATTTCGAATTTTAATTTCGAATTTCAATTTCGAATTTTAATTTTGAATTTAATTTCGAATTTTAATTTCGAATTTTAATTTCGAATTTTAATTCCGAATTTTAATTTCGAATTTTAATTTCGATTTTTATTTTCGAATTTCAATTTCGAATTTTAATTTCGAATTTTAATTTCGAATTTAAATTTCGTATTTTAATTTCGAATTTCAATTTCGAAGTTTAATTTCGAATTTCAATTTCGAATTTAAATTTCGAATTTTAATTTCGAATTTTAATTTCGAATTTAAATTTCGAATTTTAATTTCGAATTTCAATTTCGAATTTTAATTTCGAATTTTAATTTCGAATTTTATTTTCGAATTTCAATTTCGAATTTCAATTTCGAATTTCAATTTCGAATTTAAATTTCGTATTTTAATTTCGAATTTCAATTTCGAAGTTTAATTTCGAATTTCAATTTCGAATTTAAATTTCGAATTTTAATTTCGAATTTCAATTTCGAATTTTAATTTCGAATTTTAATTTCGAATTTTAATTTCGAATTTAAATTTCGAATTTTAATTTCGAATTTCAATTTCGATTTTAATTTCGAATTTTAATTTCGAATTTTTATTTCGAATTTTAATTTCGAATTTTAATTTCGAATTTCAATTTCGAATTTTAATTTCGAATTTTAATTTCGAATTTTAATTTCGAATTTTAATTTCGAATTTTAATTTCGAATTTCAATTTCGAATTTTAATTTCGAATTTTAATTTCGAATTTTAATTTCGAATTTAAATTTCGAATTTTAATTTCGAATTTCAATTTCGAATTTTAATTTCGAATTTTAATTTCGAATTTTAATTTCGAATTTTAATTTCGAATTTAAATTTCGAATTTTAATTTTGGATTTAATTTCGAATTTTAATTTCGAATTTCAATTTCGAAGTTTAATTTCGAATTTCAATTTCGAATTTAAATTTCGAATTTTAATTTAGAATTTTAATTTCGAATTTTAATTTCGAATTTTAATTTCGAATTTTAATTTCGAATTTCAATTTCGAATTTTAATTTCGAATTTTAATTTCGAATTTTAATTTCGAATTTAAATTTCGAATTTTAATTTCGAATTTTAATTTCGAATTTTATTTTCGAATTTCAATTTCGAATTTTAATTTCGAATTTCAATTTCGAATTTAAATTTCGAATTTTAATTTCGAATTTCAATTTCGAATTTTAATTTCGAATTTTAATTTCGAATTTTAATTTCGAATTTTAATTTCGAATTTTAATTTCGAATTTTAATTTCGAATTTCAATTTCGAATTTTAATTTCGAATTTTAATTTCGAATTTTAATTTCGAATTTAAATTTCGAATTTTAATTTCGAATTTCAATTTCGAATTTTAATTTCGAATTTTAATTTCGAATTTTAATTTCGAGTTTTAATTTCGAATTTTAATTTCGAATTTTAATTTCGAATTTTAATTTCGAATTTTAATTCCGAATTTTAATTTCGAATTTCAATTTCGAATTTTAATTTCGAATTTTAATTTCGAATTTTAATTTCGAATTTAAATTTCGAATTTTAATTTCGAATTTCAATTTCGAATTTTAATTTCGAATTTTAATTTCGAATTTTAATTTCGAGTTTTAATTTCGAATTTCAATTTCGAATTTTAATTTCGAATTTTAATTTCGAATTTTAATTTCGAATTTTAATTTCGAATTTCAATTTCGAATTTTAATTTCGAATTTTAATTTCGAATTTTAATTTCGAGTTTTAATTTCGAATTTCAATTTCGAATTTTAATTTCGAATTTTAATTTCGAATTTTAATTTCGAATTTAAATTTCGAATTTTAATTTCGAATTTCAATTTCGAATTTTAATTTCGAATTTTATTTTCGAATTTCAATTTCGAATTTTAATTTCGAATTTCAATTTCGAATTTAAATTTCGAATTTTAATTTCGAATTTCAATTTCGAATTTTAATTTCGAATTTTAATTTCGAATTTTAATTTCGAATTTTAATTTCGAATTTTAATTTCGAATTTCAATTTCGAATTTTAATTTCGAAGTTTAATTTCGAATTTTAATTTCGAATTTAAATTTCGAATTTTAATTTCGAATTTCAATTTCGAATTTTAATTTCGAATTTTAATTTCGAATTTTAATTTCGAATTTAAATTTCGAATTTTAATTTCGAATTTCAATTTCGAATTTTAATTTCGAATTTTAATTTCGAATTTTAATTTCGAGTTTTAATTTCGAATTTCAATTTCGAATTTTAATTTCGAATTTTAATTTCGAATTTTAATTTCGAATTTAAATTTCGAATTTTAATTTCGAATTTCAATTTCGAATTTTAATTTCGAATTTTAATTTCGAATTTTAATTTCGAGTTTTAATTTCGAATTTTAATTTCGAATTTTAATTTCGAATTTTAATTTCGAATTTTAATTCCGAATTTTAATTCCGAATTTTAATTCCGAATTTAAATTTCGAATTTTAATTTCGAATTTTAATTTCTAATTTTAATTTCTAATTTTAATTTCGAATTTTAATTTCGAATTTTAATTTCTAATTTTAATTTCGAATTTCAATTTCGAATTTTAATTTCGAATTTTAATTTCGAATTTCAATTTCGAATTTTAATTTCGAATTTTAATTCCAAATTTTAATTTCGAATTTTAATTCCGAATTTTAATTTCGAATTTTAATTTCGAATTTTATTTTCGAATTTTATTTTCGAATTTCAATTTCGAATTTTAATTTCGAATTTTAATTTCGAATTTAAATTTCGTATTTTAATTTCGAATTTTAATTTCGAAGTTTAATTTCGAATTTCAATTTCGAATTTAAATTTCGAATTTTAATTTCGAATTTCAATTTCGAATTTTAATTTCGAATTTTAATTTCGAATTTTAATTTCGAATTTTAATTTCGAATTTCAATTTCGAATTTTAATTTCGAATTTTAATTTCGAATTTTAATTTCGAATTTAAATTTCGAATTTTAATTTCGAATTTCAATTTCGAATTTTAATTTCGAATTTTAATTTCGAATTTTTATTTGGAATTTTAATTTCGAATTTTAATTTCGAATTTTAATTCCGAATTTTAATTTCGAATTTTAATTCCGAATTTTAATTCCGAATTTTAATTCCGAATTTTAATTCCGAATATTAATTCCGAATTTTAATTCCGAATTTTAATTTCGAATTTTAATTCCGAATTTTAATTCCGAATATTAATTCCGAATTTTAATTCCGAATTTTAATTCCGAATCTTAATTCCGAAATTTAATTCCGAATATTAATTTCGAATTTTAATTCCGAATTTTAATTCCGAATTTTAATTCCGAATTTTAATTCCGAATTTTAATTCCGAATTTTAATTCCGAATTTTAATTCCGAATATTAATTCCGAATTTAAATTCCGAATTTTAATTCTGAATTTTAATTCCGAATTTTAATTCCGAATATTAATTCCGAATTTTAATTCCGAATTTTAATTCCGAATATTAATTCCGAATCTTTATTCCGAATTTTAATTCCGAATATTAATTTCGAATTTTAATTCCGAATTTTAATTCCGAATTTTATTTTCGAATTTCAATTTCGAATTTTAATTTCGAATTTTAATTCCGAATTTTAATTCCGAATTTTAATTTCGAATTTTAATTCCGAATTTTAATTTCGAATTTTAATTTCGAATTTTATTTTCGAATTTCAATTTCGAATTTTAATTTCGAATTTTAATTTCGAATTTTAATTTCGAATTTTAATTTCGAATTTTAATTTCGAATTTTAATTTCGAAGTTTAATTTCGAATTTCAATTTCGAATTTTAATTTCGAATTTAAATTTCGAATTTTAATTTCGAATTTCAATTTCGAATTTAAATTTCGAATTTTAATTTCGAATTTCAATTTCGAATTTTAATTTCGAATTTTAATTCCGAATTTTAATTTCGAATTTTAATTCCGAATTTTAATTTCGAATTTTAATTTCGAATTTTATTTTCGAATTTCAATTTCGAATTTTAATTTCGAATTTTAATTTCGAATTTAAATTTCGAATTTTAATTTCGAATTTCAATTTCGAATTTTAATTTTGAATTTAATTTCGAATTTTAATTTCGAATTTTAATTTCGAATTTTAATTCCGAATTTTAATTTCGAATTTTAATTTCGATTTTTATTTTCGAATTTCAATTTCGAATTTTAATTTCGAATTTTAATTTCGAATTTAAATTTCGTATTTTAATTTCGAATTTCAATTTCGAAGTTTAATTTCGAATTTCAATTTCGAATTTAAATTTCGAATTTTAATTTCGAATTTTAATTTCGAATTTAAATTTCGAATTTTAATTTCGAATTTCAATTTCGAATTTTAATTTCGAATTTTAATTTCGAATTTTATTTTCGAATTTCAATTTCGAATTTCAATTTCGAATTTCAATTTCGAATTTAAATTTCGTATTTTAATTTCGAATTTCAATTTCGAAGTTTAATTTCGAATTTCAATTTCGAATTTAAATTTCGAATTTTAATTTCGAATTTCAATTTCGAATTTTAATTTCGAATTTTAATTTCGAATTTTAATTTCGAATTTAAATTTCGAATTTTAATTTCGAATTTCAATTTCGATTTTAATTTCGAATTTTAATTTCGAATTTTTATTTCGAATTTTAATTTCGAATTTTAATTTCGAATTTTAATTTAGAATTTAAATTTCGAATTTTAATTTCGAATTTTAATTTCGAATTTTAATTTCGAATTTTAATTTCGAATTTCAATTTCGAATTTTAATTTCGAATTTTAATTTCGAATTTTAATTTCGAATTTAAATTTCGAATTTTAATTTCGAATTTCAATTTCGAATTTTAATTTCGAATTTTAATTTCGAATTTTAATTTCGAATTTTAATTTCGAATTTTAATTTCGAATTTAAATTTCGAATTTTAATTTTGGATTTAATTTCGAATTTTAATTTCGAATTTTAATTTCGAATTTTAATTTCGAATTTCAATTTCGAATTTTAATTTCGAATTTTAATTTCGAATTTCAATTTCGAATTTTAATTTCGAATTTTAATTTCGAATTTAAATTTCGTATTTTAATTTCGAATTTCAATTTCGAAGTTTAATTTCGAATTTCAATTTCGAATTTAAATTTCGAATTTTAATTTAGAATTTTAATTTCGAATTTTAATTTCGAATTTTAATTTCGAATTTTAATTTCGAATTTCAATTTCGAATTTTAATTTCGAATTTTAATTTCGAATTTTAATTTCGAATTTAAATTTCGAATTTTAATTTCGAATTTTAATTTCGAATTTTATTTTCGAATTTCAATTTCGAATTTTAATTTCGAATTTCAATTTCGAATTTAAATTTCGAATTTTAATTTCGAATTTCAATTTCGAATTTTAATTTCGAATTTTAATTTCGAATTTTAATTTCGAATTTTAATTTCGAATTTTAATTTCGAATTTCAATTTCGAATTTTAATTTCGAATTTTAATTTCGAATTTTAATTTCGAATTTAAATTTCGAATTTTAATTTCGAATTTCAATTTCGAATTTTAATTTCGAATTTTAATTTCGAATTTTAATTTCGAGTTTTAATTTCGAATTTTAATTTCGAATTTTAATTTCGAATTTTAATTTCGAATTTTAATTCCGAATTTTAATTTCGAATTTCAATTTCGAATTTTAATTTCGAATTTTAATTTCGAATTTTAATTTCGAATTTAAATTTCGAATTTTAATTTCGAATTTCAATTTCGAATTTTAATTTCGAATTTTAATTTCGAATTTTAATTTCGAGTTTTAATTTCGAATTTCAATTTCGAATTTTAATTTCGAATTTTAATTTCGAATTTTAATTTCGAATTTAAATTTCGAATTTTAATTTCGAATTTCAATTTCGAATTTTAATTTCGAATTTTAATTTCGAATTTTAATTTCGAGTTTTAATTTCGAATTTTAATTTCGAATTTTAATTTCGAATTTTAATTTCGAATTTTAATTCCGAATTTTAATTCCGAATTTTAATTCCGAATTTAAATTTCGAATTTTAATTTCGAATTTCAATTTCGAGTTTTAATTTCGAATTTCAATTTCGAATTTTAATTTCGAATTTTAATTTCTAATTTTAATTTCGAATTTCAATTTCGAATTTTAATTTCGAATTTTAATTTCGAATTTTAATTTCGAATTTAAATTTCGAATTTTAATTTCGAATTTCAATTTCGAATTTTAATTTCGAATTTTAATTTCGAATTTTTATTTCGAATTTTAATTTCGAATTTAAATTTCGAATTTTAATTTCGAATTTAAATTTCGAATTTTAATTTCGAATTTTAATTTCGAATTTTAATTTCGAATTTTAATTTCGAATTTTAATTCCGAATTTTAATTTCGAATTTTAATTTCGAATTTTAATTTCGAATTTAAATTTCGAATTTTAATTTCGAATTTCAATTTCGAATTTTAATTTCGAATTTTAATTTCGAATTTTAATTTCGAGTTTTAATTTTGAATTTAATTTCGAATTTTAATTTCGAATTTTAATTCCGAATTTTAATTCCGAATTTTAATTTCGAATTTTAATTTCGAATTTTATTTTCGAATTTCAATTTCGAATTTTAATTTCGAATTTCAATTTCGAATTTAGATTTCGAATTTTAATTTCGAATTTCAATTTCGAATTTTAATTTCGAATTTAATTTCGAATTTTAATTTCGAATTTTAATTTCGAATTTTAATTTCGAATTTCAATTTCGAATTTTAATTTCGAATTTCAATTTCGAACTTGAATTTCGAATTTTAATTTCGAATTTTAATTTCGAATTTTAATTTCGAATTTCAATTTCGAATTTTAATTTCGAGTTTCAATTTCGAATTTTAATTTCGAATTTTAATTTCGAATTTAAATTTCGAATTTTAATTTTGAATTTAATTTCGAATTTTAATTTCGAATTTTAATTCCGAATTTTAATTTCGAATTTTAATTTCGAATTTTAATTTCGAATTTTATTTTCGAATTTCAATTTCGAATTTTAATTTCGAATTTAATTTCGAATTTTAATTTCGAATTTTAATTTCGAATTTTAATTTCGAATTTTAATTTCGAATTTCAATTTCGAATTTTAATTTCGAATTTCAATTTCGAATTTTAATTTCGAATTTTAATTTCGAATTTTAATTTCGAATTTCAATTTCGAATTTTAATTTCGAATTTCAATTTCGAATTTTAATTTCGAATTTTAATTTCGAATTTTAATTTCGAATTTTAATTTCGAATTTTAATTTCGAATTTCAATTTCGAATTTTAATTTCGAATTTCAATTTCGAATTTAAATTTCGAATTTTAATTTCGAATTTCAATTTCGAATTTTAATTTCGAATTTTAATTTCGAATTTAATTTCGAATTTTAATTTCGAATTTCAATTTCGAATTTTAATTTCGAATTTCAATTTCGAATTTTAATTTCGAATTTTAATTTCGAATTTTAATTTCGAATTTCAATTTCGAATTTTAATTTCGAATTTCAATTTCGAACTTGAATTTCGAATTTTAATTTCGAATTTTAATTTCGAATTTCAATTTCGAATTTTAATTTCGAATTTAATTTCGAATTTTAATTTCGAATTTTAATTTCGAATTTAATTTCGAATTTTAATTTCGAATTTTAATTTCGAATTTTAATTTCGAATTTCAATTTCGAATTTTAATTTCGAATTTCAATTTCGAACTTGAATTTCGAATTTTAATTTCGAATTTAAATTTCGAATTTTAATTTCGAATTTAATTTCGAATTTTAAATTCGAATTTTAATTTCAAATTTTAATTTCGAATTTCAATTTCGAATTTTAATTTCGAATTTAATTTCGAATTTTAATTTCGAATTTTAATTTCGAATTTTAATTTCGAATTTAATTTCGAATTTTAATTTCGAATTTTAATTTCGAATTTTAATTTCGAATTTCAATTTCGAATTTTAATTTCGAATTTCAATTTCGAACTTGAATTTCGAATTTTAATTTCGAATTTTAATTTCGAATTTCAATTTCGAATTTTAATTTCGAATTTTAATTTCGAATTTCAATTTCGAATTTTAATTTCGAATTTTAATTTCGAATTTTAATTTCGAATTTTAATTTCGAATTTCAATTTCGAATTTTAATTTCGAATTTTAATTTCGAATTTTAATTTCGAATTTCAATTTCGAATTTTAATTTCGAATTTCAATTTCGAATTTTAATTTCGAATTTTAATTTCGAATTTTAATTTCGAATTTCAATTTCGAATTTAAATTTCGAATTTTAATTTCGAATTTCAATTTCGAATTTTTAGTTCGAATTTAATTTCGAATTTTAATTTCGAATTTTAATTTCGAATTTTAATTTCGAATTTCAATTTCGAATTTTAATTTCGAATTTCAATTTCGAACTTGAATTTCGAATTTTAATTTCGAATTTTAATTTCGAATTTTAATTTCGAATTTCAATTTCGAATTTTAATTTCGAATTTTAATTTCGAATTTTAATTTCGAATTTCAATTTCGAATTTTAATTTCGAATTTCAATTTCGAATTTTAATTTCGAATTTTAATTTCGAATTTTAATTTCGAATTTCAATTTCAAATTTTAATTTCGAATTTCAATTTCGAATTTTAATTTCGAATTTAATTTCGAATTTTAATTTCGAATTTTAATTTCGAATTTTAATTTCGAATTTAATTTCGAATTTTAATTTCGAATTTTAATTTCGAATTTTAATTTCGAATTTCAATTTCGAATTTTAATTTCGAATTTCAATTTCGAACTTGAATTTCGAATTTTAATTTCGAATTTTAATTTCGAATTTCAATTTCGAATTTTAATTTCGAATTTTAATTTCGAATTTCAATTTCGAATTTTAATTTCGAATTTTAATTTCGAATTTTAATTTCGAATTTTAATTTCGAATTTCAATTTCGAATTTTAATTTCGAATTTTAATTTCGAATTTTAATTTCGAATTTCAATTTCGAATTTTAATTTCGAATTTCAATTTCGAATTTTAATTTCGAATTTTAATTTCGAATTTTAATTTCGAATTTCAATTTCGAATTTAAATTTCGAATTTTAATTTCGAATTTCAATTTCGAATTTTTAGTTCGAATTTAATTTCGAATTTTAATTTCGAATTTTAATTTCGAATTTCAATTTCGAATTTTAATTTCGAATTTTAATTTCGAATTTTAATTTCGAATTTTAATTTCGAATTTCAATTTCGAATTTTAATTTCGAATTTCAATTTCGAATTTTAATTTCGAATTTCAATTTCGAATTTTAATTTCGAATTTAAATTTCGAATTTTAATTTCGAATTTCAATTTCGAATTTAAATTTCGAATTTTAATTTCGAATTTCAATTTCGAATTTTAATTTCGAATTTTTATTTCGAACTTGAATTTCGAATTTTAATTTCGAATTTTAATTTCGAATTTTAATTTCGAATTTTAATTTCGAATTTCAATTTCGAATTTTAATTTCGAGTTTCAATTTCGAATTTTAATTTCGAATTTTAATTTCGAATTTAAATTTCGAATTTTAATTTCGAATTTAATTTCGAATTTTAATTTCGAATTTTAATTTCGAATTTTAATTTCGAATTTAAATTTCGAATTTTAATTTCGAATTTAATTTCGAATTTTAATTTCGAACTTGAATTTCGAATTTTAATTTCGAATTTTAATTTCGAATTTCAATTTCGAATTTCACTTTCGAATTTTAATTTCGAATTTTAATTTCGAATTTTAATTTCGAATTTTAATTCCAAATTTTAATTTCGAATTTTAATTCCGAATTTTAATTTCGAATTTTAATTTCGAATTTTATTTTCGAATTTCAATTTCGAATTTTAATTTCGAATTTTAATTTCGAATTTAAATTTCGTATTTTAATTTCGAATTTTAATTTCGAAGTTTAATTTCGAATTTTAATTTCGAATTTCAATTTCGAATTTTAATTTCGAATTTTAATTTCGAATTTTAATTTCGAATTTAAATTCCGAATTTTAATTCCGAATTTTAATTCCGAATTTTAATTCCGAATTTTAATTCCGAATTTTAATTCCGAATTTTAATTCCGAATCTTAATTCCGAAATTTAATTCCGAATATTAATTTCGAATTTTAATTCCGAATTTTAATTCCGAATTTTAATTCCGAATTTTAATTCCGAATTTTAATTCCGAATTTTAATTCCGAATATTAATTCCGAATTTAAATTCCGAATTTTAATTCTGAATTTTAATTCCGAATTTTAATTCCGAATATTAATTCCGAATTTTAATTCCGAATTTTAATTCCGAATTTTAATTCCGAATCTTTATTCCGAATTTTAATTCCGAATATTAATTTCGAATTTTAATTCCGAATTTTAATTCCGAATTTTAATTCCGAATTTTAATTTCGAATTTTAATTCCGAATTTTAATTCCGAATTTTAATTCCGAATTTTAATTCCGAATATTAATTCCGAATTTTAATTCCGAATTTTAATTTCGAATTTCAATTTCGAATTTTAATTTCGAATTTCAATTTCGAATTTTAATTCCGAATTTTAATTTCGAATTTTAATTTCGAATTTCAATTTCGAATTTTAATTTCGAGTTTCAATTTCGAATTTTAATTTTGAATTTAATTTCGAATTTTAATTTCGAATTTTAATTTCGAATTTTAATTCCGAATTTTAATTCCGAATTTTAATTTCGAATTTTAATTTCGAATTTTATTTTCGAATTTCAATTTCGAATTTTAATTTCGAAGTTTAATTTCGAATTTCAATTTCGAATTTTGATTTCGAATTTAAATTTCGAATTTTAATTTCGAATTTTAATTTCGAATTTTAATTTCGATTTTTAATTTCGAATTTTAATTTCGAATTTTAATTTCGAATTTTAATTTCTAATTTTAATTTCGAATTTCAATTTCGAATTTTAATTTCGAATTTTAATTTCGAATTTCAATTTCGAATTTTAATTTCGAATTTTAATTTCGAATTTAAATTTCGTATTTTAATTTCGAATTTCAATTTCGAAGTTTAATTTCGAATTTCAATTTCGAATTTAAATTTCGAATTTTAATTTAGAATTTTAATTTCGAATTTTAATTTCGAATTTTAATTTCGAATTTTAATTTCGAATTTTAAATTCGAATTTCAATTTCGAATTTTAATTTCGAATTTTAATTTCGAATTTTAATTTCGAATTTAAATTTCGAATTTTAATTTCGAATTTTAATTTCGAATTTTATTTTCGAATTTCAATTTCGAATTTTAATTTCGAATTTTAATTTCGAATTTAAATTTCGAATTTTAATTTCGAATTTCAATTTCGAATTTTAATTTCGAATTTTAATTTCGAATTTTAATTTCGAATTTTAATTTCGAATTTTAATTTCGAATTTCAATTTCGAATTTTAATTTCGAATTTTAATTTCGAATTTTAATTTCGAATTTAAATTTCGAATTTTAATTTCGAATTTCAATTTCGAATTTTAATTTCGAATTTTAATTTCGAATTTCAATTTCGAATTTTAATTTCGAATTTTAATTTCGAAATTTAATTTCGAATTTTAATTTCGAATTTTAATTCCGAATTTTAATTCCGAATTTTAATTCCGAATTTAAATTTCGAATTTTAATTTCGAATTTCAATTTCGAGTTTTAATTTCGAATTTTAATTTCGAATTTTATTTTCGAATTTCAATTTCGAATTTTAATTTCGAATTTCAATTCCGAATTTTAATTTCGAATTTTAATTTCGAATTTTAATTTCGAATTTCAATTTCGAATTTTAATTTCGAATTTTAATTTCGAATTTTAATTTCGAATTTCAATTTCGAATTTTAATTTCGAATTTTAATTCCGAAATTTAATTTCGAATTTTAATTTCGAATTTCAATTTCGAATTTTAATTTCGAATTTTAATTTCGAATTTAAAATCCGAATTTTAAATTCGAATTTTATTTTCGAATTTCAATTTCGAATTTTAATTTCGAATTTTAATTTCGAATTTCAATTTCGTATTTTAATTTCGAATTTCAATTTCGAAGTTTAATTTCGAATTTCAATTTCGAATTTAAATTTCGAATTTTAATTTCGAATTTCAATTTCGAATTTTAATTTCGAATTTTAATTTCGAATTTTAATTTCGAATTTCAATTTCGAATTTTAATTTCGAATTTTAATTTCGAATTTTAATTTCGAATTTAAATTTCGAATTTTAATTTCGAATTTCAATTTCGAATTTTAATTTCGAATTTTAATTTCGAATTTTTATTTCGAATTTTAATTTCGAATTTTAATTTCGAATTTTAATTTCGAATTTTAATTTCGAATTTAAATTTCGAATTTTAATTTCGAATTTTTATTTCGAATTTTAATTTCGAATTTTAATTTCGAATTTTAATTTCGAATTTAAATTTCGAATTTTAATTTCGAATTTTAATTTCGAATTTTAATTTCGAATTTTAATTTCGAATTTTAATTTCGAATTTTAAATTCGAATTTTAATTTCGAATTTTAATTCCGAATTTTAATTCCGAATTTTAATTTCGAATTTTAATTTCGAATTTTATTTTCGAATTTCAATTTCGAATTTTAATTTCGAAGTTTAATTTCGAATTTCAATTTCGAATTTTGATTTCGAATTTTAATTTCGAATTTTTATTTCGAATTTAAATTTCGAATTTTAATTTCGAATTTCAATTTCGAATTTTAATTTCGAATTTTAATTTCGAATTTTTATTTCGAATTTTAATTTCGAATTTTAATTTCGAATTTTAATTTCGAATTTAAATTTCGAATTTTAATTTCGAATTTTAATTTCGAATTTTAATTTCGAATTTTAATTTCGAATTTTAATTCCGAATTTTAATTTCGAATTTTAATTTCAAATTTTAATTTCGAATTTAAATTTCGAATTTTAATTTCGAATTTCAATTTCGAATTTTAATTTCGAATTTTAATTTCGAATTTTAATTTCGAATTTTAATTTCGAATTTTAATTTCGAATTTAAATTTCGAATTTTAATTTTGGATTTAATTTCGAATTTTAATTTCGAATTTTAATTTCGAATTTTAATTCCGAATTTTAATTTCGAATTTTAATTTCGAATTTTAATTTCGAATTTTATTTTCGAATTTCAATTTCGAATTTCAATTTCGAATTTTAATTTCGAATTTTAATTTCGAATTTTAATTTCGAATTTTTATTTTGAATTTTAATTTCGAGTTTCAATTTCGAATTTTAATTTTGAATTTAATTTCGAATTTTAATTTCGAATTTTAATTTCGAATTTTAATTCCGAATTTTAATTTCGAATTTTAATTTCGAATTTTATTTTCGAATTTCAATTTCGAATTTTAATTTCGAATTTAAATTTCGTATTTTAATTTCGAATTTCAATTTCGAAGTTTAATTTCGAATTTCAATTTCGAATTTCAATTTCGAATTTTAATTTCGAATTTTAATTTCGAATTTCAATTTCGAATTTCAATTTCGAATTTTAATTTCGAATTTTAATTTCGAATTTTAATTTCGAATTTTAATTTCGAATTTAAATTTCGAATTTTAATTTTGGATTTAATTTCGAATTTTAATTTCGAATTTTAATTTCGAATTTCAATTTCGAATTTTAATTTCGAATTTTAATTCCAAATTTTAATTTCGAATTTTAATTCCGAATTTTAATTTCGAATTTTAATTTCGAATTTTATTTTCGAATTTTATTTTCGAATTTCAATTTCGAATTTTAATTTCGAATTTTAATTTCGAATTTAAATTTCGTATTTTAATTTCGAATTTTAATTTCGAAGTTTAATTTCGAATTTCAATTTCGAATTTAAATTTCGAATTTTAATTTCGAATTTCAATTTCGAATTTTAATTTCGAATTTTAATTTCGAATTTTAATTTCGAATTTTAATTTCGAATTTCAATTTCGAATTTTAATTTCGAATTTTAATTTCGAATTTTAATTTCGAATTTAAATTTCGAATTTTAATTTCGAATTTCAATTTCGAATTTTAATTTCGAATTTTAATTTCGAATTTTTATTTCGAATTTTAATTTCGAATTTTAATTTCGAATTTTAATTCCGAATTTTAATTTCGAATTTTAATTCCGAATTTTAATTCCGAATTTTAATTCCGAATTTTAATTCCGAATATTAATTCCGAATTTAAATTCCGAATTTTAATTTCGAATTTTAATTCCGAATTTTAATTCCGAATATTAATTCCGAATTTTAATTCCGAATTTTAATTCCGAATCTTAATTCCGAAATTTAATTCCGAATATTAATTTCGAATTTTAATTCCGAATTTTAATTCCGAATTTTAATTCCGAATTTTAATTCCGAATTTTAATTCCGAATTTTAATTCCGAATTTTAATTCCGAATATTAATTCCGAATATTAATTCCGAATTTAAATTCCGAATTTTAATTCTGAATTTTAATTCCGAATTTTAATTCCGAATATTAATTCCGAATTTTAATTCCGAATTTTAATTCCGAATATTAATTCCGAATCTTTATTCCGAATTTTAATTCCGAATATTAATTTCGAATTTTAATTCCGAATTTTAATTCCGAATTTTAATTCCGAATTTTAATTTCGAATTTTAATTCCGAATTTTAATTCCGAATTTTAATTCCGAATTTTAATTCCGAATATTAATTCCGAATTTTAATTCCGAATTTTAATTTCGAATTTCAATTTCGAATTTTAATTTCGAATTTCAATTTCGAATTTTAATTCCGAATTTTAATTTCGAATTTTAATTTCGAATTTCAATTTCGAATTTTAATTTCGAGTTTCAATTTCGAATTTTAATTTTGAATTTAATTTCGAATTTTAATTTCGAATTTTAATTTCGAATTTTAATTCCGAATTTTAATTCCGAATTTTAATTTCGAATTTTAATTTCGAATTTTATTTTCGAATTTCAATTTCGAATTTTAATTTCGAAGTTTAATTTCGAATTTCAATTTCGAATTTTGATTTCGAATTTAAATTTCGAATTTTAATTTCGAATTTTAATTTCGAATTTTAATTTCGATTTTTAATTTCGAATTTTAGTTTCGAATTTTAATTTCGAATTTTAATTTCGAATTTTAATTTCGAATTTCAATTTCGAATTTTAATTTCGAATTTTAATTTCGAATTTCAATTTCGAATTTTAATTTCGAATTTTAATTTCGAATTTAAATTTCGTATTTTAATTTCGAATTTCAATTTCGAAGTTTAATTTCGAATTTCAATTTCGAATTTAAATTTCGAATTTTAATTTAGAATTTTAATTTCGAATTTTAATTTCGAATTTTAATTTCGAATTTTAATTTCGAATTTTAATTTCGAATTTCAATTTCGAATTTTAATTTCGAATTTTAATTTCGAATTTTAATTTCGAATTTAAATTTCGAATTTTAATTTCGAATTTTAATTTCGAATTTTATTTTCGAATTTCAATTTCGAATTTTAATTTCGAATTTCAATTTCGAATTTAAATTTCGAATTTTAATTTCGAATTTCAATTTCGAATTTTAATTTCGAATTTTAATTTCGAATTTTAATTCCGAATTTTAATTTCGAATTTTAATTTCGAATTTCAATTTCGAATTTTAATTTCGAATTTTAATTTCGAATTTTAATTTCGAATTTAAATTTCGAATTTTAATTTCGAATTTCAATTTCGAATTTTAATTTCGAATTTTAATTTCGAATTTCAATTTCGAATTTTAATTTCGAATTTTAATTTCGAATTTTAATTTCGAATTTCAATTTCGAATTTTAATTTCGAATTTTAATTCCGAAATTTAATTTCGAATTTCAATTTCGAAGTTTAATTTCGAATTTCAATTTCGAATTTAAATTTCGAATTTTAATTTCGAATTTCAATTTCGAATTTTAATTTCGAATTTTAATTTCGAATTTTAATTTCGAATTTCAATTTCGAATTTTAATTTCGAATTTTAATTTCGAATTTTAATTTCGAATTTAAATTTCGAATTTTAATTTCGAATTTCAATTTCGAATTTTAATTTCGAATTTTAATTTCGAATTTTTATTTCGAATTTTAATTTCGAATTTTAATTTCGAATTTTAATTTCGAATTTAAATTTCGAATTTTAATTTCGAATTTTTATTTCGAATTTTAATTTCGAATTTTAATTTCGAATTTTAATTTCGAATTTAAATTTCGAATTTTAATTTCGAATTTTAATTTCGAATTTTAATTTCGAATTTTAATTTCGAATTTTAATTTCGAATTTTAATTTCGAATTTTAATTTCGAATTTTAATTCCGAATTTTAATTCCGAATTTTAATTTCGAATTTTAATTTCGAATTTTATTTTCGAATTTCAATTTCGAATTTTAATTTCGAAGTTTAATTTCGAATTTCAATTTCGAATTTTGATTTCGAATTTTAATTTCGAATTTTTATTTCGAATTTAAATTTCGAATTTTAATTTCGAATTTCAATTTCGAATTTTAATTTCGAATTTTAATTTCGAATTTTTATTTCGAATTTTAATTTCGAATTTTAATTTCGAATTTTAATTTCGAATTTAAATTTCGAATTTTAATTTCGAATTTTAATTTCGAATTTTAATTTCGAATTTTAATTTCGAATTTTAATTCCGAATTTTAATTTCGAATTTTAATTTCGAATTTTAATTTCGAATTTAAATTTCGAATTTTAATTTCGAATTTCAATTTCGAATTTTAATTTCGAATTTTAATTTCGAATTTTAATTTCGAATTATAATTTCGAATTTTAATTTCGAATTTAAATTTCGAATTTTAATTTTGGATTTAATTTCGAATTTTAATTTCGAATTTTAATTTCGAATTTTAATTCCGAATTTTAATTCCGAATTTTAATTTCGAATTTTAATTTCGAATTTTATTTTCGAATTTCAATTTCGAATTTCAATTTCGAATTTTAATTTCGAATTTTAATTTCGAATTTTAATTTCGAATTTTTATTTTGAATTTTAATTTCGAGTTTCAATTTCGAATTTTAATTTTGAATTTAATTTCGAATTTTAATTTCGAATTTTAATTTCGAATTTTAATTCCGAATTTTAATTTCGAATTTTAATTTCGAATTTTATTTTCGAATTTCAATTTCGAATTTTAATTTCGAATTTAAATTTCGTATTTTAATTTCGAATTTTAATTTCGAAGTTTAATTTCGAATTTTAATTCCGAATTTTAATTCCGAATTTTAATTTCGAATTTCAATTTCGAATTTCAATTTCGAATTTTAATTTCGAATTTTAATTTCGAATTTCAATTTCGAATTTCAATTTCGAATTTTAATTTCGAATTTTAATTTCGAATTTTAATTTCGAATTTTAAATTCGAATTTAAATTTCGAATTTTAATTTTGGATTTAATTTCGAATTTTAATTTCGAATTTTAATTTCGAATTTCAATTTCGAATTTTAATTTCGAATTTTAATTCCAAATTTTAATTTCGAATTTTAATTCCGAATTTTAATTTCGAATTTTAATTTCGAATTTTATTTTCGAATTTTATTTTCGAATTTCAATTTCGAATTTTAATTTCGAATTTTAATTTCGAATTTAAATTTCGTATTTTAATTTCGAATTTTAATTTCGAAGTTTAATTTCGAATTTCAATTTCGAATTTAAATTTCGAATTTTAATTTCGAATTTCAATTTCGAATTTTAATTTCGAATTTTAATTTCGAATTTTAATTTCGAATTTTAATTTCGAATTTCAATTTCGAATTTTAATTTCGAATTTTAATTTCGAATTTTAATTTCGAATTTAAATTTCGAAATTTAATTTCGAATTTCAATTTCGAATTTTAATTTCGAATTTTAATTTCGAATTTTTATTTGGAATTTTAATTTCGAATTTTAATTTCGAATTTTAATTCCGAATTTTAATTTCGAATTTTAATTCCGAATTTTAATTCCGAATTTTAATTCCGAATTTTAATTCCGAATATTAATTCCGAATTTAAATTCCGAATTTTAATTTCGAATTTTAATTCCGAATTTTAATTCCGAATATTAATTCCGAATTTTAATTCCGAATTTTAATTCCGAATCTTAATTCCGAAATTTAATTCCGAATATTAATTTCGAATTTTAATTCCGAATTTTAATTCCGAATTTTAATTCCGAATTTTAATTCCGAATTTTAATTCCGAATTTTAATTCCGAATTTTAATTCCGAATATTAATTCCGAATTTAAATTCCGAATTTTAATTCTGAATTTTAATTCCGAATTTTAATTCCGAATATTAATTCCGAATTTTAATTCCGAATTTTAATTCCGAATTTTAATTCCGAATCTTTATTCCGAATTTTAATTCCGAATATTAATTTCGAATTTTAATTCCGAATTTTAATTCCGAATTTTAATTCCGAATTTTAATTTCGAATTTTAATTCCGAATTTTAATTCCGAATTTTAATTCCGAATTTTAATTCCGAATATTAATTCCGAATTTTAATTCCGAATTTTAATTTCGAATTTCAATTTCGAATTTTAATTTCGAATTTCAATTTCGAATTTTAATTTCGAGTTTCAATTTCGAATTTTAATTTTGAATTTAATTTCGAATTTTAATTTCGAATTTTAATTTCGAATTTTAATTCCGAATTTTAATTCCGAATTTTAATTTCGAATTTTAATTTCGAATTTTATTTTCGAATTTCAATTTCGAATTTTAATTTCGAAGTTTAATTTCGAATTTCAATTTCGAATTTTGATTTCGAATTTAAATTTCGAATTTTAATTTCGAATTTTAATTTCGAATTTTAATTTCGATTTTTAATTTCGAATTTTAATTTCGAATTTTAATTTCGAATTTTAATTTCGAATTTTAATTTCGAATTTCAATTTCGAATTTTAATTTCGAATTTTAATTTCGAATTTCAATTTCGAATTTTAATTTCGAATTTTAATTTCGAATTTAAATTTCGTATTTTAATTTCGAATTTCAATTTCGAAGTTTAATTTCGAATTTCAATTTCGAATTTAAATTTCGAATTTTAATTTAGAATTTTAATTTAGAATTTTAATTTCGAATTTCAATTTCGAATTTAAATTTCGAATTTTAATTTCGAATTTCAATTTCGAATTTTAATTTCGAATTTTAATTTCGAATTTTAATTTCGAATTTTAATTTCGAATTTTAATTTCGAATTTCAATTTCGAATTTTAATTTCGAATTTTAATTTCGAATTTTAATTTCGAATTTAAATTTCGAATTTTAATTTCGAATTTCAATTTCGAATTTTAATTTCGAATTTTAATTTCGAATTTCAATTTCGAATTTTAATTTCGAATTTTAATTTCGAATTTTAATTTCGAATTTTAATTCCGAATTTTAATTCCGAATTTTAATTCCGAATTTAAATTTCGAATTTTAATTTCGAATTTCAATTTCGAGTTTTAATTTCGAATTTTAATTTCGAATTTTATTTTCGAATTTCAATTTCGAATTTTAATTTCGAATTTCAATTCCGAATTTTAATTTCGAATT
Organism: Toxonevra muliebris; assembly: GCA_963691655.1. Classification (NCBI taxonomy): domain Eukaryota; kingdom Metazoa; phylum Arthropoda; class Insecta; order Diptera; family Pallopteridae; genus Toxonevra; species Toxonevra muliebris. The sequence continues at coordinate 213,358 of CAVNUY010000056.1, read as the reverse complement.
TTAATTTCGAATTTTAATTTCGAATTTCAATTTCGAATTTTAATTTCGAATTTTAATTTCGAATTTTAATTTCGAATTTCAATTTCGAATTTTAATTTCGAATTTTAATTCCGAAATTTAATTTCGAATTTTAATTTCGAATTTCAATTTCGAATTTTAATTTCGAATTTTAATTTCGAATTTAAATTCCGAATTTTAAATTCGAATTTTATTTTCGAATTTCAATTTCGAATTTTAATTTCGAATTTTAATTTCGAATTTCAATTTCGTATTTTAATTTCGAATTTCAATTTCGAAGTTTAATTTCGAATTTCAATTTCGAATTTAAATTTCGAATTTTAATTTCGAATTTCAATTTCGAATTTTAATTTCGAATTTTAATTTCGAATTTTAATTTCGAATTTCAATTTCGAATTTTAATTTCGAATTTTAATTTCGAATTTTAATTTCGAATTTAAATTTCGAATTTTAATTTCGAATTTCAATTTCGAATTTTAATTTCGAATTTTAATTTCGAATTTTTATTTCGAATTTTAATTTCGAATTTTAATTTCGAATTTTAATTTCGAATTTAAATTTCGAATTTTAATTTCGAACTTTTATTTCGAATTTTAATTTCGAATTTTAATTTCGAATTTAAATTTCGAATTTAAATTTCGAATTTTAATTTCGAATTTTAATTTCGAATTTTAATTTCGAATTTTAATTTCGAATTTCAATTTCGAATTTTAATTTCGAATTTTAATTTCGAATTTTAATTTCGAATTTCAATTTCGTATTTAAATTTCGAATTTTAATTTCGAATTTCAATTTCGAATTTTAATTTCGAATTTAAATTTCGAATTTTAATTTCGAATTTCAATTTCGAATTTCAATTTCAAATTTCAATTTCGAATTTTAATTTCGAATTTTAATTTCGAATTTCAATTTCGAATTTCAATTTCGAATTTTAATTTCGAATTTTAATTTCGAGTTTCAATTTCGAATTTTAATTTTGAATTTAATTTCGAATTTTAATTTCGAATTTTAATTTCGAATTTTAATTCCGAATTTTAATTTCGAATTTTAATTTCGAATTTTATTTTCGAATTTCAATTTCGAATTTTAATTTCGAATTTCAATTTCGAATTTTAATTTCGAATTTAAATTTCGAATTTTAATTTCGAATTTCAATTTCGAATTTCAATTTCGAATTTCAATTTCGAATTTTAATTTCGAATTTTAATTTCGAATTTCAATTTCGAATTTCAATTTCGAATTTTAATTTCGAATTTTAATTTCGAATTTTAATTTCGAGTTTCAATTTCGAATTTTAATTTTGAATTTAATTTCGAATTTTAATTTCGAATTTTAATTTCGAATTTTAATTCCGAATTTTAATTTCGAATTTTAATTTCGAATTTTATTTTCGAATTTCAATTTCGAATTTTAATTTCGAATTTTAATTTCGTATTTTAATTTCGAATTTCAATTTCGAAGTTTAATTTCGAATTTCAATTTCGAATTTCAATTTCGAATTTTAATTTCGAATTTTATTTTCGAATTTCAATTTCGAATTTTAATTTCGAATTTTAATTTCGAATTTAAATTTCGTATTTTAATTTCGAATTTTAATTTCGAAGTTTAATTTCGAATTTCAATTTCGAATTTAAATTTCGAATTTTAATTTCGAATTTCAATTTCGAATTTTAATTTCGAATTTTAATTTCGAATTTTAATTTCGAATTTTTATTTGGAATTTTAATTTCGAATTTTAATTTCGAATTTTAATTCCGAATTTTAATTTCGAATTTTAATTCCGAATTTTAATTCCGAATTTTAATTCCGAATTTTAATTCCGAATATTAATTCCGAATTTAAATTCCGAATTTTAATTTCGAATTTTAATTCCGAATTTTAATTCCAAATATTAATTCCGAATTTTAATTCCGAATTTTAATTCCGAATCTTAATTCCGAAATTTAATTCCGAATATTAATTTCGAATTTTAATTCCGAATTTTAATTCCGAATTTTAATTCCGAATTTTAATTCCGAATTTTAATTCCGAATTTTAATTCCGAATTTTAATTCCGAATATTAATTCCGAATTTAAATTCCGAATTTTAATTCCGAATTTTAATTCCGAATTTTAATTCCGAATATTAATTCCGAATTTTAATTCCGAATTTTAATTCCGAATTTTAATTCCGAATCTTTATTCCGAATTTTAATTCCGAATTTTAATTTCGAATTTTAATTCCGAATTTTAATTCCGAATTTTAATTCCGAATTTTAATTTCGAATTTTAATTCCGAATTTTAATTCCGAATTTTAATTCCGAATTTTAATTCCGAATATTAATTCCGAATTTTAATTCCGAATTTTAATTTCGAATTTCAATTTCGAATTTTAATTTCGAATTTTAATTTCGAATTTTAATTTCGAATTTAAATTTCGAATTTTAATTTCGAATTTCAATTTCGAATTTTAATTTCGAATTTTAATTTCGAATTTCAATTTCGAATTTTAATTTCGAATTTTAATTTCGAATTTTAATTTCGAATTTTAATTTCGAATTTTAATTCCGAATTTTAATTCCGAATTTTAATTCCGAATTTAAATTTCGAATTTTAATTTCGAATTTCAATTTCGAGTTTTAATTTCGAATTTTAATTTCGAATTTTATTTTCGAATTTCAATTTCGAATTTTAATTTCGAATTTCAATTCCGAATTTTAATTTCGAATTTTAATTTCGAATTTTAATTTCGAATTTCAATTTCGAATTTTAATTTCGAATTTTAATTTCGAATTTTAATTTCGAATTTCAATTTCGAATTTTAATTTCGAATTTTAATTCCGAAATTTAATTTCGAATTTTAATTTCGAATTTCAATTTCGAATTTTAATTTCGAATTTTAATTTCGAATTTAAATTCCAAATTTTAAATTCGAATTTTATTTTCGAATTTCAATTTCGAATTTTAATTTCGAATTTTAATTTCGAATTTCAATTTCGTATTTTAATTTCGAATTTCAATTTCGAAGTTTAATTTCGAATTTCAATTTCGAATTTAAATTTCGAATTTTAATTTCGAATTTCAATTTCGAATTTTAATTTCGAATTTTAATTTCGAATTTTAATTTCGAATTTCAATTTCGAATTTTAATTTCGAATTTTAATTTCGAATTTTAATTTCGAATTTAAATTTCGAATTTTAATTTCGAATTTCAATTTCGAATTTTAATTTCGAATTTTTATTTCGAATTTTAATTTCGAATTTTAATTTCGAATTTTAATTTCGAATTTAAATTTCGAATTTTAATTTCGAATTTTTATTTCGAATTTTAATTTCGAATTTTAATTTCGAATTTTAATTCCGAATTTAAATTTCGAATTTTAATTTCGAATTTTAATTTCGAATTTTAATTTCGAATTTTAATTTCGAATTTAAATTTCGAATTTTAATTTCGAATTTCAATTTCGAATTTCAATTTCGAATTTCAATTTCGAATTTTAATTTCGAATTTTAATTTCGAATTTCAATTTCGAATTTCAATTTCGAATTTTAATTTCGAATTTTAATTTCGAATTTTAATTTCGAGTTTCAATTTCGAATTTTAATTTTGAATTTAATTTCGAATTTTAATTTCGAATTTTAATTTCGAATTTTAATTCCGAATTTTAATTTCGAATTTTAATTTCGAATTTTATTTTCGAATTTCAATTTCGAATTTTAATTTCGAATTTTAATTTCGAATTTAAATTTCGTATTTTAATTTCGAATTTCAATTTCGAAGTTTAATTTCGAATTTCAATTTCGAATTTCAATTTCGAATTTTAATTTCGAATTTTATATTCGAATTTCAATTTCGAATTTTAATTTCGAATTTTAATTTCGAATTTAAATTTCGTATTTTAATTTCGAATTTTAATTTCGAAGTTTAATTTCGAATTTCAATTTCGAATTTAAATTTCGAATTTTAATTTCGAATTTCAATTTCGAATTTTAATTTCGAATTTTAATTTCGAATTTTAATTTCGAATTTTAATTTCGAATTTCAATTTCGAATTTTAATTTCGAATTTTAATTTCGAATTTTAATTTCGAATTTAAATTTCGAATTTCAATTTCGAATTTTAATTTCGAATTTTAATTTCGAATTTTTATTTGGAATTTTAATTTCGAATTTTAATTTCGAATTTTAATTCCGAATTTTAATTTCGAATTTTAATTCCGAATTTTAATTCCGAATTTTAATTCCGAATTTTAATTCCGAATATTAATTCCGAATTTAAATTCCGAATTTTAATTTCGAATTTTAATTCCGAATTTTAATTCCGAATATTAATTCCGAATTTTAATTCCGAATTTTAATTCCGAATCTTAATTCCGAAATTTAATTCCGAATATTAATTTCGAATTTTAATTCCAAATTTTAATTCCGAATTTTAATTCCGAATTTTAATTCCGAATTTTAATTCCGAATTTTAATTCCGAATATTAATTCCGAATTTAAATTCCGAATTTTAATTCCGAATTTTAATTCCGAATTTTAATTCCGAATATTAATTCCGAATTTTAATTCCGAATTTTAATTCCGAATTTTAATTCCGAATCTTTATTCCGAATTTTAATTCCGAATTTTAATTTCGAATTTTAATTCCGAATTTTAATTCCGAATTTTAATTCCGAATTTTAATTTCGAATTTTAATTCCGAATTTTAATTCCGAATTTTAATTCCGAATTTTAATTCCGAATATTAATTCCGAATTTTAATTCCGAATTTTAATTTCGAATTTCAATTTCGAATTTTAATTTCGAATTTCAATTTCGAATTTTAATTCCGAATTTTAATTTCGAATTTTAATTTCGAATTTCAATTTCGAATTTTAATTTCGAGTTTCAATTTCGAATTTTAATTTTGAATTTAATTTCGAATTTTAATTTCGAATTTTAATTTCGAATTTTAATTCCGAATTTTAATTCCGAATTTTAATTTCGAATTTTAATTTCGAATTTTATTTTCGAATTTCAATTTCGAATTTTAATTTCGAAGTTTAATTTCGAATTTCAATTTCGAATTTTGATTTCGAATTTAAATTTCGAATTTAAATTTCGAATTTTAATTTCGAATTTTAATTTCGATTTTTAATTTCGAATTTTAATTTCGAATTTTAATTTCGAATTTTAATTTCGAATTTTAATTTCGAATTTCAATTTCGAATTTTAATTTCGAATTTCAATTTCGAATTTTAATTTCGAATTTTAATTTCGAATTTCAATTTCGAATTTTAATCTTGAATTTAATTTCGAATTTTAATTTCGAATTTTAATTTCGAATTTTAATTCCGAATTTTAATTTCGAATTTTAATTTCGAATTTTAATTTCGAATTTTAATTTCGAATTTCAATTTCGAGTTTTAATTTCGAATTTTAATTTCGAATTTTATTTTCGAATTTCAATTTCGAATTTTAATTTCGAATTTCAACTTCGAATTTAAATTTCGAATTTTAATTTCGAATTTCAATTTCGAATTTTAATTTCGAATTTTAATTTCGAATTTTAATTTCGAATTTTAATTTCGAATTTTAATTTCGAATTTCAATTTCGAATTTTAATTTCGAATTTTAATTTCGAATTTTAATTTCGAATTTAAATTTCGAATTTTAATTTCGAATTTCAATTTCGAATTTTAATTTCGAATTTTAATTTCGAATTTCAATTTCGAATTTTAATTTCGAATTTTAATTTCGAATTTTAATTTCGAATTTAAATTTCGAATTTTAATTTCGAATTTCAATTTCGAATTTTAATTTCGAATTTTAATTTCGAATTTTAATTTCGAGTTTTAATTTCGAATTTTAATTTCGAATTTTAATTTCGAATTTTAATTTCGAATTTTAATTCCGAATTTTAATTCCGAATTTTAATTCCGAATTTAAATTTCGAATTTTAATTTCGAATTTCAATTTCGAGTTTTAATTTCGAATTTTAATTTCGAATTTTATTTTCGAATTTCAATTTCGAATTTTAATTTCGAATTTCAATTCCGAATTTTAATTTCGAATTTTAATTTCGAATTTTAATTTCGAATTTCAATTTCGAATTTTAATTTCGAATTTTAATTTCGAATTTTAATTTCGAATTTCAATTTCGAATTTTAATTTCGAATTTTAATTCCGAAATTTAATTTCGAATTTTAATTTCGAATTTCAATTTCGAATTTTAATTTCGAATTTTAATTTAGAATTTAAATTCCGAATTTTAAATTCGAATTTTATTTTCGAATTTCAATTTCGAATTTTAATTTCGAATTTTAATTTCGAATTTCAATTTCGTATTTTAATTTCGAATTTCAATTTCGAAGTTTAATTTCGAATTTCAATTTCGAATTTAAATTTCGAATTTTAATTTCGAATTTCAATTTCGAATTTTAATTTCGAATTTTAATTTCGAATTTTAATTTCGAATTTTAATTTCGAATTTCAATTTCGAATTTTAATTTCGAATTTTAATTTCGAATTTTAATTTCGAATTTTAATTTCGAATTTTAATTTCGAATTTCAATTTCGAATTTTAATTTCGAATTTTAATTTCGAATTTTAATTTCGAATTTAAATTTCGAATTTTAATTTCGAATTTCAATTTCGAATTTTAATTTCGAATTTTTATTTCGAATTTTAATTTCGAGTTTTAATTTCGAATTTTAATTTCGAATTTTAATTTCGAATTTTAATTTCGAATTTTAATTCCGAATTTTAATTCCGAATTTTAATTCCGAATTTAAATTTCGAATTTTAATTTCGAATTTCAATTTCGAGTTTTAATTTTGAATTTTAATTTCGAATTTTATTTTCGAATTTCAATTTCGAATTTTAATTTCGAATTTTAATTTCGAATTTTAATTTCGAATTTAAATTTCGAATTTTAATTTCGAATTTTATTTTCGAATTTCAATTTCGAATTTTAATTTCGAATTTCAATTTCGAATTTAAATTTCGAATTTTAATTTCGATTTCAATTTCGAATTTTAATTTCGAATTTTAATTTCGAATTTTAATTTCGAATTTTAATTTCGAATTTTACTTTCGAATTTTAATTTCGAATTTCAATTTCGAATTTTAATTTTGAATTTTAATTTCGAATTTTAATTTCGAATTTTAATTTCGAATTTCAATTTCGAATTTTAATTTCGAATTTTAATTTCGAATTTTAATTTCGAATTTTAATTTCGAATTTTAATTTCGAATTTCAATTTCGAATTTTAATTTCGAATTTTAATTTCGAATTTCAATTTCGAGTTTTAATTTCGAATTTCAATTTCGAATTTTAATTTCGAGTTTCAATTTCGAATTTTAATTTTGAATTTAATTTCGAATTTTAATTTCGAATTTTAATTTCGAATTTTAATTCCGAATTTTAATTCCGAATTTTATTTTCGAATTTCAATTTTGAATTTTGATTTCGAATTTCAATTTCGAATTTAAATTTCGAATTTTAATTTCGAATTTCAATTCCGAATTTTAATTTTGAATTTTAATTTCGAAGTTTAATTTCGAATTTCAATTTCGAATTTTAATTTCGAATTTAAATTTCGAATTTTAATTTCGAATTTCAATTTCGAATTTTAATTTCGAATCTTAATTTCGAATTTTAATTTCGAATTTTAATTTCGAATTTCAATTTCGAATTTTAATTTCGAATTTTAATTTCGAATTTTAATTTCGAATTTTAATTTCGAATTTTAATTTCGAATTTAAATTTCGAATTTTAATTTCGAATTTAAATTTCGAATTTTAATTTCGAATTTCAATTTCGAAGTTTAATTTCGAATTTTAATTTCGAATTTTAATTTCGAATTTTAATTTCGAATTTCAATTTCGAATTTTAATTTCGAATTTTAATTTCGAATTTTAATTTCGAATTTTAATTTCGAATTTCAATTTTGAATTTTAATTTCGAATTTTAATTTCGAATTTCAATTTCGAATTTTAATTTCGAATTTTATTTTCGAATTTCAATTTCGAATTTTAATTTCGAATTTTATTTTCGAATTTCAATTTCGAATTTTAATTTCGAAGTTTAATTTCGAACTTCAATTTCGAATTTTAATTTCGAATTTAAATTTCGAATTTTAATTTCGAATTTCAATTTCGAATTTTAATTTCGAATTTTAATTTCGAATTTTAATTTCGAATTTCAATTCCGAATTTTAATTCCGAATTTTAATTCCGAATTTTAATTCCGAATTTTAATTTCGAATTTTAATTTCGAATTTTAATTTCGAATTTTAATTCCGAATTTTAATTTCGAATTTTAATTTCGAATTTTAATTTCGAATTTTAATTTCGAATTTTAATTTCGAATTTTAATTTCGAATTTCAATTTCGAATTTTAATTTCGAATTTCAATTTCGAATTTTAATTTCGAATTTTAATTTCGAATTTTAATTTCGAATTTCAATTTCGAATTTTAATTTCGAGTTTCAATTTCGAATTTTAATTTGTAATTTAATTTCGAATTTTAATTTCGAATTTTAATTTCGAATTTTAATTCCGAATTTTAATTTCGAATTTTAATTTCGAATTTTAATTTCGAATTTTAATTTCGAATTTCAATTTCGAGTTTTAATTTCGAATTTTAATTTCGAATTTTATTTTCGAATTTCAATTTCGAATTTTAATTTCGAATTTCAATTTCGAATTTTAATTTCGAATTTTAATTTCGAATTTTAATTTCGAATTTTAATTTCGAATTTTAATTTCGAATTTTAATTTCGAATTTCAATTTCGAATTTTAATTTCGAATTTTAATTTCGAATTTTAATTTCGAATTTTAATTTCGAATTTTAATTTCGAATTTTAATTCCGAATTTTAATTCCGAATTTTAATTCCGAATTTTAATTCCGAATTTTAATTTCGAATTTTAATTTCGAATTTTAATTCCGAATTTAAATTTCGAATTTCAATTTCAAATTTTAATTTCGAATTTCAATTTCGAATTTTAATTCCGAATTTTAATTCCGAATTTTGATTCCGAATTTTAATTTCGAATTTCAATTTCGAATTTTAATTTCGAATTTTAATTCCGAATTTTAATTTCGAATTTTAATTTCGAATTTTAATTTCGAATTTTAATTCCGAATTTTAATTCCGAATTTTAATTTCGAATTTTAATTCCGAATTTTAATTTCGAATTTTAATTTCGAATTTTAATTTCGAATTTTAATTTCGAATTTTAATTTCGAATTTTAATTCCGAATTTTAATTCCGAATTTTAATTTCGAATTTTAATTCCGAATTTTAATTCCGAATTTTAATTTCGAATTTTAATTCCGAATTTTAATTTCGAATTTTAATTTCGAATTTTAATTTCGAATTTTAATTTCGAATTTTAATTTCGAATTTTAATTCCGAATTTTAATTCCGAAGTTTAATTTCGAATTTCAATTTCGAATTTTAATTTCGAATTTAAATTTCGAATTTTAATTTCGAATTTCAATTTCGAATTTCAATTTCGAATTTTAATTTCGAATTTTAATTCCGAATTTTAATTCCGAATTTTAATTTCGAATTTTAATTCCGAATTTTAATTTCGAATTTTAATTTCGAATTTTAATTTCGAATTTTAATTTCGAATTTTAATTTCGAATTTTAATTTCGAATTTTAATTTCGAATTTTAATTTCGAAGTTTAATTTCGAATTTCAATTTCGAATTTTAATTTCGAATTTAAATTTCGAATTTTAATTTCGAATTTTAATTTCGAATTTCAATTTCGAATTTAAATTTCGAATTTTAATTTCGAATTTTAATTTCGAATTTTAATTCCGAATTTTAATTTCGAATTTTAATTCCGAATTTTAATTTCGAATTTTAATTTCGAATTTTATTTTCGAATTTCAATTTCGAATTTTAATTTCGAATTTTAATTTCGAATTTTAATTTCGAATTTTAATTTCGAATTTTAATTTCGAATTTTAATTTCGAATTTTAATTTCGAAGTTTAATTTCGAATTTCAATTTCGAATTTTAATTTCGAATTTAAATTTCGAATTTTAATTTCGAATTTCAATTTCGAATTTAAATTTCGAATTTTAATTTCGAATTTCAATTTCGAATTTTAATTTCGAATTTTAATTCCGAATTTTAATTTCGAATTTTAATTCCGAATTTTAATTTCGAATTTTAATTTCGAATTTTATTTTCGAATTTCAATTTCGAATTTTAATTTCGAATTTTAATTTCGAATTTAAATTTCGAATTTTAATTTCGAATTTCAATTTCGAATTTTAATTTTGAATTTAATTTCGAATTTTAATTTCGAATTTTAATTTCGAATTTTAATTCCGAATTTTAATTTCGAATTTTAATTTCGATTTTTATTTTCGAATTTCCATTTCGAATTTTAATTTCGAATTTTAATTTCGAATTTAAATTTCGTATTTTAATTTCGAATTTCAATTTCGAAGTTTAATTTCGAATTTCAATTTCGAATTTAAATTTCGAATTTTAATTTCGAATTTTAATTTCGAATTTAAATTTCGAATTTTAATTTCGAATTTCAATTTCGAATTTTAATTTCGAATTTTAATTTCGAATTTTATTTTCGAATTTCAATTTCGAATTTCAATTTCGAATTTCAATTTCGAATTTAAATTTCGTATTTTAATTTCGAATTTCAATTTCGAAGTTTAATTTCGAATTTCAATTTCGAATTTAAATTTCGAATTTTAATTTCGAATTTCAATTTCGAATTTTAATTTCGAATTTTAATTTCGAATTTTAATTTCGAATTTAAATTTCGAATTTTAATTTCGAATTTCAATTTCGATTTTAATTTCGAATTTTAATTTCGAATTTTTATTTCGAATTTTAATTTCGAATTTTAATTTCGAATTTTAATTTAGAATTTAAATTTCGAATTTTAATTTCGAATTTTAATTTCGAATTTCAATTTCGAATTTTAATTTCGAATTTTAATTTCGAATTTTAATTTCGAATTTTAATTTCGAATTTTAATTTCGAATTTAAATTTCGAATTTTAATTTTGGATTTAATTTCGAATTTTAATTTCGAATTTTAATTTCGAATTTTAATTTCGAATTTCAATTTCGAATTTTAATTTCGAATTTTAATTTCGAATTTCAATTTCGAATTTTAATTTCGAATTTTAATTTCGAATTTAAATTTCGTATTTTAATTTCGAATTTCAATTTCGAAGTTTAATTTCGAATTTCAATTTCGAATTTAAATTTCGAATTTTAATTTAGAATTTTAATTTCGAATTTTAATTTCGAATTTTATTTTCGAATTTTAATTTCGAATTTTAATTTCGAATTTCAATTTCGAATTTTAATTTCGAATTTTAATTTCGAATTTTAATTTCGAATTTAAATTTCGAATTTTAATTTCGAATTTTAATTTCGAATTTTATTTTCGAATTTCAATTTCGAATTTTAATTTCGAATTTCAATTTCGAATTTAAATTTCGAATTTCAATTTCGAATTTTAATTTCGAATTTTAATTTCGAATTTTAATTTCGAATTTAAATTTCGAATTTTAATTTCGAATTTCAATTTCGAATTTTAATTTCGAATTTTAATTTCGAATTTTAATTTCGAATTTTAATTTCGAATTTTAATTTCGAATTTAAATTTCGAATTTTAATTTTGGATTTAATTTCGAATTTTAATTTCGAATTTTAATTTCGAATTTTAATTTCGAATTTCAATTTCGAATTTTAATTTCGAATTTTAATTTCGAATTTCAATTTCGAATTTTAATTTCGAATTTTAATTTCGAATTTAAATTTCGTATTTTAATTTCGAATTTCAATTTCGAAGTTTAATTTCGAATTTCAATTTCGAATTTAAATTTCGAATTTTAATTTAGAATTTTAATTTCGAATTTTAATTTCGAATTTTATTTTCGAATTTTAATTTCGAATTTTAATTTCGAATTTCAATTTCGAATTTTAATTTCGAATTTTAATTTCGAATTTTAATTTCGAATTTAAATTTCGAATTTTAATTTCGAATTTTAATTTCGAATTTTATTTTCGAATTTCAATTTCGAATTTTAATTTCGAATTTCAATTTCGAATTTAAATTTCGAATTTTAATTTCGAATTTCAATTTCGAATTTTAATTTCGAATTTTAATTTCGAATTTTAATTTCGAATTTTAATTTCGAATTTAAATTTCGAATTTTAATTTCGAATTTCAATTTCGAATTTTAATTTCGAATTTTAATTTCGAATTTTAATTTCGAATTTAAATTTCGAATTTTAATTTCGAATTTCAATTTCGAATTTTAATTTCGAATTTTAATTTCGAATTTTAATTTCGAGTTTTAATTTCGAATTTTAATTTCGAATTTTAATTTCGAATTTTAATTTCGAATTTTAATTCCGAATTTTAATTCCGAATTTTAATTCCGAATTTAAATTTCGAATTTTAATTTCGAATTTCAATTTCGAGTTTTAATTTCGAATTTTAATTTCGAATTTTATTTTCGAATTTCAATTTCGAATTTTAATTTCGAATTTCAATTCCGATTTTTAATTTCGAATTTTAATTTCGAATTTTAATTTCGAATTTCAATTTCGAATTTTAATTTCGAATTTTAATTTCGAATTTTAATTTCGAATTTCAATTTCGAATTTTAATTTCGAATTTTAATTCCGAAATTTAATTTCGAATTTTAATTTCGAATTTCAATTTCGAATTTTAATTTCGAATTTTAATTTCGAATTTAAATTCCGAATTGTAAATTCGAATTTTATTTTCGAATTTCAATTTCGAATTTTAATTTTGAATTTTAATTTCGAATTTCAATTTCGTATTTTAATTTCGAATTTCAATTTCGAAGTTTAATTTCGAATTTCAATTTCGAATTTAAATTTCGAATTTTAATTTCGAATTTCAATTTCGAATTTTAATTTCGAATTTTAATTTCTAATTTTAATTTCGAATTTCAATTTCGAATTTTAATTTCGAATTTTAATTTCGAATTTTAATTTCGAATTTAAATTTCGAATTTTAATTTCGAATTTCAATTTCGAATTTTAATTTCGAATTTTAATTTCGAATTTTTATTTCGAATTTTAATTTCGAATTTAAATTTCGAATTTTAATTTCGAATTTAAATTTCGAATTTTAATTTCGAATTTTAATTTCGAATTTTAATTTCGAATTTTAATTTCGAATTTTAATTCCGAATTTTAATTTCGAATTTTAATTTCGAATTTTAATTTCGAATTTAAATTTCGAATTTTAATTTCGAATTTCAATTTCGAATTTTAATTTCGAATTTTAATTTCGAATTTTAATTTCGAATTTTAATTTCGAATTTTAATTTCGAATTTAAATTTCGAATTTTAATTTTGGATTTAATTTCGAATTTTAATTTCGAATTTTAATTTCGAATTTTAATTCCGAATTTTAATTCCGAATTTTAATTTCGAATTTTAATTTCGAATTTTATTTTCGAATTTCAATTTCGAATTTCAATTTCGAATTTTAATTTCGAATTTTAATTTCGAATTTTAATTTCGAATTTTTATTTTGAATTTTAATTTCGAGTTTCAATTTCGAATTTTAATTTTGAATTTAATTTCGAATTTTAATTTCGAATTTTAATTTCGAATTTTAATTCCGAATTTTAATTTCGAATTTTAATTTCGAATTTTATTTTCGAATTTCAATTTCGAATTTTAATTTCGAATTTTAATTTCGAATTTAAATTTCGTATTTTAATTTCGAATTTCAATTTCGAAGTTTAATTTCGAATTTCAATTTCGAATTTCAATTTCGAATTTTAATTTCGAATTTTAATTTCGAATTTTAATTTTGGATTTAATTTCGAATTTTAATTTCGAATTTTAATTTCGAATTTCAATTTCGAATTTTAATTTCGAATTTTAATTCCAAATTTTAATTTCGAATTTTAATTCCGAATTTTAATTTCGAATTTTAATTTCGAATTTTATTTTCGAATTTCAATTTCGAATTTTAATTTCGAATTTTAATTTCGAATTTAAATTTCGTATTTTAATTTCGAATTTTAATTTCGAAGTTTAATTTCGAATTTCAATTTCGAATTTAAATTTCGAATTTTAATTTCGAATTTCAATTTCGAATTTTAATTTCGAATTTTAATTTCGAATTTTAATTTCGAATTTTAATTTCGAATTTCAATTTCGAATTTTAATTTCGAATTTTAATTTCGAATTTTAATTTCGAATTTAAATTCCGAATTTTAATTCCGAATTTTAATTCCGAATTTTAATTCCGAATTTTAATTCCGAATTTTAATTCCGAATTTTAATTCCGAATTTTAATTCCGAATCTTAATTCCGAAATTTAATTCCGAATATTAATTTCGAATTTTAATTCCGAATTTTAATTCCGAATTTTAATTCCGAATTTTAATTCCGAATTTTAATTCCGAATTTTAATTCCGAATTTTAATTACGAATATTAATTCCGAATTTAAATTCCGAATTTTAATTCTGAATTTTAATTCCGAATTTTAATTCCGAATATTAATTCCGAATTTTAATTCCGAATTTTAATTCCGAATTTTAATTCCGAATCTTTATTCCGAATTTTAATTCCGAATATTAATTTCGAATTTTAATTCCGAATTTTAATTCCGAATTTTAATTCCGAATTTTAATTTCGAATTTTAATTCCGAATTTTAATTCCGAATTTTAATTCCGAATTTTAATTCCGAATATTAATTCCGAATTTTAATTCCGAATTTTAATTTCGAATTTCAATTTCGAATTTTAATTTCGAATTTCAATTTCGAATTTTAATTCCGAATTTTAATTTCGAATTTTAATTTCGAATTTCAATTTCGAATTTTAATTTCGAGTTTCAATTTCGAATTTTAATTTTGAATTTAATTTCGAATTTTAATTTCGAATTTTAATTTCGAATTTTAATTCCGAATTTTAATTCCGAATTTTAATTTCGAATTTTAATTTCGAATTTTATTTTCGAATTTCAATTTCGAATTTTAATTTCGAAGTTTAATTTCGAATTTCAATTTCGAATTTTGATTTCGAATTTAAATTTCGAATTTTAATTTCGAATTTTAATTTCGAATTTTAATTTCGATTTTTAATTTCGAATTTTAATTTCGAATTTTAATTTCGAATTTTAATTTCGAATTTTAATTTCGAATTTCAATTTCGAATTTTAATTTCGAATTTTAATTTCGAATTTCAATTTCGAATTTTAATTTCGAATTTTAATTTCGAATTTAAATTTCGTATTTTAATTTCGAATTTCAATTTCGAAGTTTAATTTCGAATTTCAATTTCGAATTTAAATTTCGAATTTTAATTTCGAATTTTAATTTCGAATTTTAATTTCGAATTTTAATTTCGAATTTTAATTTCGAATTTCAATTTCGAATTTTAATTTCGAATTTTAATTTCGAATTTTAATTTCGAATTTAAATTTCGAATTTTAATTTCGAATTTTAATTTCGAATTTTATTTTCGAATTTCAATTTCGAATTTTAATTTCGAATTTTAATTTCGAATTTAAATTTCGAATTTTAATTTCGAATTTTAATTTCGAATTTTAATTTCGAATTTAAATTTCGAATTTTAATTTCGAATTTCAATTTCGAATTTTAATTTCGAATTTTAATTTCGAATTTCAATTTCGAATTTTAATTTCGAATTTTAATTTCGAATTTTAATTTCGAATTTTAATTTCGAATTTTAATTCCGAATTTTAATTCCGAATTCGAGTTTTAATTTCGAATTTTAATTTCGAATTTTAATTTCGAATTTTAATTTCGAATTTTAATTCCGAATTTTAATTCCGAATTTTAATTCCGAATTTAAATTTCGAATTTTAATTTCGAATTTCAATTTCGAGTTTTAATTTCGAATTTCAATTTCGAATTTTAATTTCGAATTTTAATTTCTAATTTTAATTTCGAATTTCAATTTCGAATTTTAATTTCGAATTTTAATTTCGAATTTCAATTTCGAATTTTAATTTCGAATTTTAATTCCAAATTTTAATTTCGAATTTTAATTCCGAATTTTAATTTCGAATTTTAATTTCGAATTTTATTTTCGAATTTTATTTTCGAATTTCAATTTCGAATTTTAATTTCGAATTTTAATTTCGAATTTAAATTTCGTATTTTAATTTCGAATTTTAATTTCGAAGTTTAATTTCGAATTTCAATTTCGAATTTAAATTTCGAATTTTAATTTCGAATTTCAATTTCGAATTTTAATTTCGAATTTTAATTTCGAATTTTAATTTCGAATTTTAATTTCGAATTTCAATTTCGAATTTTAATTTCGAATTTTAATTTCGAATTTTAATTTCGAATTTAAATTTCGAATTTTAATTTCGAATTTCAATTTCGAATTTTAATTTCGAATTTTAATTTCGAATTTTTATTTGGAATTTTAATTTCGAATTTTAATTTCGAATTTTAATTCCGAATTTTAATTTCGAATTTTAATTCCGAATTTTAATTCCGAATTTTAATTCCGAATTTTAATTCCGAATATTAATTCCGAATTTTAATTCCGAATTTTAATTTCGAATTTTAATTCCGAATTTTAATTCCGAATATTAATTCCGAATTTTAATTCCGAATTTTAATTCCGAATCTTAATTCCGAAATTTAATTCCGAATATTAATTTCGAATTTTAATTCCGAATTTTAATTCCGAATTTTAATTCCGAATTTTAATTCCGAATTTTAATTCCGAATTTTAATTCCGAATTTTAATTCCGAATATTAATTCCGAATTTAAATTCCGAATTTTAATTCTGAATTTTAATTCCGAATTTTAATTCCGAATATTAATTCCGAATTTTAATTCCGAATTTTAATTCCGAATATTAATTCCGAATCTTTATTCCGAATTTTAATTCCGAATATTAATTTCGAATTTTAATTCCGAATTTTAATTCCGAATTTTATTTTCGAATTTCAATTTCGAATTTTAATTTCGAATTTTAATTCCGAATTTTAATTCCGAATTTTAATTTCGAATTTTAATTCCGAATTTTAATTTCGAATTTTAATTTCGAATTTTATTTTCGAATTTCAATTTCGAATTTTAATTTCGAATTTTAATTTCGAATTTTAATTTCGAATTTTAATTTCGAATTTTAATTTCGAATTTTAATTTCGAAGTTTAATTTCGAATTTCAATTTCGAATTTTAATTTCGAATTTAAATTTCGAATTTTAATTTCGAATTTCAATTTCGAATTTAAATTTCGAATTTTAATTTCGAATTTCAATTTCGAATTTTAATTTCGAATTTTAATTCCGAATTTTAATTTCGAATTTTAATTCCGAATTTTAATTTCGAATTTTAATTTCGAATTTTATTTTCGAATTTCAATTTCGAATTTTAATTTCGAATTTTAATTTCGAATTTAAATTTCGAATTTTAATTTCGAATTTCAATTTCGAATTTTAATTTTGAATTTAATTTCGAATTTTAATTTCGAATTTTAATTTCGAATTTTAATTCCGAATTTTAATTTCGAATTTTAATTTCGATTTTTATTTTCGAATTTCAATTTCGAATTTTAATTTCGAATTTTAATTTCGAATTTAAATTTCGTATTTTAATTTCGAATTTCAATTTCGAAGTTTAATTTCGAATTTCAATTTCGAATTTAAATTTCGAATTTTAATTTCGAATTTTAATTTCGAATTTAAATTTCGAATTTTAATTTCGAATTTCAATTTCGAATTTTAATTTCGAATTTTAATTTCGAATTTTATTTTCGAATTTCAATTTCGAATTTCAATTTCGAATTTCAATTTCGAATTTAAATTTCGTATTTTAATTTCGAATTTCAATTTCGAAGTTTAATTTCGAATTTCAATTTCGAATTTAAATTTCGAATTTTAATTTCGAATTTCAATTTCGAATTTTAATTTCGAATTTTAATTTCGAATTTTAATTTCGAATTTAAATTTCGAATTTTAATTTCGAATTTCAATTTCGATTTTAATTTCGAATTTTAATTTCGAATTTTTATTTCGAATTTTAATTTCGAATTTTAATTTCGAATTTTAATTTAGAATTTAAATTTCGAATTTTAATTTCGAATTTTAATTTCGAATTTTAATTTCGAATTTTAATTTCGAATTTCAATTTCGAATTTTAATTTCGAATTTTAATTTCGAATTTTAATTTCGAATTTAAATTTCGAATTTTAATTTCGAATTTCAATTTCGAATTTTAATTTCGAATTTTAATTTCGAATTTTAATTTCGAATTTTAATTTCGAATTTTAATTTCGAATTTAAATTTCGAATTTTAATTTTGGATTTAATTTCGAATTTTAATTTCGAATTTTAATTTCGAATTTCAATTTCGAATTTTAATTTCGAATTTTAATTTCGAATTTCAATTTCGAATTTTAATTTCGAATTTTAATTTCGAATTTAAATTTCGTATTTTAATTTCGAATTTCAATTTCGAAGTTTAATTTCGAATTTCAATTTCGAATTTAAATTTCGAATTTTAATTTAGAATTTTAATTTCGAATTTTAATTTCGAATTTTAATTTCGAATTTTAATTTCGAATTTCAATTTCGAATTTTAATTTCGAATTTTAATTTCGAATTTTAATTTCGAATTTAAATTTCGAATTTTAATTTCGAATTTTAATTTCGAATTTTATTTTCGAATTTCAATTTCGAATTTTAATTTCGAATTTCAATTTCGAATTTAAATTTCGAATTTTAATTTCGAATTTCAATTTCGAATTTTAATTTCGAATTTTAATTTCGAATTTTAATTTCGAATTTTAATTTCGAATTTTAATTTCGAATTTCAATTTCGAATTTTAATTTCGAATTTTAATTTCGAATTTTAATTTCGAATTTAAATTTCGAATTTTAATTTCGAATTTCAATTTCGAATTTTAATTTCGAATTTTAATTTCGAATTTTAATTTCGAGTTTTAATTTCGAATTTTAATTTCGAATTTTAATTTCGAATTTTAATTTCGAATTTTAATTCCGAATTTTAATTTCGAATTTCAATTTCGAATTTTAATTTCGAATTTTAATTTCGAATTTTAATTTCGAATTTAAATTTCGAATTTTAATTTCGAATTTCAATTTCGAATTTTAATTTCGAATTTTAATTTCGAATTTTAATTTCGAGTTTTAATTTCGAATTTCAATTTCGAATTTTAATTTCGAATTTTAATTTCGAATTTTAATTTCGAATTTAAATTTCGAATTTTAATTTCGAATTTCAATTTCGAATTTTAATTTCGAATTTTAATTTCGAATTTTAATTTCGAGTTTTAATTTCGAATTTTAATTTCGAATTTTAATTTCGAATTTTAATTTCGAATTTTAATTCCGAATTTTAATTCCGAATTTTAATTCCGAATTTAAATTTCGAATTTTAATTTCGAATTTCAATTTCGAGTTTTAATTTCGAATTTCAATTTCGAATTTTAATTTCGAATTTTAATTTCTAATTTTAATTTCGAATTTCAATTTCGAATTTTAATTTCGAATTTTAATTTCGAATTTTAATTTCGAATTTAAATTTCGAATTTTAATTTCGAATTTCAATTTCGAATTTTAATTTCGAATTTTAATTTCGAATTTTTATTTCGAATTTTAATTTCGAATTTAAATTTCGAATTTTAATTTCGAATTTAAATTTCGAATTTTAATTTCGAATTTTAATTTCGAATTTTAATTTCGAATTTTAATTTCGAATTTTAATTCCGAATTTTAATTTCGAATTTTAATTTCGAATTTTAATTTCGAATTTAAATTTCGAATTTTAATTTCGAATTTCAATTTCGAATTTTAATTTCGAATTTTAATTTCGAATTTTAATTTCGAGTTTTAATTTTGAATTTAATTTCGAATTTTAATTTCGAATTTTAATTCCGAATTTTAATTCCGAATTTTAATTTCGAATTTTAATTTCGAATTTTATTTTCGAATTTCAATTTCGAATTTTAATTTCGAATTTCAATTTCGAATTTAAATTTCGAATTTTAATTTCGAATTTCAATTTCGAATTTTAATTTCGAATTTAATTTCGAATTTTAATTTCGAATTTTAATTTCGAATTTTAATTTCGAATTTCAATTTCGAATTTTAATTTCGAATTTCAATTTCGAACTTGAATTTCGAATTTTAATTTCGAATTTTAATTTCGAATTTTAATTTCGAATTTCAATTTCGAATTTTAATTTCGAGTTTCAATTTCGAATTTTAATTTCGAATTTTAATTTCGAATTTAAATTTCGAATTTTAATTTTGAATTTAATTTCGAATTTTAATTTCGAATTTTAATTCCGAATTTTAATTTCGAATTTTAATTTCGAATTTTAATTTCGAATTTTATTTTCGAATTTCAATTTCGAATTTTAATTTCGAATTTAATTTCGAATTTTAATTTCGAATTTTAATTTCGAATTTTAATTTCGAATTTCAATTTCGAATTTTAATTTCGAATTTCAATTTCGAATTTTAATTTCGAATTTTAATTTCGAATTTTAATTTCGAATTTCAATTTCGAATTTTAATTTCGAATTTCAATTTCGAATTTTAATTTCGAATTTTAATTTCGAATTTTAATTTCGAATTTTAATTTCGAATTTTAATTTCGAATTTCAATTTCGAATTTTAATTTCGAATTTCAATTTCGAATTTAAATTTCGAATTTTAATTTCGAATTTCAATTTCGAATTTTAATTTCGAATTTTAATTTCGAATTTAATTTCGAATTTTAATTTCGAATTTCAATTTCGAATTTTAATTTCGAATTTCAATTTCGAATTTTAATTTCGAATTTTAATTTCGAATTTTAATTTCGAATTTCAATTTCGAATTTTAATTTCGAATTTCAATTTCGAACTTGAATTTCGAATTTTAATTTCGAATTTTAATTTCGAATTTCAATTTCGAATTTTAATTTCGAATTTAATTTCGAATTTTAATTTCGAATTTTAATTTCGAATTTAATTTCGAATTTTAATTTCGAATTTTAATTTCGAATTTTAATTTCGAATTTCAATTTCGAATTTTAATTTCGAATTTCAATTTCGAACTTGAATTTCGAATTTTAATTTCGAATTTAAATTTCGAATTTTAATTTCGAATTTAATTTCGAATTTTAAATTCGAATTTTAATTTCGAATTTTAATTTCGAATTTCAATTTCGAATTTTAATTTCGAATTTAATTTCGAATTTTAATTTCGAATTTTAATTTCGAATTTTAATTTCGAATTTAATTTCGAATTTTAATTTCGAATTTTAATTTCGAATTTTAATTTCGAATTTCAATTTCGAATTTTAATTTCGAATTTCAATTTCGAACTTGAATTTCGAATTTTAATTTCGAATTTTAATTTCGAACTTGAATTTCGAATTTTAATTTCGAATTTTAATTTCGAATTTCAATTTCGAATTTTAATTTCGAATTTTAATTTCGAATTTTAATTTCGAATTTTAATTTCGAATTTCAATTTCGAATTTTAATTTCGAATTTTAATTTCGAATTTTAATTTCGAATTTCAATTTCGAATTTTAATTTCGAATTTCAATTTCGAATTTTAATTTCGAATTTTAATTTCGAATTTTAATTTCGAATTTCAATTTCGAATTTAAATTTCGAATTTTAATTTCGAATTTCAATTTCGAATTTTTAGTTCGAATTTAATTTCGAATTTTAATTTCGAATTTTAATTTCGAATTTTAATTTCGAATTTCAATTTCGAATTTTAATTTCGAATTTCAATTTCGAACTTGAATTTCGAATTTTAATTTCGAATTTTAATTTCGAATTTCAATTTCGAATTTTAATTTCGAATTTTAATTTCGAATTTCAATTTCGAATTTTAATTTCGAATTTCAATTTCGAATTTTAATTTCGAATTTCAATTTCGAATTTTAATTTCGAATTTAAATTTCGAATTTTAATTTCGAATTTCAATTTCGAATTTAAATTTCGAATTTTAATTTCGAATTTCAATTTCGAATTTTAATTTCGAATTTTTATTTCGAACTTGAATTTCGAATTTTAATTTCGAATTTTAATTTCGAATTTTAATTTCGAATTTTAATTTCGAATTTCAATTTCGAATTTTAATTTCGAGTTTCAATTTCGAATTTTAATTTCGAATTTTAATTTCGAATTTAAATTTCGAATTTTAATTTCGAATTTAATTTCGAATTTTAATTTCGAATTTTAATTTCGAATTTTAATTTCGAATTTAAATTTCGAATTTTAATTTCGAATTTAATTTCGAATTTTAATTTCGAACTTGAATTTCGAATTTTAATTTCGAATTTTAATTTCGAATTTCAATTTCGAATTTCACTTTCGAATTTTAATTTCGAATTTTAATTTCGAATTTTAATTTCGAATTTTAATTCCAAATTTTAATTTCGAATTTTAATTCCGAATTTTAATTTCGAATTTTAATTTCGAATTTTATTTTCGAATTTCAATTTCGAATTTTAATTTCGAATTTTAATTTCGAATTTAAATTTCGTATTTTAATTTCGAATTTTAATTTCGAAGTTTAATTTCGAATTTTAATTTCGAATTTCAATTTCGAATTTTAATTTCGAATTTTAATTTCGAATTTTAATTTCGAATTTAAATTCCGAATTTTAATTCCGAATTTTAATTCCGAATTTTAATTCCGAATTTTAATTCCGAATTTTAATTCCGAATTTTAATTCCGAATCTTAATTCCGAAATTTAATTCCGAATATTAATTTCGAATTTTAATTCCGAATTTTAATTCCGAATTTTAATTCCGAATTTTAATTCCGAATTTTAATTCCGAATTTTAATTCCGAATTTTAATTCCGAATATTAATTCCGAATTTAAATTCCGAATTTTAATTCTGAATTTTAATTCCGAATTTTAATTCCGAATATTAATTCCGAATTTTAATTCCGAATTTTAATTCCGAATTTTAATTCCGAATCTTTATTCCGAATTTTAATTCCGAATATTAATTTCGAATTTTAATTCCGAATTTTAATTCCGAATTTTAATTCCGAATTTTAATTTCGAATTTTAATTCCGAATTTTAATTCCGAATTTTAATTCCGAATTTTAATTCCGAATATTAATTCCGAATTTTAATTCCGAATTTTAATTTCGAATTTCAATTTCGAATTTTAATTTCGAATTTCAATTTCGAATTTTAATTCCGAATTTTAATTTCGAATTTTAATTTCGAATTTCAATTTCGAATTTTAATTTCGAGTTTCAATTTCGAATTTTAATTTTGAATTTAATTTCGAATTTTAATTTCGAATTTTAATTTCGAATTTTAATTCCGAATTTTAATTCCGAATTTCAATTTCGAATTTTGATTTCGAATTTAAATTTCGAATTTTAATTTCGAATTTTAATTTCGAATTTTAATTTCGATTTTTAATTTCGAATTTTAATTTCGAATTTTAATTTCGAATTTTAATTTCGAATTTTAATTTCGAATTTCAATTTCGAATTTTAATTTCGAATTTTAATTTCGAATTTCAATTTCGAATTTTAATTTCGAATTTTAATTTCGAATTTAAATTTCGTATTTTAATTTCGAATTTCAATTTCGAAGTTTAATTTCGAATTTCAATTTCGAATTTAAATTTCGAATTTTAATTTAGAATTTTAATTTCGAATTTTAATTTCGAATTTTAATTTCGAATTTTAATTTCGAATTTTAATTTCGAATTTCAATTTCGAATTTTAATTTCGAATTTTAATTTCGAATTTTAATTTCGAATTTAAATTTCGAATTTTAATTTCGAATTTTAATTTCGAATTTTATTTTCGAATTTCAATTTCGAATTTTAATTTCGAATTTTAATTTCGAATTTAAATTTCGAATTTTAATTTCGAATTTCAATTTCGAATTTTAATTTCGAATTTTAATTTCGAATTTTAATTTCGAATTTTAATTTCGAATTTTAATTTCGAATTTCAATTTCGAATTTTAATTTCGAATTTTAATTTCGAATTTTAATTTCGAATTTAAATTTCGAATTTTAATTTCGAATTTCAATTTCGAATTTTAATTTCGAATTTTAATTTCGAATTTCAATTTCGAATTTTAATTTCGAATTTTAATTTCGAAATTTAATTTCGAATTTTAATTTCGAATTTTAATTCCGAATTTTAATTCCGAATTTTAATTCCGAATTTAAATTTCGAATTTTAATTTCGAATTTCAATTTCGAGTTTTAATTTCGAATTTTAATTTCGAATTTTATTTTCGAATTTCAATTTCGAATTTTAATTTCGAATTTCAATTCCGAATTTTAATTTCGAATTTTAATTTCGAATTTTAATTTCGAATTTCAATTTCGAATTTTAATTTCGAATTTTAATTTCGAATTTTAATTTCGAATTTCAATTTCGAATTTTAATTTCGAATTTTAATTCCGAAATTTAATTTCGAATTTTAATTTCGAATTTCAATTTCGAATTTTAATTTCGAATTTTAATTTCGAATTTAAAATCCGAATTTTAAATTCGAATTTTATTTTCGAATTTCAATTTCGAATTTTAATTTCGAATTTTAATTTCGAATTTCAATTTCGTATTTTAATTTCGAATTTCAATTTCGAAGTTTAATTTCGAATTTCAATTTCGAATTTAAATTTCGAATTTTAATTTCGAATTTCAATTTCGAATTTTAATTTCGAATTTTAATTTCGAATTTTAATTTCGAATTTCAATTTCGAATTTTAATTTCGAATTTTAATTTCGAATTTTAATTTCGAATTTAAATTTCGAATTTTAATTTCGAATTTCAATTTCGAATTTTAATTTCGAATTTTAATTTCGAATTTTTATTTCGAATTTTAATTTCGAATTTTAATTTCGAATTTTAATTTCGAATTTTAATTTCGAATTTAAATTTCGAATTTTAATTTCGAATTTTTATTTCGAATTTTAATTTCGAAATTTAATTTCGAATTTTAATTTCGAATTTAAATTTCGAATTTTAATTTCGAATTTTAATTTCGAATTTTAATTTCGAATTTTAATTTCGAATTTTAATTTCGAATTTTAATTTCGAATTTTAATTCCGAATTTTAATTCCGAATTTTAATTTCGAATTTTAATTTCGAATTTTATTTTCGAATTTCAATTTCGAATTTTAATTTCGAAGTTTAATTTCGAATTTCAATTTCGAATTTTGATTTCGAATTTTAATTTCGAATTTTTATTTCGAATTTAAATTTCGAATTTTAATTTCGAATTTCAATTTCGAATTTTAATTTCGAATTTTAATTTCGAATTTTTATTTCGAATTTTAATTTCGAATTTTAATTTCGAATTTTAATTTCGAATTTAAATTTCGAATTTTAATTTCGAATTTTAATTTCGAATTTTAATTTCGAATTTTAATTTCGAATTTTAATTCCGAATTTTAATTTCGAATTTTAATTTCAAATTTTAATTTCGAATTTAAATTTCGAATTTTAATTTCGAATTTCAATTTCGAATTTTAATTTCGAATTTTAATTTCGAATTTTAATTTCGAATTTTAATTTCGAATTTTAATTTCGAATTTAAATTTCGAATTTTAATTTTGGATTTAATTTCGAATTTTAATTTCGAATTTTAATTTCGAATTTTAATTCCGAATTTTAATTCCGAATTTTAATTTCGAATTTTAATTTCGAATTTTATTTTCGAATTTCAATTTCGAATTTCAATTTCGAATTTTAATTTCGAATTTTAATTTCGAATTTTAATTTCGAATTTTTATTTTGAATTTTAATTTCGAGTTTCAATTTCGAATTTTAATTTTGAATTTAATTTCGAATTTTAATTTCGAATTTTAATTTCGAATTTTAATTCCGAATTTTAATTTCGAATTTTAATTTCGAATTTTATTTTCGAATTTCAATTTCGAATTTTAATTTCGAATTTAAATTTCGTATTTTAATTTCGAATTTCAATTTCGAAGTTTAATTTCGAATTTCAATTTCGAATTTCAATTTCGAATTTTAATTTCGAATTTTAATTTCGAATTTCAATTTCGAATTTCAATTTCGAATTTTAATTTCGAATTTTAATTTCGAATTTTAATTTCGAATTTTAATTTCGAATTTAAATTTCGAATTTTAATTTTGGATTTAATTTCGAATTTTAATTTCGAATTTTAATTTCGAATTTCAATTTCGAATTTTAATTTCGAATTTTAATTCCAAATTTTAATTTCGAATTTTAATTCCGAATTTTAATTTCGAATTTTAATTTCGAATTTTATTTTCGAATTTTATTTTCGAATTTCAATTTCGAATTTTAATTTCGAATTTTAATTTCGAATTTAAATTTCGTATTTTAATTTCGAATTTTAATTTCGAAGTTTAATTTCGAATTTCAATTTCGAATTTAAATTTCGAATTTTAATTTCGAATTTCAATTTCGAATTTTAATTTCGAATTTTAATTTCAAATTTTAATTTCGAATTTCAATTTCGAATTTCAATTTCGAATTTTAATTTCGAATTTTAATTTCGAATTTTAATTTCGAATTTAAATTTCGAATTTTAATTTCGAATTTCAATTTCGAATTTTAATTTCGAATTTTAATTTCGAATTTTAATTTCGAATTTTAATTTCGAATTTTAATTTCGAATTTAAATTTCGAATTTTAATTTTGGATTTAATTTCGAATTTTAATTTCGAATTTTAATTTCGAATTTTAATTCCGAATTTTAATTCCGAATTTTAATTTCGAATTTTAATTTCGAATTTTATTTTCGAATTTCAATTTCGAATTTCAATTTCGAATTTTAATTTCGAATTTTAATTTCGAATTTTAATTTCGAATTTTTATTTTGAATTTTAATTTCGAGTTTCAATTTCGAATTTTAATTTTGAATTTAATTTCGAATTTTAATTTCGAATTTTAATTTCGAATTTTAATTCCGAATTTTAATTTCGAATTTTAATTTCGAATTTTATTTTCGAATTTCAATTTCGAATTTTAATTTCGAATTTAAATTTCGTATTTTAATTTCGAATTTCAATTTCGAAGTTTAATTTCGAATTTCAATTTCGAATTTCAATTTCGAATTTTAATTTCGAATTTTAATTTCGAATTTCAATTTCGAATTTCAATTTCGAATTTTAATTTCGAATTTTAATTTCGAATTTTAATTTCGAATTTTAATTTCGAATTTAAATTTCGAATTTTAATTTTGGATTTAATTTCGAATTTTAATTTCGAATTTTAATTTCGAATTTCAATTTCGAATTTTAATTTCGAATTTTAATTCCAAATTTTAATTTCGAATTTTAATTCCGAATTTTAATTTCGAATTTTAATTTCGAATTTTATTTTCGAATTTTATTTTCGAATTTCAATTTCGAATTTTAATTTCGAATTTTAATTTCGAATTTAAATTTCGTATTTTAATTTCGAATTTTAATTTCGAAGTTTAATTTCGAATTTCAATTTCGAATTTAAATTTCGAATTTTAATTTCGAATTTCAATTTCGAATTTTAATTTCGAATTTTAATTTCAAATTTTAATTTCGAATTTCAATTTCGAATTTCAATTTCGAATTTTAATTTCGAATTTTAATTTCGAATTTTAATTTCGAATTTAAATTTCGAATTTTAATTTCGAATTTCAATTTCGAATTTTAATTTCGAATTTTAATTTCGAATTTTTATTTCGAATTTTAATTTCGAATTTTAATTTCGAATTTTAATTCCGAATTTTAATTTCGAATTTTAATTCCGAATTTTAATTCCGAATTTTAATTCCGAATTTTAATTCCGAATATTAATTCCGAATTTAAATTCCGAATTTTAATTTCGAATTTTAATTCCGAATTTTAATTCCGAATATTAATTCCGAATTTTAATTCCGAATTTTAATTCCGAATCTTAATTCCGAAATTTAATTCCGAATATTAATTTCGAATTTTAATTCCGAATTTTAATTCCGAATTTTAATTCCGAATTTTAATTCCGAATTTTAATTCCGAATTTTAATTCCGAATTTTAATTCCGAATATTAATTCCGAATATTAATTCCGAATTTAAATTCCGAATTTTAATTCTGAATTTTAATTCCGAATTTTAATTCCGAATATTAATTCCGAATTTTAATTCCGAATTTTAATTCCGAATATTAATTCCGAATCTTTATTCCGAATTTTAATTCCGAATATTAATTTCGAATTTTAATTCCGAATTTTAATTCCGAATTTTAATTCCGAATTTTAATTTCGAATTTTAATTCCGAATTTTAATTCCGAATTTTAATTCCGAATTTTAATTCCGAATATTAATTCCGAATTTTAATTCCGAATTTTAATTTCGAATTTCAATTTCGAATTTTAATTTCGAATTTCAATTTCGAATTTTAATTCCGAATTTTAATTTCGAATTTTAATTTCGAATTTCAATTTCGAATTTTAATTTCGAGTTTCAATTTCGAATTTTAATTTTGAATTTAATTTCGAATTTTAATTTCGAATTTTAATTTCGAATTTTAATTCCGAATTTTAATTCCGAATTTTAATTTCGAATTTTAATTTCGAATTTTATTTTCGAATTTCAATTTCGAATTTTAATTTCGAAGTTTAATTTCGAATTTCAATTTCGAATTTTGATTTCGAATTTAAATTTCGAATTTTAATTTCGAATTTTAATTTCGAATTTTAATTTCGATTTTTAATTTCGAATTTTAGTTTCGAATTTTAATTTCGAATTTTAATTTCGAATTTTAATTTCGAATTTCAATTTCGAATTTTAATTTCGAATTTTAATTTCGAATTTCAATTTCGAATTTTAATTTCGAATTTTAATTTCGAATTTAAATTTCGTATTTTAATTTCGAATTTCAATTTCGAAGTTTAATTTCGAATTTCAATTTCGAATTTAAATTTCGAATTTTAATTTAGAATTTTAATTTCGAATTTTAATTTCGAATTTTAATTTCGAATTTTAATTTCGAATTTAAATTTCGTATTTTAATTTCGAATTTTAATTTCGAAGTTTAATTTCGAATTTCAATTTCGAATTTAAATTTCGAATTTTAATTTCGAATTTCAATTTCGAATTTTAATTTCGAATTTTAATTTCGAATTTTAATTTCGAATTTTAATTTCGAATTTCAATTTCGAATTTTAATTTCGAATTTTAATTTCGAAATTTAATTTCGAATTTAAATTTCGAATTTCAATTTCGAATTTCAATTTCGAATTTTAATTTCGAATTTTAATTTCGAATTTCAATTTCGAATTTCAATTTCGAATTTTAATTTCGAATTTTAATTTCGAATTTTAATTTCGAATTTTAATTTCGAATTTAAATTTCGAATTTTAATTTTGGATTTAATTTCGAATTTTAATTTCGAATTTTAATTTCGAATTTCAATTTCGAATTTTAATTTCGAATTTTAATTCCAAATTTTAATTTCGAATTTTAATTCCGAATTTTAATTTCGAATTTTAATTTCGAATTTTATTTTCGAATTTTATTTTCGAATTTCAATTTCGAATTTTAATTTCGAATTTTAATTTCGAATTTAAATTTCGTATTTTAATTTCGAATTTTAATTTCGAAGTTTAATTTCGAATTTCAATTTCGAATTTAAATTTCGAATTTTAATTTCGAATTTCAATTTCGAATTTTAATTTCGAATTTTAATTTCGAATTTTAATTTCGAATTTTAATTTCGAATTTCAATTTCGAATTTTAATTTCGAATTTTAATTTCGAATTTTAATTTCGAATTTAAATTTCGAATTTTAATTTCGAATTTCAATTTCGAATTTTAATTTCGAATTTTAATTTCGAATTTTTATTTCGAATTTTAATTTCGAATTTTAATTTCGAATTTTAATTCCGAATTTTAATTTCGAATTTTAATTCCGAATTTTAATTCCGAATTTTAATTCCGAATTTTAATTCCGAATATTAATTCCGAATTTAAATTCCGAATTTTAATTTCGAATTTTAATTCCGAATTTTAATTCCGAATATTAATTCCGAATTTTAATTCCGAATTTTAATTCCGAATCTTAATTCCGAAATTTAATTCCGAATATTAATTTCGAATTTTAATTCCGAATTTTAATTCCGAATTTTAATTCCGAATTTTAATTCCGAATTTTAATTCCGAATTTTAATTCCGAATTTTAATTCCGAATATTAATTCCGAATATTAATTCCGAATTTAAATTCCGAATTTTAATTCTGAATTTTAATTCCGAATTTTAATTCCGAATATTAATTCCGAATTTTAATTCCGAATTTTAATTCCGAATATTAATTCCGAATCTTTATTCCGAATTTTAATTCCGAATATTAATTTCGAATTTTAATTCCGAATTTTAATTCCGAATTTTAATTCCGAATCTTAATTTCGAATTTTAATTCCGAATTTTAATTCCGAATTTTAATTCCGAATTTTAATTCCGAATATTAATTCCGAATTTTAATTCCGAATTTTAATTTCGAATTTCAATTTCGAATTTTAATTTCGAATTTCAATTTCGAATTTTAATTTCGAATTTTAATTTCGAATTTTAATTTCGAATTTCAATTTCGAATTTTAATTTCGAGTTTCAATTTCGAATTTTAATTTTGAATTTAATTTCGAATTTTAATTTCGAATTTTAATTTCGAATTTTAATTCCGAATTTTAATTCCGAATTTTAATTTCGAATTTTAATTTCGAATTTTATTTTCGAATTTCAATTTCGAATTTTAATTTCGAAGTTTAATTTCGAATTTCAATTTCGAATTTTGATTTCGAATTTAAATTTCGAATTTTAATTTCGAATTTTAATTTCGATTTTTAATTTCGAATTTTAGTTTCGAATTTTAATTTCGAATTTTAATTTCGAATTTTAATTTCGAATTTCAATTTCGAATTTTAATTTCGAATTTTAATTTCGAATTTCAATTTCGAATTTTAATTTCGAATTTTAATTTCGAATTTAAATTTCGTATTTTAATTTCGAATTTCAATTTCGAAGTTTAATTTCGAATTTCAATTTCGAATTTAAATTTCGAATTTTAATTTAGAATTTTAATTTCGAATTTTAATTTCGAATTTTAATTTCGAATTTTAATTTCGAATTTTAATTTCGAATTTCAATTTCGAATTTTAATTTCGAATTTTAATTTCGAATTTTAATTTCGAATTTAAATTTCGAATTTTAATTTCGAATTTTAATTTCGAATTTTATTTTCGAATTTCAATTTCGAATTTTAATTTCGAATTTCAATTTCGAATTTAAATTTCGAATTTTAATTTCGAATTTCAATTTCGAATTTTAATTTCGAATTTTAATTTCGAATTTTAATTTCGAATTTTAATTTCGAATTTTAATTTCGAATTTCAATTTCGAATTTTAATTTCGAATTTTAATTTCGAATTTTAATTTCGAATTTAAATTTCGAATTTTAATTTCGAATTTCAATTTCGAATTTTAATTTCGAATTTTAATTTCGAATTTCAATTTCGAATTTTAATTTCGAATTTTAATTTCGAATTTTAATTTCGAATTTTAATTTCGAATTTTAATTCCGAATTTTAATTCCGAATTTTAATTCCGAATTTAAATTTCGAATTTTAATTTCGAATTTCAATTTCGAGTTTTAATTTCGAATTTTAATTTCGAATTTTATTTTCGAATTTCAATTTCGAATTTTAATTTCGAATTTCAATTCCGAATTTTAATTTCGAATTTTAATTTCGAATTTTAATTTCGAATTTCAATTTCGAATTTTAATTTCGAATTTTAATTTCGAATTTTAATTTCGAATTTCAATTTCGAATTTTAATTTCGAATTTTAATTCCGAAATTTAATTTCGAATTTTAATTTCGAATTTCAATTTCGAATTTTAATTTCGAATTTTAATTTCGAATTTAAATTCCGAATTTTAAATTCGAATTTTATTTTCGAATTTCAATTTCGAATTTTAATTTCGAATTTTAATTTCGAATTTCAATTTCGTATTTTAATTTCGAATTTCAATTTCGAAGTTTAATTTCGAATTTCAATTTCGAATTTAAATTTCGAATTTTAATTTCGAATTTCAATTTCGAATTTTAATTTCGAATTTTAATTTCGAATTTTAATTTCGAATTTCAATTTCGAATTTTAATTTCGAATTTTAATTTCGAATTTTAATTTCGAATTTAAATTTCGAATTTTAATTTCGAATTTCAATTTCGAATTTTAATTTCGAATTTTAATTTCGAATTTTTATTTCGAATTTTAATTTCGAATTTTAATTTCGAATTTTAATTTCGAATTTAAATTTCGAATTTTAATTTCGAATTTTTATTTCGAATTTTAATTTCGAATTTTAATTTCGAATTTTAATTTCGAATTTAAATTTCGAATTTTAATTTCGAATTTTAATTTCGAATTTTAATTTCGAATTTTAATTTCGAATTTTAATTTCGAATTTTAATTTCGAATTTTAATTTCGAATTTTAATTCCGAATTTTAATTCCGAATTTTAATTTCGAATTTTAATTTCGAATTTTATTTTCGAATTTCAATTTCGAATTTTAATTTCGAAGTTTAATTTCGAATTTCAATTTCGAATTTTGATTTCGAATTTTAATTTCGAATTTTTATTTCGAATTTAAATTTCGAATTTTAATTTCGAATTTCAATTTCGAATTTTAATTTCGAATTTTAATTTCGAATTTTTATTTCGAATTTTAATTTCGAATTTTAATTTCGAATTTTAATTTCGAATTTAAATTTCGAATTTTAATTTCGAATTTTAATTTCGAATTTTAATTTCGAATTTTAATTTCGAATTTTAATTCCGAATTTTAATTTCGAATTTTAATTTCGAATTTTAATTTCGAATTTAAATTTCGAATTTTAATTTCGAATTTCAATTTCGAATTTTAATTTCGAATTTTAATTTCGAATTTTAATTTCGAATTATAATTTCGAATTTTAATTTCGAATTTAAATTTCGAATTTTAATTTTGGATTTAATTTCGAATTTTAATTTCGAATTTTAATTTCGAATTTTAATTCCGAATTTTAATTCCGAATTTTAATTTCGAATTTTAATTTCGAATTTTATTTTCGAATTTCAATTTCGAATTTCAATTTCGAATTTTAATTTCGAATTTTAATTTCGAATTTTAATTTCGAATTTTTATTTTGAATTTTAATTTCGAGTTTCAATTTCGAATTTTAATTTTGAATTTAATTTCGAATTTTAATTTCGAATTTTAATTTCGAATTTTAATTCCGAATTTTAATTTCGAATTTTAATTTCGAATTTTATTTTCGAATTTCAATTTCGAATTTTAATTTCGAATTTAAATTTCGTATTTTAATTTCGAATTTTAATTTCGAAGTTTAATTTCGAATTTTAATTCCGAATTTTAATTCCGAATTTTAATTTCGAATTTCAATTTCGAATTTCAATTTCGAATTTTAATTTCGAATTTTAATTTCGAATTTCAATTTCGAATTTCAATTTCGAATTTTAATTTCGAATTTTAATTTCGAATTTTAATTTCGAATTTTAAATTCGAATTTAAATTTCGAATTTTAATTTTGGATTTAATTTCGAATTTTAATTTCGAATTTTAATTTCGAATTTCAATTTCGAATTTTAATTTCGAATTTTAATTCCAAATTTTAATTTCGAATTTTAATTCCGAATTTTAATTTCGAATTTTAATTTCGAATTTTATTTTCGAATTTTATTTTCGAATTTCAATTTCGAATTTTAATTTCGAATTTTAATTTCGAATTTAAATTTCGTATTTTAATTTCGAATTTTAATTTCGAAGTTTAATTTCGAATTTCAATTTCGAATTTAAATTTCGAATTTTAATTTCGAATTTCAATTTCGAATTTTAATTTCGAATTTTAATTTCGAATTTTAATTTCGAATTTTAATTTCGAATTTCAATTTCGAATTTTAATTTCGAATTTTAATTTCGAATTTTAATTTCGAATTTAAATTTCGAATTTTAATTTCGAATTTCAATTTCGAATTTTAATTTCGAATTTTAATTTCGAATTTTTATTTGGAATTTTAATTTCGAATTTTAATTTCGAATTTTAATTCCGAATTTTAATTTCGAATTTTAATTCCGAATTTTAATTCCGAATTTTAATTCCGAATTTTAATTCCGAATATTAATTCCGAATTTAAATTCCGAATTTTAATTTCGAATTTTAATTCCGAATTTTAATTCCGAATATTAATTCCGAATTTTAATTCCGAATTTTAATTCCGAATCTTAATTCCGAAATTTAATTCCGAATATTAATTTCGAATTTTAATTCCGAATTTTAATTCCGAATTTTAATTCCGAATTTTAATTCCGAATTTTAATTCCGAATTTTAATTCCGAATTTTAATTCCGAATATTAATTCCGAATTTAAATTCCGAATTTTAATTCTGAATTTTAATTCCGAATTTTAATTCCGAATATTAATTCCGAATTTTAATTCCGAATTTTAATTCCGAATTTTAATTCCGAATCTTTATTCCGAATTTTAATTCCGAATATTAATTTCGAATTTTAATTCCGAATTTTAATTCCGAATTTTAATTCCGAATTTTAATTTCGAATTTTAATTCCGAATTTTAATTCCGAATTTTAATTCCGAATTTTAATTCCGAATATTAATTCCGAATTTTAATTCCGAATTTTAATTTCGAATTTCAATTTCGAATTTTAATTTCGAATTTCAATTTCGAATTTTAATTTCGAGTTTCAATTTCGAATTTTAATTTTGAATTTAATTTCGAATTTTAATTTCGAATTTTAATTTCGAATTTTAATTCCGAATTTTAATTCCGAATTTTAATTTCGAATTTTAATTTCGAATTTTATTTTCGAATTTCAATTTCGAATTTTAATTTCGAAGTTTAATTTCGAATTTCAATTTCGAATTTTGATTTCGAATTTAAATTTCGAATTTTAATTTCGAATTTTAATTTCGAATTTTAATTTCGATTTTTAATTTCGAATTTTAATTTCGAATTTTAATTTCGAATTTTAATTTCGAATTTTAATTTCGAATTTCAATTTCGAATTTTAATTTCGAATTTTAATTTCGAATTTCAATTTCGAATTTTAATTTCGAATTTTAATTTCGAATTTAAATTTCGTATTTTAATTTCGAATTTCAATTTCGAAGTTTAATTTCGAATTTCAATTTCGAATTTAAATTTCGAATTTTAATTTAGAATTTTAATTTAGAATTTTAATTTCGAATTTCAATTTCGAATTTAAATTTCGAATTTTAATTTCGAATTTCAATTTCGAATTTTAATTTCGAATTTTAATTTCGAATTTTAATTTCGAATTTTAATTTCGAATTTTAATTTCGAATTTCAATTTCGAATTTTAATTTCGAATTTTAATTTCGAATTTTAATTTCGAATTTAAATTTCGAATTTTAATTTCGAATTTCAATTTCGAATTTTAATTTCGAATTTTAATTTCGAATTTCAATTTCGAATTTTAATTTCGAATTTTAATTTCGAATTTTAATTTCGAATTTTAATTTCGAATTTTAATTCCGAATTTTAATTCCGAATTTTAATTCCGAATTTAAATTTCGAATTTTAATTTCGAATTTCAATTTCGAGTTTTAATTTCGAATTTTAATTTCGAATTTTATTTTCGAATTTCAATTTCGAATTTTAATTTCGAATTTCAATTCCGAATTTTAATTTCGAATTTTAATTTCGAATTTTAATTTCGAATTTCAATTTCGAATTTTAATTTCGAATTTTAATTTCGAATTTTAATTTCGAATTTCAATTTCGAATTTTAATTTCGAATTTTAATTCCGAAATTTAATTTCGAATTTTAATTTCGAATTTCAATTTCGAATTTTAATTTCGAATTTTAATTTCGAATTTAAATTCCGAATTTTAAATTCGAATTTTATTTTCGAATTTCAATTTCGAATTTTAATTTCGAATTTTAATTTCGAATTTCAATTTCGTATTTTAATTTCGAATTTCAATTTCGAAGTTTAATTTCGAATTTCAATTTCGAATTTAAATTTCGAATTTTAATTTCGAATTTCAATTTCGAATTTTAATTTCGAATTTTAATTTCGAATTTTAATTTCGAATTTCAATTTCGAATTTTAATTTCGAATTTTAATTTCGAATTTTAATTTCGAATTTAAATTTCGAATTTTAATTTCGAATTTCAATTTCGAATTTTAATTTCGAATTTTAATTTCGAATTTTTATTTCGAATTTTAATTTCGAATTTTAATTTCGAATTTTAATTTCGAATTTAAATTTCGAATTTTAATTTCGAACTTTTATTTCGAATTTTAATTTCGAATTTTAATTTCGAATTTTAATTTCGAATTTAAATTTCGAATTTTAATTTCGAATTTTAATTTCGAATTTTAATTTCGAATTTTAATTTCGAATTTCAATTTCGAATTTTAATTTCGAATTTTAATTTCGAATTTTAATTTCGAATTTCAATTTCGTATTTAAATTTCGAATTTTAATTTCGAATTTCAATTTCGAATTTTAATTTCGAATTTAAATTTCGAATTTTAATTTCGAATTTCAATTTCGAATTTCAATTTCAAATTTCAATTTCGAATTTTAATTTCGAATTTTAATTTCGAATTTCAATTTCGAATTTCAATTTCGAATTTTAATTTCGAATTTTAATTTCGAGTTTCAATTTCGAATTTTAATTTTGAATTTAATTTCGAATTTTAATTTCGAATTTTAATTTCGAATTTTAATTCCGAATTTTAATTTCGAATTTTAATTTCGAATTTTATTTTCGAATTTCAATTTCGAATTTTAATTTCGAATTTCAATTTCGAATTTTAATTTCGAATTTAAATTTCGAATTTTAATTTCGAATTTCAATTTCGAATTTCAATTTCGAATTTCAATTTCGAATTTTAATTTCGAATTTTAATTTCGAATTTCAATTTCGAATTTCAATTTCGAATTTTAATTTCGAATTTTAATTTCGAATTTTAATTTCGAGTTTCAATTTCGAATTTTAATTTTGAATTTAATTTCGAATTTTAATTTCGAATTTTAATTTCGAATTTTAATTCCGAATTTTAATTTCGAATTTTAATTTCGAATTTTATTTTCGAATTTCAATTTCGAATTTTAATTTCGAATTTTAATTTCGTATTTTAATTTCGAATTTCAATTTCGAAGTTTAATTTCGAATTTCAATTTCGAATTTCAATTTCGAATTTTAATTTCGAATTTTATTTTCGAATTTCAATTTCGAATTTTAATTTCGAATTTTAATTTCGAATTTAAATTTCGTATTTTAATTTCGAATTTTAATTTCGAAGTTTAATTTCGAATTTCAATTTCGAATTTAAATTTCGAATTTTAATTTCGAATTTCAATTTCGAATTTTAATTTCGAATTTTAATTTCGAATTTTAATTTCGAATTTTTATTTGGAATTTTAATTTCGAATTTTAATTTCGAATTTTAATTCCGAATTTTAATTTCGAATTTTAATTCCGAATTTTAATTCCGAATTTTAATTCCGAATTTTAATTCCGAATATTAATTCCGAATTTAAATTCCGAATTTTAATTTCGAATTTTAATTCCGAATTTTAATTCCAAATATTAATTCCGAATTTTAATTCCGAATTTTAATTCCGAATCTTAATTCCGAAATTTAATTCCGAATATTAATTTCGAATTTTAATTCCGAATTTTAATTCCGAATTTTAATTCCGAATTTTAATTCCGAATTTTAATTCCGAATTTTAATTCCGAATATTAATTCCGAATTTAAATTCCGAATTTTAATTCCGAATTTTAATTCCGAATTTTAATTCCGAATATTAATTCCGAATTTTAATTCCGAATTTTAATTCCGAATTTTAATTCCGAATCTTTATTCCGAATTTTAATTCCGAATTTTAATTTCGAATTTTAATTCCGAATTTTAATTCCGAATTTTAATTCCGAATTTTAATTTCGAATTTTAATTCCGAATTTTAATTCCGAATTTTAATTCCGAATTTTAATTCCGAATATTAATTCCGAATTTTAATTCCGAATTTTAATTTCGAATTTCAATTTCGAATTTTAATTTCGAATTTTAATTTCGAATTTTAATTTCGAATTTAAATTTCGAATTTTAATTTCGAATTTCAATTTCGAATTTTAATTTCGAATTTTAATTTCGAATTTCAATTTCGAATTTTAATTTCGAATTTTAATTTCGAATTTTAATTTCGAATTTTAATTTCGAATTTTAATTCCGAATTTTAATTCCGAATTTTAATTCCGAATTTAAATTTCGAATTTTAATTTCGAATTTCAATTTCGAGTTTTAATTTCGAATTTTAATTTCGAATTTTATTTTCGAATTTCAATTTCGAATTTTAATTTCGAATTTCAATTCCGAATTTTAATTTCGAATTTTAATTTCGAATTTTAATTTCGAATTTCAATTTCGAATTTTAATTTCGAATTTTAATTTCGAATTTTAATTTCGAATTTTAATTCCGAATTTTAATTCCGAATATTAATTCCGAATTTAAATTCCGAATTTTAATTTCGAATTTTAATTCCGAATTTTAATTCCAAATATTAATTCCGAATTTTAATTCCGAATTTTAATTCCGAATCTTAATTCCGAAATTTAATTCCGAATATTAATTTCGAATTTTATTTTCGAATTTCAATTTCGAATTTTAATTTCGAATTTCAATTCCGAATTTTAATTTCGAATTTTAATTTCGAATTTTAATTTCGAATTTCAATTTCGAATTTTAATTTCGAATTTTAATTTCGAATTTTAATTTCGAATTTCAATTTCGAATTTTAATTTCGAATTTTAATTCCGAAATTTAATTTCGAATTTTAATTTCGAATTTCAATTTCGAATTTTAATTTCGAATTTTAATTTCGAATTTAAATTCCAAATTTTAAATTCGAATTTTATTTTCGAATTTCAATTTCGAATTTTAATTTCGAATTTTAATTTCGAATTTCAATTTCGTATTTTAATTTCGAATTTCAATTTCGAAGTTTAATTTCGAATTTCAATTTCGAATTTAAATTTCGAATTTTAATTTCGAATTTCAATTTCGAATTTTAATTTCGAATTTTAATTTCGAATTTTAATTTCGAATTTCAATTTCGAATTTTAATTTCGAATTTTAATTTCGAATTTTAATTTCGAATTTAAATTTCGAATTTTAATTTCGAATTTCAATTTCGAATTTTAATTTCGAATTTTTATTTCGAATTTTAATTTCGAATTTTAATTTCGAATTTTAATTTCGAATTTAAATTTCGAATTTTAATTTCGAATTTTTATTTCGAATTTTAATTTCGAATTTTAATTTCGAATTTTAATTTCGAATTTAAATTTCGAATTTTAATTTCGAATTTTAATTTCGAATTTTAATTTCGAATTTTAATTTCGAATTTAAATTTCGAATTTTAATTTCGAATTTCAATTTCGAATTTCAATTTCGAATTTCAATTTCGAATTTTAATTTCGAATTTTAATTTCGAATTTCAATTTCGAATTTCAATTTCGAATTTTAATTTCGAATTTTAATTTCGAATTTTAATTTCGAGTTTCAATTTCGAATTTTAATTTTGAATTTAATTTCGAATTTTAATTTCGAATTTTAATTTCGAATTTTAATTCCGAATTTTAATTTCGAATTTTAATTTCGAATTTTATTTTCGAATTTCAATTTCGAATTTTAATTTCGAATTTTAATTTCGAATTTAAATTTCGTATTTTAATTTCGAATTTCAATTTCGAAGTTTAATTTCGAATTTCAATTTCGAATTTCAATTTCGAATTTTAATTTCGAATTTTATATTCGAATTTCAATTTCGAATTTTAATTTCGAATTTTAATTTCGAATTTAAATTTCGTATTTTAATTTCGAATTTTAATTTCGAAGTTTAATTTCGAATTTCAATTTCGAATTTAAATTTCGAATTTTAATTTCGAATTTCAATTTCGAATTTTAATTTCGAATTTTAATTTCGAATTTTAATTTCGAATTTTAATTTCGAATTTCAATTTCGAATTTTAATTTCGAATTTTAATTTCGAATTTTAATTTCGAATTTTAATTTCGAATTTAAATTTCGAATTTCAATTTCGAATTTTAATTTCGAATTTTAATTTCGAATTTTTATTTGGAATTTTAATTTCGAATTTTAATTTCGAATTTTAATTCCGAATTTTAATTTCGAATTTTAATTCCGAATTTTAATTCCGAATTTTAATTCCGAATTTTAATTCCGAATATTAATTCCGAATTTAAATTCCGAATTTTAATTTCGAATTTTAATTCCGAATTTTAATTCCGAATATTAATTCCGAATTTTAATTCCGAATTTTAATTCCGAATCTTAATTCCGAAATTTAATTCCGAATATTAATTTCGAATTTTAATTCCAAATTTTAATTCCGAATTTTAATTCCGAATTTTAATTCCGAATTTTAATTCCGAATTTTAATTCCGAATATTAATTCCGAATTTAAATTCCGAATTTTAATTCCGAATTTTAATTCCGAATTTTAATTCCGAATATTAATTCCGAATTTTAATTCCGAATTTTAATTCCGAATTTTAATTCCGAATCTTTATTCCGAATTTTAATTCCGAATTTTAATTTCGAATTTTAATTCCGAATTTTAATTCCGAATTTTAATTCCGAATTTTAATTTCGAATTTTAATTCCGAATTTTAATTCCGAATTTTAATTCCGAATTTTAATTCCGAATATTAATTCCGAATTTTAATTCCGAATTTTAATTTCGAATTTCAATTTCGAATTTTAATTTCGAATTTCAATTTCGAATTTTAATTCCGAATTTTAATTTCGAATTTTAATTTCGAATTTCAATTTCGAATTTTAATTTCGAGTTTCAATTTCGAATTTTAATTTTGAATTTAATTTCGAATTTTAATTTCGAATTTTAATTTCGAATTTTAATTCCGAATTTTAATTCCGAATTTTAATTTCGAATTTTAATTTCGAATTTTATTTTCGAATTTCAATTTCGAATTTTAATTTCGAAGTTTAATTTCGAATTTCAATTTCGAATTTTGATTTCGAATTTAAATTTCGAATTTAAATTTCGAATTTTAATTTCGAATTTTAATTTCGATTTTTAATTTCGAATTTTAATTTCGAATTTTAATTTCGAATTTTAATTTCGAATTTTAATTTCGAATTTCAATTTCGAATTTTAATTTCGAATTTCAATTTCGAATTTTAATTTCGAATTTTAATTTCGAATTTCAATTTCGAATTTTAATCTTGAATTTAATTTCGAATTTTAATTTCGAATTTTAATTTCGAATTTTAATTCCGAATTTTAATTTCGAATTTTAATTTCGAATTTTAATTTCGAATTTTAATTTCGAATTTCAATTTCGAGTTTTAATTTCGAATTTTAATTTCGAATTTTATTTTCGAATTTCAATTTCGAAATTTAATTTCGAATTTCAACTTCGAATTTAAATTTCGAATTTTAATTTCGAATTTCAATTTCGAATTTTAATTTCGAATTTTAATTTCGAATTTTAATTTCGAATTTTAATTTCGAATTTTAATTTCGAATTTCAATTTCGAATTTTAATTTCGAATTTTAATTTCGAATTTTAATTTCGAATTTAAATTTCGAATTTTAATTTCGAATTTCAATTTCGAATTTTAATTTCGAATTTTAATTTCGAATTTCAATTTCGAATTTTAATTTCGAATTTTAATTTCGAATTTTAATTTCGAATTTAAATTTCGAATTTTAATTTCGAATTTCAATTTCGAATTTTAATTTCGAATTTTAATTTCGAATTTTAATTTCGAGTTTTAATTTCGAATTTTAATTTCGAATTTTAATTTCGAATTTTAATTTCGAATTTTAATTCCGAATTTTAATTCCGAATTTTAATTCCGAATTTAAATTTCGAATTTTAATTTCGAATTTCAATTTCGAGTTTTAATTTCGAATTTTAATTTCGAATTTTATTTTCGAATTTCAATTTCGAATTTTAATTTCGAATTTCAATTCCGAATTTTAATTTCGAATTTTAATTTCGAATTTTAATTTCGAATTTCAATTTCGAATTTTAATTTCGAATTTTAATTTCGAATTTTAATTTCGAATTTCAATTTCGAATTTTAATTTCGAATTTTAATTCCGAAATTTAATTTCGAATTTTAATTTCGAATTTCAATTTCGAATTTTAATTTCGAATTTTAATTTAGAATTTAAATTCCGAATTTTAAATTCGAATTTTATTTTCGAATTTCAATTTCGAATTTTAATTTCGAATTTTAATTTCGAATTTCAATTTCGTATTTTAATTTCGAATTTCAATTTCGAAGTTTAATTTCGAATTTCAATTTCGAATTTAAATTTCGAATTTTAATTTCGAATTTCAATTTCGAATTTTAATTTCGAATTTTAATTTCGAATTTTAATTTCGAATTTCAATTTCGAATTTTAATTTCGAATTTTAATTTCGAATTTTAATTTCGAATTTAAATTTCGAATTTTAATTTCGAATTTCAATTTCGAATTTTAATTTCGAATTTTAATTTCGAATTTTTATTTCGAATTTTAATTTCGAATTTTAATTTCGAATTTTAATTTCGAATTTAAATTTCGAATTTTAATTTCGAATTTTTATTTCGAATTTTAATTTCGAATTTTAATTTCGAATTTTAATTTCGAATTTAAATTTCGAATTTTAATTTCGAATTTCAATTTCGAATTTAAATTTCGAATTTTAATTTCGAATTTCAATTTCGAATTTTAATTTCGAATTTCAATTTCGAATTTTAATTTCGAATTTAAATTTCGAATTTTAATTTCGAATTTAAATTTCGAATTTTAATTTCGAATTTCAATTTCGAATTTTAATTTCGAATTTTTATTTCGAATTTTAATTTCGAATTTTAATTTCGAATTTTAATTTCGAATTTAAATTTCGAATTTTAATTTCGAATTTTTATTTCGAATTTTAATTTCGAATTTTAATTTCGAATTTTAATTTCGAATTTAAATTTCGAATTTTAATTTCGAATTTTAATTTCGAATTTCAATTTCGAATTTTTATTTCGAATTTTAATTTCGAATTTAAATTTCGAATTTTAATTTCGAATTTCAATTTCGAATTTTATTTTCGAATTTTAATTTCGAATTTTTATTTCGAATTTTAATTTCGAATTTTAATTTCGAATTTTAATTTCGAATTTAAATTTCGAATTTTAATTTCGAATTTAAATTTCGAATTTTAATTTCGAATTTTAATTTCGAATTTCAATTTCGAATTTTTATTTCGAATTTTAATTTCGAATTTAAATTTCGAATTTTAATTTCGAATTTCAATTTCGAATTTTATTTTCGAATTTTAATTTCGAATTTTTATTTGGAATTTTAATTTCGAATTTTAATTTCGAATTTTAATTCCGAATTTTAATTTCGAATTTTAATTCCGAATTTTAATTCCGAATTTTAATTCCGAATTTTAATTCCGAATATTAATTCCGAATTTAAATTCCGAATTTTAATTTCGAATTTTAATTCCGAATTTTAATTCCGAATATTAATTCCGAATTTTAATTCCGAATTTTAATTCCGAATCTTAATTCCGAAATTTAATTCCGAATATTAATTTCGAATTTTAATTCCAAATTTTAATTCCGAATTTTAATTCCGAATTTTAATTCCGAATTTTAATTCCGAATTTTAATTCCGAATTTTAATTCCGAATATTAATTCCGAATTTAAATTCCGAATTTTAATTCCGAATTTTAATTCCGAATTTTAATTCCGAATATTAATTCCGAATTTTAATTCCGAATTTTAATTCCGAATTTTAATTCCGAATCTTTATTCCGAATTTTAATTCCGAATTTTAATTTCGAATTTTAATTCCGAATTTTAATTCCGAATTTTAATTCCGAATTTTAATTTCGAATTTTAATTCCGAATTTTAATTCCGAATTTTAATTCCGAATTTTAATTCCGAATATTAATTCCGAATTTTAATTCCGAATTTTAATTTCGAATTTCAATTTCGAATTTTAATTTCGAATTTCAATTTCGAATTTTAATTCCGAATTTTAATTTCGAATTTTAATTTCGAATTTCAATTTCGAATTTTAATTTCGAGTTTCAATTTCGAATTTTAATTTTGAATTTAATTTCGAATTTTAATTTCGAATTTTAATTTCGAATTTTAATTCCGAATTTTAATTTCGAATTTTATTTTCGAATTTCAATTTCGAATTTTAATTTCGAATTTCAACTTCGAATTTAAATTTCGAATTTCAATTTCGAATTTTAATTTCGAATTTTAATTTCGAATTTTAATTTCGAATTTTAATTTCGAATTTTAATTTCGAATTTCAATTTCGAATTTTAATTTCGAATTTTAATTTCGAATTTTAATTTCGAATTTAAATTTCGAATTTTAATTTCGAATT
This sequence comes from Toxonevra muliebris, assembly GCA_963691655.1. NCBI lineage: Eukaryota > Metazoa > Arthropoda > Insecta > Diptera > Pallopteridae > Toxonevra > Toxonevra muliebris. Next base: position 168,853 of record CAVNUY010000056.1, on the reverse strand, counting down.
TCAATTTCGAATTTTAATTTCGAATTTTAATTTCGAATTTCAATTTCGAATTTTAATTTCGAATTTTAATTTCGAATTTTAATTTCGAATTTAAATTTCGAATTTTAATTTCGAATTTCAATTTCGAATTTTAATTTCGAATTTTAATTTCGAATTTTAATTTCGAGTTTTAATTTCGAATTTTAATTCCGAATTTTAATTTCGAATTTTAATTTCGAATTTTAATTCCGAATTTTAATTCCGAATTTTAATTCCGAATTTCAATTTCGAATTTTAATTTCGAATTTTTATTTCGAATTTTAATTTCGAATTTTAATTTCGAATTTTAATTTCGAATTTAAATTTCGAATTTTAATTTCGAATTTTTATTTCGAATTTTAATTTCGAATTTTAATTTCGAATTTTAATTTCGAATTTAAATTTCGAATTTTAATTTCGAATTTTAATTTCGAATTTCAATTTCGAATTTTTATTTCGAATTTAAATTTCGAATTTTAATTTCGAATTTCAATTTCGAATTTTAATTTCGAATTTTTATTTCGAATTTTAATTTCGAATTTTAATTTCGAATTTTAATTTCGAATTTCAATTTCGAATTTTAATTTCGAATTTAAATTTCGAATTTTAATTTCGAATTTAAATTTCGAATTTTAATTTCGAATTTCAATTTCGAATTTTAATTTCGAATTTTTATTTCGAATTTTAATTTCGAATTTTAATTTCGAATTTTAATTTCGAATTTAAATTTCGAATTTTAATTTCGAATTTTTATTTCGAATTTTAATTTCGAATTTTAATTTCGAATTTTAATTTCGAATTTAAATTTCGAATTTTAATTTCGAATTTTAATTTCGAATTTCAATTTCGAATTTTTATTTCGAATTTTAATTTCGAATTTAAATTTCGAATTTTAATTTCGAATTTCAATTTCGAATTTTATTTTCGAATTTTAATTTCGAATTTTTATTTCGAATTTTAATTTCGAATTTTAATTTCGAATTTTAATTTCGAATTTAAATTTCGAATTTTAATTTCGAATTTAAATTTCGAATTTTAATTTCGAATTTTAATTTCGAATTTCAATTTCGAATTTTTATTTCGAATTTTAATTTCGAATTTAAATTTCGAATTTTAATTTCGAATTTCAATTTCGAATTTTATTTTCGATTTTTAATTTCGAATTTTTATTTGGAATTTTAATTTCGAATTTTAATTTCGAATTTTAATTCCGAATTTTAATTTCGAATTTTAATTCCGAATTTTAATTCCGAATTTTAATTCCGAATTTTAATTCCGAATATTAATTCCGAATTTAAATTCCGAATTTTAATTTCGAATTTTAATTCCGAATTTTAATTCCGAATATTAATTCCGAATTTTAATTCCGAATTTTAATTCCGAATCTTAATTCCGAAATTTAATTCCGAATATTAATTTCGAATTTTAATTCCAAATTTTAATTCCGAATTTTAATTCCGAATTTTAATTCCGAATTTTAATTCCGAATTTTAATTCCGAATTTTAATTCCGAATATTAATTCCGAATTTAAATTCCGAATTTTAATTCCGAATTTTAATTCCGAATTTTAATTCCGAATATTAATTCCGAATTTTAATTCCGAATTTTAATTCCGAATTTTAATTCCGAATCTTTATTCCGAATTTTAATTCCGAATTTTAATTTCGAATTTTAATTCCGAATTTTAATTCCGAATTTTAATTCCGAATTTTAATTTCGAATTTTAATTCCGAATTTTAATTCCGAATTTTAATTCCGAATTTTAATTCCGAATATTAATTCCGAATTTTAATTCCGAATTTTAATTTCGAATTTCAATTTCGAATTTTAATTTCGAATTTCAATTTCGAATTTTAATTCCGAATTTTAATTTCGAATTTTAATTTCGAATTTCAATTTCGAATTTTAATTTCGAGTTTCAATTTCGAATTTTAATTTTGAATTTAATTTCGAATTTTAATTTCGAATTTTAATTTCGAATTTTAATTCCGAATTTTAATTTCGAATTTTATTTTCGAATTTCAATTTCGAATTTTAATTTCGAATTTCAACTTCGAATTTAAATTTCGAATTTTAATTTCGAATTTCAATTTCGAATTTTAATTTCGAATTTTAATTTCGAATTTTAATTTCGAATTTTAATTTCGAATTTTAATTTCGAATTTCAATTTCGAATTTTAATTTCGAATTTTAATTTCGAATTTTAATTTCGAATTTAAATTTCGAATTTTAATTTCGAATTTCAATTTCGAATTTTAATTTCGAATTTTAATTTCGAATTTCAATTTCGAATTTTAATTTCGAATTTTAATTTCGAATTTTAATTTCGAATTTAAATTTCGAATTTTAATTTCGAATTTCAATTTCGAATTTTAATTTCGAATTTTAATTTCGAATTTTAATTTCGAGTTTTAATTTCGAATTTTAATTCCGAATTTTAATTTCGAATTTTAATTTCGAATTTGAATTCCGAATTTTAATTCCGAATTTTAATTCCGAATTTAAATTTCGAATTTTAATTTCGAATTTCAATTTCGAGTTTTAATTTCGAATTTTAATTTCGAATTTTATTTTCGAATTTCAATTTCGAATTTTAATTTCGAATTTCAATTCCGAATTTTAATTTCGAATTTTAATTTCGAATTTTAATTTCGAATTTCAATTTCGAATTTTAATTTCGAATTTTAATTTCGAATTTTAATTTCGAATTTCAATTTCGAATTTTAATTTCGAATTTTAATTCCGAAATTTAATTTCGAATTTTAATTTCGAATTTCAATTTCGAATTTTAATTTCGAATTTTAATTTCGAATTTAAATTCCGAATTTTAAATTCGAATTTTATTTTCGAATTTCAATTTCGAATTTTAATTTCGAATTTTAATTTCGAATTTCAATTTCGTATTTTAATTTCGAATTTCAATTTCGAAGTTTAATTTCGAATTTCAATTTCGAATTTAAATTTCGAATTTTAATTTCGAATTTCAATTTCGAATTTTAATTTCGAATTTTAATTTCGAATTTTAATTTCGAATTTCAATTTCGAATTTTAATTTCGAATTTTAATTTCGAATTTTAATTTCGAATTTAAATTTCGAATTTTAATTTCGAATTTCAATTTCGAATTTTAATTTCGAATTTTAATTTCGAATTTTTATTTCGAATTTTAATTTCGAATTTTAATTTCGAATTTTAATTTCGAATTTAAATTTCGAATTTTAATTTCGAATTTTTATTTCGAATTTTAATTTCGAATTTTAATTTCGAATTTTAATTTCGAATTTAAATTTCGAATTTTAATTTCGAATTTTAATTTCGAATTTTAATTTCGAATTTTAATTTCGAATTTCAATTTCGAATTTTAATTTCGAATTTTAATTTCGAATTTTAATTTCGAATTTCAATTTCGAATTTAAATTTCGAATTTTAATTTCGAATTTCAATTTCGAATTTTAATTTCGAAATTAAATTTCGAATTTTAATTTCGAATTTCAATTTCGAATTTCAATTTCGAATTTCAATTTCGAATTTTAATTTCGAATTTTAATTTCGAATTTCAATTTCGAATTTCAATTTCGAATTTTAATTTCGAATTTTAATTTCGAATTTTAATTTCGAGTTTCAATTTCGAATTTTAATTTTGAATTTAATTTCGAATTTTAATTTCGAATTTTAATTTCGAATTTTAATTCCGAATTTTAATTTCGAATTTTAATTTCGAATTTTATTTTCGAATTTCAATTTCGAATTTTAATTTCGAATTTTAATTTCGAATTTAAATTTCGTATTTTAATTTCGAATTTCAATTTCGAAGTTTAATTTCGAATTTCAATTTCGAATTTCAATTTCGAATTTTAATTTCGAATTTTAATTTCGAATTTCAATTTCGAATTTCAATTTCGAATTTTAATTTCGAATTTTAATTTCGAATTTTAATTTCGAATTTTAATTTCGAATTTAAATTCCGAATTTTAATTTTGGATTTAATTTCGAATTTTAATTTCGAATTTTAATTTCGAATTTTAATATCGAATTTCAATTTCGAATTTTAATTTCGAATTTTAATTCCAAATTTTAATTTCGAATTTTAATTCCGAATTTTAATTTCGAATTTTAATTTCGAATTTTATTTTCGAATTTCAATTTCGAATTTTAATTTCGAATTTTAATTTCGAATTTAAATTTCGTATTTTAATTTCGAATTTTAATTTCGAAGTTTAATTTCGAATTTCAATTTCGAATTTAAATTTCGAATTTTAATTTCGAATTTCAATTTCGAATTTTAATTTCGAATTTTAATTTCGAATTTTAATTTCGAATTTTAATTTCGAATTTCAATTTCGAATTTTAATTTCGAATTTTAATTTCGAATTTTAATTTCGAATTTAAATTTCGAATTTTAATTTCGAATTTCAATTTCGAATTTTAATTTCGAATTTTAATTTCGAATTTTTATTTGGAGTTTTAATTTCGAATTTTAATTTCGAATTTTAATTCCGAATTTTAATTTCGAATTTTAATTCCGAATTTTAATTCCGAATTTTAATTCCGAATTTTAATTCCGAATATTAATTCCGAATTTAAATTCCGAATTTTAATTTCGAATTTTAATTCCGAATTTTAATTCCGAATATTAATTCCGAATTTTAATTCCGAATTTTAATTCCGAATCTTAATTCCGAAATTTAATTATGAATATTAATTTCGAATTTTAATTCCGAATTTTAATTCCGAATTTTAATTCCGAATTTTAATTCCGAATTTTAATTCCGAATTTTAATTCCGAATTTTAATTCCGAATATTAATTCCGAATTTAAATTCCGAATTTTAATTCCGAATTTTAATTCCGAATTTTAATTCCGAATATTAATTCCGAATTTTAATTCCGAATTTTAATTCCGAATTTTAATTCCGAATCTTTATTCCGAATTTTAATTCCGAATTTTAATTTCGAATTTTAATTCCGAATTTTAATTCCGAATTTTAATTCCGAATTTTAATTTCGAATTTTAATTCCGAATTTTAATTCCGAATTTTAATTCCGAATTTTAATTCCGAATATTAATTCCGAATTTTAATTCCGAATTTTAATTTCGAATTTCAATTTCGAATTTTAATTTCGAATTTCAATTTCGAATTTTAATTCCGAATTTTAATTTCGAATTTTAATTTCGAATTTCAATTTCGAATTTTAATTTCGAGTTTCAATTTCGAATTTTAATTTTGAATTTAATTTCGAATTTTAATTTCGAATTTTAATTTCGAATTTTAATTCCGAATTTTAATTCCGAATTTTAATTTCGAATTTTAATTTCGAATTTTATTTTCGAATTTCAATTTCGAATTTTAATTTCGAAGTTTAATTTCGAATTTCAATTTCGAATTTTGATTTCGAATTTAAATTTCGAATTTTAATTTCGAATTTTAATTTCGAATTTTAATTTCGATTTTTAATTTCGAATTTTAATTTCGAATTTTAATTTCGAATTTTAATTTCGAATTTTAATTTCGAATTTCAATTTCGAATTTTAATTTCGAATTTCAATTTCGAATTTTAATTTCGAATTTTAATTTCGAATTTCAATTTCGAATTTTAATCTTGAATTTAATTTCGAATTTTATTTTCGAATTTCAATTTCGAATTTTAATTTCGAATTTCAATTCCGAATTTTAATTTCGAGTTTCAATTTCGAATTTTAATTTCGAATTTCAATTTCGAGTTTTAATTTCGAATTTTAATTCCGAATTTTAATTCCGAATTTTAATTCCGAATTTTAATTTCGAATTTTAATTTCGAATTTCAATTTCGAATTTTAATTCCGAATTTTAATTTCGAATTTTAATTTCGAATTTCAATTTCGAATTTTAATTTCGAGTTTCAATTTCGAATTTTAATTTTGAATTTAATTTCGAATTTTAATTTCGAATTTTAATTTCGAATTTTAATTCCGAATTTTAATTCCGAATTTTAATTTCGAATTTTAATTTCGAATTTTATTTTCGAATTTCAATTTCGAATTTTAATTTCGAAGTTTAATTTCGAATTTCAATTTCGAATTTTAATTCCGAATTTTAATTCCGAATTTTAATTCCGAATTTTAATTCCGAATTTTAATTTCGAATTTTAATTCCGAATTTTAATTCCGAATTTTAATTCCGAATTTTAATTCCGAATATTAATTCCGAATTTTAATTCCGAATTTTAATTTCGAATTTCAATTTCGAATTTTAATTTCGAATTTCAATTTCGAATTTTAATTCCGAATTTTAATTTCGAATTTTAATTTCGAATTTCAATTTCGAATTTTAATTTCGAGTTTCAATTTCGAATTTTAATTTTGAATTTAATTTCGAATTTTAATTTCGAATTTTAATTTCGAATTTTAATTCCGAATTTTAATTCCGAATTTTAATTTCGAATTTTAATTTCGAATTTTATTTTCGAATTTCAATTTCGAATTTTAATTTCGAAGTTTAATTTCGAATTTCAATTTCGAATTTTGATTTCGAATTTAAATTTCGAATTTTAATTTCGAATTTTAATTTCGAATTTTAATTCCGAATTTTAATTTCGAATTTTAATTTCGAATTTTAATTTCGAATTTTAATTTCGAATTTCAATTTCGAGTTTTAATTTCGAATTTTAATTTCGAATTTTATTTTCGAATTTCAATTTCGAATTTTAATCTTGAATTTAATTTCGAATTTTATTTTCGAATTTCAATTTCGAATTTTAATTTCGAATTTCAATTCCGAATTTTAATTTCGAGTTTCAATTTCGAATTTTAATTCCGAATTTTAATTTCGAATTTTAATTTCGAATTTTAATTTCGAATTTTAATTTCGAATTTCAATTTCGAGTTTTAATTTCGAATTTTAATTTCGAATTTTATTTTCGAATTTCAATTTCGAATTTTAATTTCGAATTTCAACTTCGAATTTAAATTTCGAATTTTAATTTCGAATTTCAATTTCGAATTTTAATTTCGAATTTTAATTTCGAATTTTAATTTCGAATTTTAATTTCGAATTTCAATTTCGAATTTTAATTTCGAATTTTAATTTCGAATTTTAATTTCGAATTTAAATTTCGAATTTTAATTTCGAATTTCAATTTCGAATTTTAATTTCGAATTTTAATTTCGAATTTCAATTTCGAATTTTAATTTCGAGTTTTAATTTCGAATTTTAATTTCGAATTTTAATTTCGAATTTTAATTTCGAATTTTAATTCCGAATTTTAATTCCGAATTTTAATTCCGAATTTTAATTTCGAATTTTAATTTCGAATTTCAATTTCGAGTTTTAATTTCGAATTTTAATTTCGAATTTTATTTTCGAATTTCAATTTCGAATTTTAATTTCGAATTTCAATTCCGAATTTTAATTTCGAGTTTCAATTTCGAATTTTAATTTCGAATTTAAATTTCGAATTTTAATTTTGAATTTAATTTCGAATTTTAATTTCGAATTTTAATTTCGAATTTTAATTTCGAATTTTAATTTCGAATTTTAATTTCGAATTTTAATTTCGAATTTCAATTTCGAATTTTAATTTCGAATTTTAATTTCGAATTTTAATTTCGAATTTCAATTTCGAATTTTAATTTCGAGTTTCAATTTCGAATTTTAATTTCGAATTTAAATTTCGAATTTTAATTTTGAATTTAATTTCGAATTTTAATTTCGAATTTTAATTTCGAATTTTAATTTCGAATTTTTATTCCGAATTTTAATTTCGAATTTTAATTTCGAATTTTAATTTCGAATTTTAATTTCGAATTTTATTTCGAATTTCAATTTCGAATTTTAATTTCGAATTTAAATTTCGAATTTTAATTTCGAATTTTAATTTCGAATTTTAATTTCGAATTTCAATTTCGAATTTAAATTTCGAATTTTAATTTCGAATTTTAATTTCGAATTTTAATTTCGAATTTTAATTTCGAATTTTAATTTCGAACTTGAATTTCGAATTTTAATTTCGAATTTTAATTTCGAATTTTAATTTCGAATTTTAATTTCGAATTTTAATTCCGAATTTTAATTCCGAATTTTAATTTCGAATTTTAATTTCGAATTTTAATTTCGAATTTTATTTTCGAATTTCAATTTCGAATTTTAATTTCGAATTTTAATTTCGAATTTTAATTTCGAATTTTAATTTCGAATTTTTATTTCGAATTTTAATTTCGAATTTTAATTTCGAATTTTAATTTCGAATTTTAATTCCGAATTTTAATTCCGAATTTTAATTTCGAATTTTAATTTCGAATTTTAATTTCGAATTTAAATTTCGAATTTTAATTTCGAATTTCAATTTCGAATTTTAATTTCGAATTTTAATTTCGAATTTTTATTTCGAATTTTAATTTCGAATTTTAATTTCGAATTTTAATTTCGAATTTAAATTTCGAATTTTAATTTCGAATTTTAATTTCGAATTTTAATTTCGAATTTTAATTTCGAATTTCAATTTCGAATTTTAATTTCGAATTTTAATTTCGAATTTTAATTTCGAATTTAAATTTCGAATTTTAATTTCGAATTTCAATTTCGAATTTTAATTTCGAATTTTAATTTCGAATTTTAATTTCGAATTTTAATTTCCAATTTTAATTTCGAATTTAAATTTCGAATTTTAATTTTGGATTTAATTTCGAATTTTAATTCCGAATTTTAATTTCGAATTTTAATTCCGAATTTTAATTCCGAATTTTAATTTCGAATTTTAATTTCGAATTTTATTTTCGAATTTCAATTTCGAATTTTAATTTCGAATTTTATTTTCGAATTTAAATTTCGAATTTTAATTTCGAATTTTAATTTCGAATTTTAATTTCGAATTTTAATTCCGAATTTTAATTTCGAATTTTAATTTCGAATTTTAATTTCGAATTTTAATTTCGAATTTTAATTTCGAATTTTAATTTCGAATTTTAATTCCGAATTTTAATTTCGAATTTTAATTTCGAATTTTAATTTCGAATTTTAATTTCGAATTTTAATTTCGAATTTTAATTTCGAATTTCAATTTCGAATTTTAATTTCGAATTTCAATTTCGAATTTTAATTTCGAATTTTAATTTTGGATTTAATTTCGAATTTTAATTTCGAATTTTAATTTCGAATTTCAATTTCGAATTTTAATTTCGAATTTTAATTCCAAATTTTAATTTCGAATTTTAATTCCGAATTTTAATTTCGAATTTTAATTTCGAATTTTAATTTCGAATTTAAATTTCGTATTTTAATTTCGAATTTTAATTTCGAAGTTTAATTTCGAATTTCAATTTCGAATTTAAATTTCGAATTTTAATTTCGAATTTCAATTTCGGATTTTAATTTCGAATTTTAATTTCGAATTTTAATTCCGAATTTTAATTTCGAATTTTAATTCCGAATTTTAATTCCGAATTTTAATTCCGAATATTAATTCCGAATTTAAATTCCGAATTTTAATTTCGAATTTTAATTCCGAATTTTAATTCCGAATATTAATTCCGAATTTTAATTCCGAATTTTAATTCCGAATCTTAATTCCGAAATTTAATTCCGAATATTAATTTCGAATTTTAATTCCGAATTTTAATTCCGAATTTTAATTCCGAATTTTAATTCCGAATTTTAATTCCGAATTTTAATTCCGAATTTTAATTTCGAATTTTAATTTCGAATTTTAATTTCGAATTTTATTTTCGAATTTCAATTTCGAATTTTAATTTCGAATTTTAATTTCGAATTTTAATTTCGAATTTTAATTTCGAATTTTTATTTCGAATTTTAATTTCGAATTTTATTTTCGAATTTTAATTTCGAATTTTAATTCCGAATTTTAATTCCGAATTTTAATTTCGAATTTTAATTTCGAATTTTAATTTCGAATTTAAATTTCGAATTTTAATTTCGAATTTCAATTTCGAATTTTAATTTCGAATTTTAATTTCGAATTTTTATTTCGAATTTTAATTTCGAATTTTAATTTCGAATTTTAATTTCGAATTTAAATTTCGAATTTTAATTTCGAATTTTAATTTCGAATTTTAATTTCGAATTTTAATTTCGAATTTCAATTTCGAATTTTAATTTCGAATTTTAATTTCGAATTTTTATTTCGAATTTTAATTTCGAATTTTAATTTCGAATTTTAATTTCGAATTTTAATTTCGAATTTCAATTTCGAATTTTAATTTCGAATTTTAATTTCGAATTTTAATTTCGAATTTTAATTTCCAATTTTAATTTCGAATTTAAATTTCGAATTTTAATTTTGGATTTAATTTCGAATTTTAATTCCGAATTTTAATTTCGAATTTTAATTCCGAATTTTAATTCCGAATTTTAATTTCGAATTTTAATTTCGAATTTTATTTTCGAATTTCAATTTCGAATTTTAATTTCGAATTTTATTTTCGAATTTAAATTTCGAATTTTAATTTCGAATTTTAATTTCGAATTTTAATTTCGAATTTTAATTCCGAATTTTAATTTCGAATTTTAATTTCGAATTTTAATTTCGAATTTTAATTTCGAATTTTAATTTCGAATTTTAATTTCGAATTTTAATTCCGAATTTTAATTTCGAATTTTAATTTCGAATTTTAATTTCGAATTTTAATTTCGAATTTTAATTTCGAATTTTAATTCCGAATTTTAATTTCGAATTTTAATTCCGAATTTTAATTCCGAATTTTAATTCCGAATTTTAATTCCGAATATTAATTCCGAATTTAAATTCCGAATTTTAATTTCGAATTTTAATTCCGAATTTTAATTCCGAATATTAATTCCGAATTTTAATTCCGAATTTTAATTCCGAATCTTAATTCCGAAATTTAATTATGAATATTAATTTCGAATTTTAATTCCGAATTTTAATTCCGAATTTTAATTCCGAATTTTAATTCCGAATTTTAATTCCGAATTTTAATTCCGAATTTTAATTCCGAATATTAATTCCGAATTTAAATTCCGAATTTTAATTCCGAATTTTAATTCCGAATATTAATTCCGAATTTTAATTCCGAATTTTAATTCCGAATTTTAATTCCGAATCTTTATTCCGAATTTTAATTCCGAATTTTAATTTCGAATTTTAATTCCGAATTTTAATTCCGAATTTTAATTCCGAATTTTAATTCCGAATTTTAATTCCGAATATTAATTCCGAATTTTAATTCCGAATTTTAATTTCGAATTTCAATTTCGAATTTTAATTTCGAATTTCAATTTCGAATTTTAATTCCGAATTTTAATTTCGAATTTTAATTTCGAATTTCAATTTCGAATTTTAATTTCGAGTTTCAATTTCGAATTTTAATTTTGAATTTAATTTCGAATTTTAATTTCGAATTTTAATTTCGAATTTTAATTCCGAATTTTAATTCCGAATTTTAATTTCGAATTTTAATTTCGAATTTTATTTTCGAATTTCAATTTCGAATTTTAATTTCGAAGTTTAATTTCGAATTTCAATTTCGAATTTTGATTTCGAATTTAAATTTCGAATTTTAATTTCGAATTTTAATTTCGAATTTTAATTTCGATTTTTAATTTCGAATTTTAATCTTGAATTTAATTTCGAATTTTATTTTCGAATTTTAATTTCGAATTTCAATTTCGAATTTTAATTTCGAATTTCAATTTCGAATTTTAATTTCGAATTTTAATTTCGAATTTCAATTTCGAATTTTAATCTTGAATTTAATTTCGAATTTTAATTTCGAATTTTAATTTCGAATTTTAATTCCGAATTTTAATTTCGAATTTTAATTTCGAATTTTAATTTCGAATTTTAATTTCGAATTTCAATTTCGAGTTTTAATTTCGAATTTTAATTTCGAATTTTATTTTCGAATTTCAATTTCGAATTTTAATTTCGAATTTCAACTTCGAATTTAAATTTCGAATTTTAATTTCGAATTTCAATTTCGAATTTTAATTTCGAATTTTAATTTCGAATTTTAATTTCGAATTTTAATTTCGAATTTTAATTTCGAATTTCAATTTCGAATTTTAATTTCGAATTTTAATTTCGAATTTTAATTTCGAATTTAAATTTCGAATTTTAATTTCGAATTTCAATTTCGAATTTTAATTTCGAATTTTAATTTCGAATTTCAATTTCGAATTTTAATTTCGAGTTTTAATTTCGAATTTTAATTTCGAATTTTAATTTCGAATTTTAATTTCGAATTTTAATTCCGAATTTTAATTCCGAATTTTAATTCCGAATTTTAATTTCGAATTTTAATTTCGAATTTCAATTTCGAGTTTTAATTTCGAATTTTAATTTCGAATTTTATTTTCGAATTTCAATTTCGAATTTTAATTTCGAATTTCAATTCCGAATTTTAATTTCGAGTTTCAATTTCGAATTTTAATTTCGAATTTAAATTTCGAATTTTAATTTTGAATTTAATTTCGAATTTTAATTTCGAATTTTAATTTCGAATTTTAATTTCGAATTTTAATTTCGAATTTTAATTTCGAATTTTAATTTCGAATTTCAATTTCGAATTTTAATTTCGAATTTTAATTTCGAATTTTAATTTCGAATTTCAATTTCGAATTTTAATTTCGAGTTTCAATTTCGAATTTTAATTTCGAATTTAAATTTCGAATTTTAATTTTGAATTTAATTTCGAATTTTAATTTCGAATTTTAATTTCGAATTTTAATTTCGAATTTTAATTCCGAATTTTAATTTCGAATTTTAATTTCGAATTTTAATTTCGAATTTTAATTTCGAATTTTATTTTCGAATTTAAATTTCGAATTTTAATTTCGAATTTTAATTTCGAATTTTAATTTCGAATTTTAATTCCGAATTTTAATTTCGAATTTTAATTTCGAATTTTAATTTCGAATTTTAATTTCGAATTTTAATTTCGAATTTTAATTTCGAATTTTAATTCCGAATTTTAATTTCGAATTTTAATTTCGAATTTTAATTTCGAATTTTAATTTCGAATTTTAATTTCGAATTTTAATTCCGAATTTTAATTCCGAATTTTAATTTCGAATTTTAATTTCGAATTTTAATTTCGAATTTTATTTTCGAATTTCAATTTCGAATTTTAATTTCGAATTTTAATTTCGAATTTTAATTTCGAATTTTAATTTCGAATTTTAATTTCGAATTTTTATTTCGAATTTTAATTTCGAATTTTAATTTCGAATTTTAATTTCGAATTTTAATTCCGAATTTTAATTCCGAATTTTAATTTCGAATTTTAATTTCGAATTTTAATTTCGAATTTAAATTTCGAATTTTAATTTCGAATTTCAATTTCGAATTTTAATTTCGAATTTTAATTTCGAATTTTTATTTCGAATTTTAATTTCGAATTTTAATTTCGAATTTTAATTTCGAATTTAAATTTCGAAATTTAATTTCGAATTTTAATTTCGAATTTTAATTTCGAATTTTAATTTCGAATTTCAATTTCGAATTTTAATTTCGAATTTTAATTTCGAATTTTAATTTCGAATTTAAATTTCGAATTTTAATTTCGAATTTCAATTTCGAATTTTAATTTGGAATTTTAATTTCGAATTTTAATTTCGAATTTTAATTTCCAATTTTAATTTCGAATTTAAATTTTGAATTTTAATTTTGGATTTAATTTCGAATTTTAATTCCGAATTTTAATTTCGAATTTTAATTCCGAATTTTAATTCCGAATTTTAATTTCGAATTTTAATTTCGAATTTTATTTTCGAATTTCAATTTCGAATTTTAATTTCGAATTTTATTTTCGAATTTAAATTTCGAATTTTAATTTCGAATTTTAATTTCGAATTTTAATTTCGAATTTTAATTCCGAATTTTAATTTCGAATTTTAATTTCGAATTTTAATTTCGAATTTTAATTTCGAATTTTAATTTCGAATTTTAATTTCGAATTTTAATTCCGAATTTTAATTTCGAATTTTAATTTCGAATTTTAATTTCGAATTTTAATTTCGAATTTTAATTTCGAATTTCAATTTCGAATTTTAATTTCGAATTTCAATTTCGAATTTTAATTTCGAATTTTAATTTTGGATTTAATTTCGAATTTTAATTTCGAATTTTAATTTCGAATTTCAATTTCGAATTTTAATTTCGAATTTTAATTCCAAATTTTAATTTCGAATTTTAATTCCGAATTTTAATTTCGAATTTTAATTTCGAATTTTAATTTCGAATTTAAATTTCGTATTTTAATTTCGAATTTTAATTTCGAAGTTTAATTTCGAATTTCAATTTCGAATTTAAAGTTCGAATTTTAATTTCGAATTTCAATTTCGAATTTTAATTTCGAATTTTAATTTCGAATTTTAATTCCGAATTTTAATTTCGAATTTTAATTCCGAATTTTAATTCCGAATTTTAATTCCGAATTTTAATTCCGAATATTAATTCCGAATTTAAATTCCGAATTTTAATTTCGAATTTTAATTCCGAATTTTAATTCCGAATATTAATTCCGAATTTTAATTCCGAATCTTAATTCCGAAATTTAATTCCGAATATTAATTTCGAGTTTTAATTCCGAATTTTAATTCCGAATTTTAATTCCGAATTTTAATTCCGAATTTTAATTCCGAATTTTAATTCCGAATTTTAATTTCGAATTTTAATTTCGAATTTTAATTTCGAATTTTATTTTCGAATTTCAATTTCGAATTTTAATTTCGAATTTTAATTTCGAATTTTAATTTCGAATTTTAATTTCGAATTTTAATTTCGAATTTTTATTTCGAATTTTAATTTCGAATTTTAATTTCGAATTTTAATTTCGAATTTTAATTCCGAATTTTAATTCCGAATTTTAATTTCGAATTTTAATTTCGAATTTTAATTTCGAATTTAAATTTCGAATTTTAATTTCGAATTTCAATTTCGAATTTTAATTTCGAATTTTAATTTCGAATTTTTATTTCGAATTTTAATTTCGAATTTTAATTTCGAATTTTAATTTCGAATTTAAATTTCGAATTTTAATTTCGAATTTTAATTTCGAATTTTAATTTCGAATTTTAATTTCGAATTTCAATTTCGAATTTTAATTTCGAATTTTAATTTCGAATTTTTATTTCGAATTTTAATTTCGAATTTTAATTTCGAATTTTAATTTCGAATTTTAATTTCGAATTTCAATTTCGAATTTTAATTTCGAATTTTAATTTCGAATTTAAATTTCGAATTTTAATTTTGGATTTAATTTCGAATTTTAATTCCGAATTTTAATTTCGAATTTTAATTCCGAATTTTAATTCCGAATTTTAATTTCGAATTTTAATTTCGAATTTTATTTTCGAATTTCAATTTCGAATTTTAATTTCGAATTTTATTTTCGAATTTAAATTTCGAATTTTAATTTCGAATTTTAATTTCGAATTTTAATTTCGAATTTTAATTCCGAATTTTAATTTCGAATTTTAATTTCGAATTTTAATTTCGAATTTTAATTTCGAATTTTAATTTCGAATTTTAATTTCGAATTTTAATTCCGAATTTTAATTTCGAATTTTAATTTCGAATTTTAATTTCGAATTTTAATTTCGAATTTTAATTTCGAATTTTAATTTCGAATTTCAATTTCGAATTTTAATTTCGAATTTTAATTTCGAATTTTAATTTCGAATTTTAATTTTGGATTTAATTTCGAATTTTAATTTCGAATTTTAATTTCGAATTTCAATTTCGAATTTTAATTTCGAATTTTAATTCCAAATTTTAATTTCGAATTTTAATTCCGAATTTTAATTTCGAATTTTAATTTCGAATTTTAATTTCGAATTTAAATTTCGTATTTTAATTTCGAATTTTAATTTCGAAGTTTAATTTCGAATTTCAATTTCGAATTTAAATTTCGAATTTTAATTTCGAATTTCAATTTCGAATTTTAATTTCGAATTTTAATTTCGAATTTTAATTCCGAATTTTAATTTCGAATTTTAATTCCAAATTTTAATTCCGAATTTTAATTCCGAATTTTAATTCCGAATATTAATTCCGAATTTAAATTCCGAATTTTAATTTCGAATTTTAATTCCGAATTTTAATTCCGAATATTAATTCCGAATTTTAATTCCGAATTTTAATTCCGAATCTTAATTTCGAATTTAAATTCCGAATATTAATTTCGAATTTTAATTCCAAATTTTAATTTCGAATTTTAATTCCGAATTTTAATTTCGAATTTTAATTTCGAATTTTAATTTCGAATTTAAATTTCGTATTTTAATTTCGAATTTTAATTTCGAAGTTTAATTTCGAATTTCAATTTCGAATTTAAATTTCGAATTTTAATTTCGAATTTCAATTTCGAATTTTAATTTCGAATTTTAATTTCGAATTTTAATTCCGAATTTTAATTTCGAATTTTAATTCCGAATTTTAATTCCGAATTTTAATTCCGAATTTTAATTCCGAATATTAATTCCGAATTTAAATTCCGAATTTTAATTTCGAATTTTAATTTCGAATTTTAATTCCGAATTTTAATTTCGAATTTTAATTCCGAATTTTAATTCCGAATTTTAATTCCGAATTTTAATTCCGAATATTAATTTCGAATTTTAATTCCGAATTTTAATTCCGAATTTTAATTCCGAATTTTAATTCCGAATTTTAATTCCGAATTTTAATTCCGAATTTTAATTCCGAATATTAATTCCGAATTTAAATTCCGAATTTTAATTCCGAATTTTAATTCCGAATTTTAATTCCGAATATTAATTCCGAATTTTAATTCCGAATTTTAATTCCGAATTTTAATTCCGAATCTTTATTCCGAATTTTAATTCCGAATATTAATTTCGAATTTTAATTCCGAATTTTAATTCCGAATTTTAATTCCGAATTTTAATTTCGAATTTTAATTCCGAATTTTAATTCCGAATTTTAATTCCGAATTTTAATTCCGAATATTAGTTCCGAATTTTAATTTCGAATTTTAATTTCGAATTTCAATTTCGAATTTTAATTTCGAATTTCAATTTCGAATTTTAATTCCGAATTTTAATTTCGAATTTTAATTTCGAATTTCAATTTCGAATTTTAATTTCGAGTTTCAATTTCGAATTTTAATTTTGAATTTAATTTCGAATTTTAATTTCGAATTTTAATTTCGAATTTTAATTCCGAATTTTAATTCCGAATTTTAATTTCGAATTTTAATTTCGAATTTTATTTTCGAATTTCAATTTCGAATTTTAATTTCGAAGTTTAATTTCGAATTTCAATTTCGAATTTTGATTTCGAATTTAAATTTCGAATTTTAATTTCGAATTTTAATTTCGAATTTTAATTTCGATTTTTAATTTCGAATTTTAATTTCGAATTTTAATTTCGAATTTTAATTTCGAATTTTAATTTCGAATTTCAATTTCGAATTTTAATTTCGAATTTCAATTTCGAATTTTAATTTCGAATTTTAATTTCGAATTTCAATTTCGAATTTTAATTTTGAATTTAATTTCGAATTTTAATTTCGAATTTTAATTTCGAATTTTAATTCCGAATTTTAATTTCGAATTTTAATTTCGAATTTTAATTTCGAATTTTAATTCCGAATTTCAATTTCGAGTTTTAATTTCGAATTTTAATTTCGAATTTTATTTTCGAATTTCAATTTCGAATTTTAATTTCGAATTTCAACTTCGAATTTAAATTTCGAATTTTAATTTCGAATTTCAATTTCGAATTTTAATTTCGAATTTTAATTTCGAATTTTAATTCCGAATTTTAATTTCGAATTTTAATTTCGAATTTCAATTTCGAATTTTAATTTCGAATTTTAATTTCGAATTTTAATTTCGAATTTCAATTTCGAATTTTAATTTCGAATTTTAATTTCGAATTTTAATTTCGAATTTTAATTTCGAATTTTAATTTCGAATTTTAATTCCGAATTTTAATTCCGAATTTTAATTCCGAATTTTAATTTCGAATTTTAATTTCGAATTTCAATTTCGAGTTTTAATTTCGAATTTTAATTTCGAAATTTATTTTCGAATTTCAATTTCGAATTTTAATTTCGAATTTCAATTCCGAATTTTAATTTCGAGTTTCAATTTCGAATTTTAATTTCGAATTTAAATTTCGAATTTTAATTTTGAATTTAATTTCGAATTTTAATTTCGAATTTTAATTTCGAATTTTAATTTCGAATTTTAATTTCGAATTTTAATTTCGAATTTTAATTTCGAATTTCAATTTCGAATTTTAATTTCGAATTTTAATTTCGAATTTTAATTTCGAATTTCAATTTCGAATTTTAATTTCGAATTTAAATTTCGAATTTTAATTTTGAATTTAATTTCGAATTTTAATTTCGAATTTTAATTTCGAATTTTAATTTCGAATTTTAATTCCGAATTTTAATTTCGAATTTTAATTTCGAATTTTAATTTCGAATTTTAATTTCGAATTTTATTTTCGAATTTCAATTTCGAATTTTAATTTCGAATTTTAATTTCGAATTTAAATTTCGAATTTTAATTTCGAATTTAATTTCGAATTTTAATTTCGAATTTTAATTTCGAATTTTAATTTCGAATTTTATTTTCGAATTTCAATTTCGAATTTCAATTTCGAATTTTAATTTCGAATTTTAATTTCGAATTTTTATTTCGAATTTTAATTTCGAGTTTCAATTTCGAATTTTAATTTTGAATTTAATTTCGAATTTTAATTTCGAATTTTAATTTCGAATTTTAATTCCGAATTTTAATTTCGAATTTTAATTTCGAATTTTATTTTCGAATTTCAATTTCGAATTTCAATTTCGAATTTTAATTTCGAATTTAAATTTCGAATTTTAATTTCGAATTTCAATTTCGAATTTTAATTTCGAATTTTAATTTCGAATTTTTATTTCGAATTTTAATTTCGAATTTTAATTTCGAATTTAAATTTCGAATTTTAATTTCGAATTTCAATTTCGAATTTAAATTTCGAATTTTAATTTCGAATTTCAATTTCGAATTTTAATTTCGAATTTTAATTTCGATTTTTAATTTCGAATTTTAATTTCGAATTTTAATTTCGATTTTTAATTTCGAATTTAAATTTCGAATTTTAATTTCGAATTTCAATTTCGAATTTTAATTTCGAATTTAAATTTCGAATTTTAATTTCGAATTTTAATTTCGAATTTCAATTTCGAATTTTAATTTCGAATTTTAATTTCGAATTTTAATTTCGAATTTTAATTTCGAATTTCAATTTCGAATTTTATTTTCAAATTTTAATTTCGAATTTTAATTCCGAATTTTAATTTCGAGTTTCAATTTTGAATTTAATTTCGAATTTTAATTTCGAATTTAAATTTCGAATTTTAATTTCGAATTTCAATTTCGAATTTTAATTTCGAATTTTAATTCAGAATTTCAATTTCGAATTTTAATTTCGAATTTTAATTCCGAATTTTAATTTCGAGTTTCAATTTTGAATTTAATTTCGAATTTTAATTTCGAATTTTAATTTCGAATTTTAATTCCGAATTTTAATTTCGAATTTTAATTTCGAATTTTATTTTCGAATTTCAATTTCGAATTTCAATTTCGAATTTTAATTTCGAATTTAAATTTCGAATTTTAATTTCGAATTTCAATTTCGAATTTTAATTTCGAATTTTAATTTCGAATTTTTATTTCGAATTTTAATTTCGAATTTTAATTTCGAATTTAAATTTCGAATTTTAATTTCGAATTTCAATTTCGAATTTAAATTTCGAATTTTAATTTCGAATTTCAATTTCGAATTTTAATTTCGAATTTTAATTTCGATTTTTAATTTCGAATTTTAATTTCGAATTTTAATTTCGATTTTTAATTTCGAATTTAAATTTCGAATTTTAATTTCGAATTTCAATTTCGAATTTTAATTTCGAATTTAAATTTCGAATTTTAATTTCGAATTTTAATTTCGAATTTCAATTTCGAATTTTAATTTCGAATTTTAATTTCGAATTTTAATTTCGAATTTTAATTTCGAATTTCAATTTCGAATTTTATTTTCAAATTTTAATTTCGAATTTTAATTCCGAATTTTAATTTCGAGTTTCAATTTTGAATTTAATTTCGAATTTTAATTTCGAATTTTAATTTCGAATTTTTATTTCGAATTTTAATTTCGAATTTTAATTTCGAATTTTAATTTCGAATTTTAATTTCGAATTTTAATTTCGAATTTTTATTTCGAATTTTAATTTCGAGTTTCAATTTCGAATTTTAATTTTGAATTTAATTTCGAATTTTAATTTCGAATTTTAATTTCGAATTTTAATTCCGAATTTTAATTTCGAATTTTAATTTCGAATTTTATTTTCGAATTTCAATTTCGAATTTTAATTTCGAATTTCAATTTCGAATTTAAATTTCGAATTTTAATTTCGAATTTCAATTTCGAATTTTAATTTCGAATTTCAATTTCGAATTTAAATTTCGAATTTTAATTTCGAATTTCAATTTCGAATTTTAATTTCGAATTTTAATTCCGAATTTTAATTTCGAATTTTAATTCCGAATTTTAATTTCGAATTTTAATTTCGAATTTTATTTTCGAATTTCAATTTCGAATTTTAATTTCGAATTTTAATTTCGAATTTAAATTTCGAATTTTAATTTCGAATTTCAATTTCGAATTTTAATTTTGAATTTAATTTCTAATTTTAATTTCGAATTTTAATTTCGAATTTTAATTCCGAATTTTAATTTCGAATTTTAATTTCGAATTTTATTTTCGAATTTCAATTTCGAATTTTAATTTCGAATTTTAATTTCGAATTTAAATTTCGTATTTTAATTTCGAATTTCAATTTCGAAGTTTAATTTCGAATTTCAATTTCGAATTTAAATTTCGAATTTTAATTTCGAATTTAAATTTCGAATTTTAATTTCGAATTTCAATTTCGAATTTTAATTTCGAATTTTAATTTCGAATTTTATTTTCGAATTTCAATTTCGAATTTCAATTTCGAATTTCAATTTCGAATTTAAATTTCGAATTTTATTTTCGAATTTCAATTTCGAATTTTAATTTCGAATTTCAATTCCGAATTTTAATTTCGAGTTTCAATTTCGAATTTTAATTTCGAATTTAAATTTCGAATTTTAATTTTGAATTTAATTTCGAATTTTAATTTCGAATTTTAATTTCGAATTTTAATTTCGAATTTTAATTTCGAATTTTAATTTCGAATTTTAATTTCGAATTTCAATTTCGAATTTTAATTTCGAATTTTAATTTCGAATTTTAATTTCGAGTTTCAATTTCGAATTTTAATTTCGAATTTAAATTTCGAATTTTAATTTTGAATTTAATTTCGAATTTTAATTTCGAATTTTAATTTCGAATTTTAATTTCGAATTTTAATTCCGAATTTTAATTTCGAATTTTAATTTCGAATTTTAATTTCGAATTTTAATTTCGAATTTAAATTTCGAATTTTAATTTCGAATTTCAATTTCGAATTTTAATTTCGAATTTTAATTTCGAATTTTAATTTCGAATTTTAATTTCGAATTTTAATTTCGAATTTAAATTTCGAATTTTAATTTTGGATTTAATTTCGAATTTTAATTTCGAATTTTAATTTCGAATTTCAATTTCGAATTTTAATTTCGAATTTTAATTTCGAATTTAAATTTCGTATTTTAATTTCGAATTTCAATTTCGAAGTTTAATTTCGAATTTCAATTTCGAATTTAAATTTCGAACTTTAATTTAGAATTTTAATTTCGAATTTTAATTTCGAATTTTAATTTCGAATTTTAATTTCGAATTTTAATTTCGAATTTCAATTTCGAATTTTAATTTCGAATTTTAATTTCGAATTTTAATTTCGAATTTAAATTTCGAATTTTAATTTCGAATTTTAATTTCGAATTTTATTTTCGAATTTCAATTTCGAATTTTAATTTCGAATTTCAATTTCGAATTTAAATTTCGAATTTTAATTTCGAATTTCAATTTCGAATTTTAATTTCGAATTTTAATTTCGAATTTTAATTTCGAATTTTAATTTCGAATTTTAATTTCGAATTTCAATTTCGAATTTTAATTTCGAATTTTAATTTCGAATTTTAATTTCGAATTTAAATTTCGAATTTTAATTTCGAATTTCAATTTCGAATTTTAATTTCGAATTTTAATTTCGAATTTTAATTTCGAATTTTAATTTCGAATTTTAATTTCGAATTTTAATTTCGAATTTTAATTTCGAATTTTAATTCCGAATTTTAATTCCGAATTTTAATTCCGAATTTTAATTTCGAATTTTAATTTCGAATTTCAATTTCGAGTTTTAATTTCGAATTTTAATTTCGAATTTTATTTTCGAATTTCAATTTCGAATTTTAATTTTGAATTTCAATTCCGAATTTTAATTTCGAATTTTAATTTCGAATTTTAATTTCGAATTTCAATTTCGAATTTTAATTTCGAATTTTAATTTCGAAGTTTAATTTCGAATTTCAATTTCGAATTTTAATTTCGAATTTTAATTCCGAAATTTAATTTCGTATTTTAATTTCGAATTTCAATTTCGAATTTTAATTTCGAATTTTAATTTCGAATTTTAATTTCGAATTTAAATTTCGAATTTTAATTTCGAATTTTAATTTCGAATTTTATTTTCGAATTTCAATTTCGAATTTTAATTTCGAATTTCAATTTCGAATTTAAATTTCGAATTTTAATTTCGAATTTCAATTTCGAATTTTAATTTCGAATTTTAATTTCGAATTTTAATTTCGAATTTTAATTTCGAATTTTAATTTCGAATTTCAATTTCGAATTTTAATTTCGAATTTTAATTTCGAATTTTAATTTCGAATTTAAATTTCGAATTTTAATTTCGAATTTCAATTTCGAATTTTAATTTCGAATTTTAATTTCGAATTTTAATTTCGAATTTTAATTTCGAATTTTAATTTCGAATTTTAATTTCGAATTTTAATTTCGAATTTTAATTCCGAATTTTAATTCCGAATTTTAATTCCGAATTTTAATTCCGAATTTTAATTTCGAATTTTAATTTCGAATTTCAATTTCGAGTTTTAATTTCGAATTTTAATTTCGAATTTTATTTTCGAATTTCAATTTCGAATTTTAATTTTGAATTTCAATTCCGAATTTTAATTTCGAATTTTAATTTCGAATTTTAATTTCGAATTTCAATTTCGAATTTTAATTTCGAATATTAATTTCGAATTTTAATTTCGAATTTTAATTCCGAGTTTTAATTTCGAATTTTAATTCCGAAATTTAATTTCGAATTTTAATTTCGAATTTCAATTTCGAATTTTAATTTCGAATTTTAATTTCGAATATAAATTCCGAATTTTAAATTCGAATTTTATTTTCGAATTTCAATTTCGATTTTTAATTTCGAATTTTAATTTCGAATTTCAATTTCGTATTTTAATTTCGAATTTCAATTTCGAAGTTTAATTTCGAATTTCAATTTCGAATTTAAATTTCGAATTTTAATTTCGAATTTCAATTTCGAATTTTAATTTCGAATTTTAATTTCGAATTTTAATTTCGAATTTCAATTTCGAATTTTAATTTCGAATTTTAATTTCGAATTTTAATTTCGAATTTAAATTTCGAATTTTAATTTCGAATTTCAATTTCGAATTTTAATTTCGAATTTTAATTTCGAATTTTTATTTCGAATTTTAATTTCGAATTTTAATTTCGAATTTTAATTTCGAATTTTAATTTCGAATTTAAATTTCGAATTTTAATTTCGAATTTTAATTTCGAATTTTAATTTCGAATTTTAATTTCGAATTTCAATTTCGAATTTTAATTTCGAATTTTAATTTCGAATTTTAATTTCGAATTTAAATTTCGAATTTTAATTTCGAATTTAAATTTCGAATTTTAATTTCGAATTTCAATTTCGAATTTTAATTTCGAATTTTAATTTCGAATTTTAATTTCGAATTTTAATTTCGAATTTTAATTTCGAATTTAAATTTCGAATTTTAATTTTGGATTTAATTTCGAATTTTAATTTCGAATTTTAATTTCGAATTTTAATTCCGAATTTTAATTCCGAATTTTAATTTCGAATTTTAATTTCGAATTTTATTTTCGAATTTCAATTTCGAATTTCAATTTCGAATTTTAATTTCGAATTTTTATTTCGAATTTTTATTTCGAATTTTAATTTCGAGTTTCAATTTCGAATTTTAATTTTGAATTTAATTTCGAATTTTAATTTCGAATTTTAATTTCGAATTTTAATTCCGAATTTTAATTTCGAATTTTAATTTCGAATTTTATTTTCGAATTTCAATTTCGAATTTTAATTTCGAATTTTAATTTCGAATTTAAATTTCGTATTTTAATTTCGAATTTCAATTTCGAAGTTTAATTTCGAATTTCAATTTCGAATTTAAATTTCGAATTTTAATTTCGAATTTTAATTTCGAATTTCAATTTCGAATTTCAACTTCGAATTTTAATTTCGAATTTTAATTTCGAATTTTAATTTCGAATTTTAATTTCGAATTTAAATTTCGAATTTTAATTTTGGATTTAATTTCGAATTTTAATTTCGAATTTTAATTTCGAATTTCAATTTCGAATTTTAATTTCGAATTTTAATTCCAAATTTTAATTTCGAATTTTAATTCCGAATTTTAATTTCGAATTTTAATTTCGAAATTTATTTTCGAATTTCAATTTCGAATTTTAATTTCGAATTTTAATTTCGAATTTTAATTTCGTATTTTAATTTCGAATTTTAATTTCGAAGTTTAATTTCGAATTTCAATTTCGAATTTAAATTTCGAATTTTAATTTCGAATTTCAATTTCGAATTTTAATTTCGAATTTTAATTTCGAATTTTAATTTCGAATTTTAATTTCGAATTTCAATTTCGAATTTTAATTTCGAATTTTAATTTCGAATTTTAATTTCGAATTTAAATTTCGAATTTTAATTTCGAATTTCAATTTCGAATTTTAATTTCGAATTTTAATTTTGAATTTTTATTTGGAATTTTAATTTCGAATTTTAATTTCGAATTTTAATTCCGAATTTTAATTTCGAATTTTAATTCCGAATTTTAATTCCGAATTTTAATTCCGAATTTTAATTCCGAATATTAATTCCGAATTTAAATTCCGAATTTTAATTTCGAATTTTAATTCCGAATTTTAATTCCGAATATTAATTCCGAATTTTAATTCCGAATTTTAATTCCGAATCTTAATTACGAAATTTAATTCCGAATATTAATTTCGAATTTTAATTCCGAATTTTAATTCCGAATTTTAATTCCGAATTTTAATTCCGAATTTTAATTCCGAATATTAATTCCGAATTTAAATTCCGAATTTTAATTCCGAATTTTAATTCCGAATTTTAGTTCCGAATATTAATTCCGAATTTTAATTCCGAATTTTAATTCCGAATTTTAATTCCGAATCTTTATTCCGAATTTTAATTCCGAATATTAAATTCGAATTTTAATTCCGAATTTTAATTCCGAATTTTAATTCCGAATTTTAATTTCGAATTTTAATTCCGAATTTTAATTCCGAATTTTAATTCCGAATATTAATTCCGAATTTTAATTCCGAATTTTAATTTCGAATTTCAATTTCGAATTTTAATTCCGAATATTAATTCCGAATTTTAATTCCGAATTTTAATTCCGAATTTTAATTCCGAATCTTAATTACGAAATTTAATTCCGAATATTAATTTCGAATTTTAATTCCGAATTTTAATTCCGAATTTTAATTCCGAATTTTAATTCCGAATATTAATTCCGAATTTAAATTCCGAATTTTAATTCCGAATTTTAATTCCGAATTTTAATTCCGAATATTAATTCCGAATTTTAATTCCGAATTTTAATTCCGAATTTTAATTCCGAATCTTTATTCCGAATTTTAATTCCGAATATTAATTTCGAATTTTAATTCCGAATTTTAATTCCGAATTTTAATTCCGAATTTTAATTTCGAATTTTAATTCCGAATTTCAATTTCGAATTTTAATTTCGAATTTTAATTTCGAATTTTAATTTCGAATTTTAATTTCGAATTTAAATTTCGAATTTTAATTTCGAATTTCAATTTCGAATTTTAATTTCGAATTTTAATTTCGAATTTTAATTTCGAATTTTAATTTCGAATTTTAATTTCGAATTTAAATTTCGAATTTTAATTTTGGATTTAATTTCGAATTTTAATTTCGAATTTTAATTTCGAATTTTAATTTCGAATTTTAATTCCGAATTTTAATTCCGAATTTTAATTTCGAATTTTAATTTCGAATTTTATTTTCGAATTTCAATTTCGAATTTCAATTTCGAATTTTAATTTCGAATTTTAATTTCGAATTTTTATTTCGAATTTTAATTTCGAGTTTCAATTTCGAATTTTAATTTTGAATTTAATTTCGAATTTTAATTTCGAATTTTAATTTCGAATTTTAATTCCGAATTTTAATTTCGAATTTTAATTTCGAATTTTATTTTCGAATTTCAATTTCGAATTTTAATTTCGAATTTTAATTTCGAATTTAAATTTCGTATTTTAATTTCGAATTTCAATTTCGAAGTTTAATTTCGAATTTCAATTTCGAATTTAAATTTCGAATTTTAATTTCGAATTTTAATTTCGAATTTCAATTTCGAATTTCAACTTCGAATTTTAATTTCGAATTTTAATTTCGAATTTTAATTTCGAATTTTAATTTCGAATTTAAATTTCGAATTTTAATTTTGGATTTAATTTCGAATTTTAATTTCGAATTTTAATTTCGAATTTCAATTTCGAATTTTAATTTCGAATTTTAATTCCAAATTTTAATTTCGAATTTTAATTCCGAATTTTAATTTCGAATTTTAATTTCGAATTTTATTTTCGAATTTCAATTTCGAATTTTAATTTCGAATTTTAATTTCGAATTTTAATTTCGTATTTTAATTTCGAATTTTAATTTCGAAGTTTAATTTCGAATTTCAATTTCGAATTTAAATTTCGAATTTTAATTTCGAATTTCAATTTCGAATTTTAATTTCGAATTTTAATTTCGAATTTCAATTTCGAATTTTAATTTCGAATTTTAATTTCGAATTTTTATTTGGAATTTTAATTTCGAATTTTAATTTCGAATTTTAATTCCGAATTTTAATTTCGAATTTTAATTCCGAATTTTAATTCCGAATTTTAATTCCGAATTTTAATTCCGAATATTAATTCCGAATTTAAATTCCGAATTTTAATTTCGAATTTTAATTCCGAATTTTAATTCCGAATATTAATTCCGAATTTTAATTCCGAATTTTAATTCCGAATCTTAATTACGAAATTTAATTCCGAATATTAATTTCGAATTTTAATTCCGAATTTTAATTCCGAATTTTAATTCCGAATTTTAATTCCGAATTTTAATTCCGAATTTTAATTCCGAATATTAATTCCGAATTTAAATTCCGAATTTTAATTCCGAATTTTAATTCCGAATTTTAATTCCGAATATTAATTCCGAATTTTAATTCCGAATTTTAATTCCGAATTTTAATTCCGAATCTTTATTCCGAATTTTAATTCCGAATATTAATTTCGAATTTTAATTCCAAATTTTAATTCCGAATTTTAATTCCGAATTTTAATTTCGAATTTTAATTCCGAATTTTAATTCCGAATTTTAATTCCGAATATTAATTTCGAATTTTAATTCCGAATTTTAATTCCGAATTTTAATTCCGAATTTTAATTCCGAATTTTAATTCCGAATTTTAATTCCGAATATTAATTCCGAATTTAAATTCCGAATTTTAATTCCGAATTTTAATTCCGAATTTTAATTCCGAATATTAATTCCGAATTTTAATTCCGAATTTTAATTCCGAATTTTAATTCCGAATCTTTATTCCGAATTTTAATTCCGAATATTAATTTCGAATTTCAATTTCGAATTTTAATTCCGAATTTTAATTTCGAATTTTAATTTCGAATTTCAATTTCGAATTTTAATTTCGAGTTTCAATTTCGAATTTTAATTTTGAATTTAATTTCGAATTTTAATTTCGAATTTTAATTTCGAATTTTAATTCCGAATTTTAATTCCGAATTTTAATTTCGAATTTTAATTTCGAATTTTATTTTCGAATTTCAATTTCGAATTTTAATTTCGAAGTTTAATTTCGAATTTCAATTTCGAATTTTGATTTCGAATTTAAATTTCGAATTTTAATTTCGAATTTTAATTTCGAATTTTAATTTCGATTTTTAATTTCGAATTTTAATTTCGAATTTTAATTTCGAATTTTAATTTCGAATTTTAATTTCGAATTTCAATTTCGAATTTTAATTTCGAATTTCAATTTCGAATTTTAATTTCGAATTTTAATTTCGAATTTCAATTTCGAATTTTAATTTTGAATTTAATTTCGAATTTTAATTTCGAATTTTAATTTCGAATTTTAATTCCGAATTTTAATTTCGAATTTTAATTTCGAATTTTAATTTCGAATTTTAATTTCGAATTTCAATTTCGAGTTTTAATTTCGAATTTTAATTTCGAATTTTATTTTCGAATTTCAATTTCGAGTTTCAATTTCGAATTTTAATTTTGAATTTAATTTCGAATTTTAATTTCGAATTTTAATTTCGAATTTTAATTCCGAATTTTAATTCCGAATTTTAATTTCGAATTTTAATTTCGAATTTTATTTTCGAATTTCAATTTCGAATTTTAATTTCGAAGTTTAATTTCGAATTTCAATTTCGAATTTTGATTTCGAATTTAAATTTCGAATTTTAATTTCGAATTTTAATTTCGAATTTTAATTTCGATTTTTAATTTCGAATTTTAATTTCGAATTTTAATTTCGAATTTTAATTTCGAATTTAAATTTCGAATTTTAATTTCGAATTTCAATTTCGAATTTTAATTTTGAATTTAATTTCGAATTTTAATTTCGAATTTTAATTTCGAATTTTAATTCCGAATTTTAATTTCGAATTTTAATTTCGAATTTTAATTTCGAATTTTAATTTCGAATTTCAATTTCGAGTTTTAATTTCGAATTTTAATTTCGAATTTCAATTTCGAATTTTAATTTCGAGTTTCAATTTCGAATTTTAATTTTGAATTTAATTTCGAATTTTAATTTCGAATTTTAATTTCGAATTTTAATTCCGAATTTTAATTCCGAATTTTAATTTCGAATTTTAATTTCGAATTTTATTTTCGAATTTCAATTTCGATTTTTAATTCCGAATTTTAATTTCGAATTTCAATTTCGAATTTTGATTTCGAATTTAAATTTCGAATTTTAATTTCGAATTTTAATTTCGAATTTCAATTTCGAATTTTAATTTCGAATTTCAATTTCGAATTTTAATTCCGAATTTTAATTTCGAATTTTAATTTCGAATTTCAATTTCGAATTTTAATTTCGAGTTTCAATTTCGAATTTTAATTTTGAATTTAATTTCGAATTTTAATTTCGAATTTTAATTTCGAATTTTAATTCCGAATTTTAATTCCGAATTTTAATTTCGAATTTTAATTTCGAATTTTATTTTCGAATTTCAATTTCGAATTTTAATTTCGAAGTTTAATTTCGAATTTCAATTTCGAATTTTGATTTCGAATTTAAATTTCGAATTTTAATTTCGAATTTTAATTTCGAATTTTAATTTCGATTTTTAATTTCGAATTTTAATTTCGAATTTTAATTTCGAATTTTATTTTCGAATTTTAATTTCGAATTTCAATTTCGAATTTTAATTTCGAATTTCAATTTCGAATTTTAATTTCGAATTTTAATTTCGAATTTCAATTTCGAATTTTAATTTTGAATTTAATTTCGAATTTTAATTTCGAATTTTAATTTCGAATTTTAATTCCGAATTTTAATTTCGAATTTTAATTTCGAATTTTAATTTCGAATTTTAATTTCGAATTTCAATTTCGAGTTTCAATTTCGAATTTTAATTTCGAATTTCAATTTCGAATTTTAATTTCGAATTTTAATTTCGAATTTAAATTTCGAATTTCAATTTCGAGTTTTAATTTCGAATTTCAATTTCGAATTTTAATTTCGAATTTTAATTTCGAATTTCAATTTCGAATTTTAATTTTGAATTTAATTTCGAATTTTAATTTCGAATTTTAATTTCGAATTTTAATTCCGAATTTTAATTTCGAATTTTAATTTCGAATTTTAATTTCGAATTTTAATTTCGAATTTCAATTTCGAGTTTTAATTTCGAATTTTAATTTCGAATTTTAATTTCGAATTTTAATTTCGAATTTTAATTTCGAATTTAAATTTCGAATTTTAATTTTGGATTTAATTTCGAATTTTAATTTCGAATTTCAATTTCGAATTTTAATTTCGAATTTTAATTCCAAATTTTAATTTCGAATTTTAATTCCGAATTTTAATTTCGAATTTTAATTTCGAATTTTATTTTCGAATTTCAATTTCGAATTTTAATTTCGAATTTTAATTTCGAATTTTAATTTCGTATTTTAATTTCGAATTTTAATTTCGAAGTTTAATTTCGAATTTCAATTTCGAATTTAAATTTCGAATTTTAATTTCGAATTTCAATTTCGAATTTTAATTTCGAATTTTAATTTCGAATTTCAATTTCGAATTTTAATTTCGAATTTTAATTTCGAATTTTTATTTGGAATTTTAATTTCGAATTTTAATTTCGAATTTTAATTCCGAATTTTAATTTCGAATTTTAATTCCGAATTTTAATTCCGAATTTTAATTCCGAATTTTAATTCCGAATATTAATTCCGAATTTAAATTCCGAATTTTAATTTCGAATTTTAATTCCGAATTTTAATTCCGAATATTAATTCCGAATTTTAATTCCGAATTTTAATTCCGAATCTTAATTACGAAATTTAATTCCGAATATTAATTTCGAATTTTAATTCCGAATTTTAATTCCGAATTTTAATTCCGAATTTTAATTCCGAATTTTAATTCCGAATTTTAATTCCGAATATTAATTCCGAATTTAAATTCCGAATTTTAATTCCGAATTTTAATTCCGAATTTTAATTCCGAATATTAATTCCGAATTTTAATTCCGAATTTTAATTCCGAATTTTAATTCCGAATCTTTATTCCGAATTTTAATTCCGAATATTAATTTCGAATTTTAATTCCGAATTTTAATTCCGAATTTTAATTCCGAATTTTAATTTCGAATTTTAATTCCGAATTTTAATTCCGAATTTTAATTCCGAATATTAATTCCGAATTTTAATTCCGAATTTTAATTTCGAATTTCAATTTCGAATTTTAATTTCGAATTTCAATTTCGAATTTTAATTCCGAATTTTAATTTCGAATTTTAATTTCGAATTTCAATTTCGAATTTTAATTTCGAGTTTCAATTTCGAATTTTAATTTTGAATTTAATTTCGAATTTTAATTTCGAATTTTAATTTCGAATTTTAATTCCGAATTTTAATTCCGAATTTTAATTTCGAATTTTAATTTCGAATTTTATTTTCGAATTTCAATTTCGAATTTTAATTTCGAAGTTTAATTTCGAATTTCAATTTCGAATTTTGATTTCGAATTTAAATTTCGAATTTTAATTTCGAATTTTAATTTCGAATTTTAATTTCGATTTTTAATTTCGAATTTTAATTTCGAATTTTAATTTCGAATTTTAATTTCGAATTTTAATTTCGAATTTCAATTTCGAATTTTAATTTCGAATTTCAATTTCGAATTTTAATTTCGAATTTTAATTTCGAATTTCAATTTCGAATTTTAATTTTGAATTTAATTTCGAATTTTAATTTCGAATTTTAATTTCGAATTTTAATTCCGAATTTTAATTTCGAATTTTAATTTCGAATTTTAATTTCGAATTTTAATTTCGAATTTCAATTTCGAGTTTTAATTTCGAATTTTAATTTCGAATTTTATTTTCGAATTTCAATTTCGAGTTTCAATTTCGAATTTTAATTTTAAATTCAATTTCGAATTTTAATTTCGAATTTTAATTTCGAATTTTAATTCCGAATTTTAATTCCGAATTTTAATTTCGAATTTTAATTTCGAATTTTAATTTCGAATTTCAATTTCGAATTTTAATTTCGAATTTTAATTTCGAATTTCAATTTCGAATTTTAATTTTGAATTTAATTTCGAATTTTAATTTCGAATTTTAATTTCGAATTTCAATTTCGAGTTTTAATTTCGAATTTTAATTTCGAAGTTTAATTTCGAATTTTAATTTCGAATTTTATTTTCGAATTTCAATTTCGAATTTTAATTTCGAAGTTTAATTTCGAATTTTAATTTCGAATTTCAATTTCGAGTTTTAATTTCGAATTTTAATTTCGAATTTTATTTTCGAATTTCAATTTCGAGTTTCAATTTCGAATTTTAATTTTGAATTTAATTTCGAATTTTAATTTCGAATTTTAATTTCGAATTTTAATTTCGAATTTCAATTTCGAGTTTTAATTTCGAATTTTAATTTCGAATTTCAATTTCGAATTTTAATTTCGAGTTTCAATTTCGAATTTTAATTTTGAATTTAATTTCGAATTTTAATTTCGAATTTTAATTTCGAATTTTAATTCCGAATTTTAATTCCGAATTTTAATTTCGAATTTTAATTTCGAATTTTATTTTCGAATTTCAATTTCGAATTTTAATTTCGAAGTTTAATTTCGAATTTCAATTTCGAATTTTGATTTCGAATTTAAATTTCGAATTTTAATTTCGAATTTTAATTTCGAATTTTAATTTCGAATTTTAATTTCGATTTTTAATTTCGAATTTTAATTTCGAATTTTAATTTCGAATTTTAATTTCGAATTTAAATTTCGAATTTTAATTTCGAATTTCAATTTCGAATTTTAATTTTGAATTTAATTTCGAATTTTAATTTCGAATTTTAATTTCGAATTTTAATTCCGAATTTTAATTTCGAATTTTAATTTCGAATTTTAATTTCGAATTTTAATTTCGAATTTCAATTTCGAGTTTTAATTTCGAATTTTAATTTCGAATTTAAATTTCGAATTTTAATTTCGAGTTTCAATTTCGAATTTTAATTTTGAATTTAATTTCGAATTTTAATTTCGAATTTTAATTTCGAATTTTAATTCCGAATTTTAATTCCGAATTTTAATTTCGAATTTTAATTTCGAATTTTATTTTCGAATTTCAATTTCGAATTTTAATTCCGAATTTTAATTTCGAATTTCAATTTCGAATTTTGATTTCGAATTTAAATTTCGAATTTTAATTTCGAATTTTAATTTCGAATTTCAATTTCGAATTTTAATTTCGAATTTCAATTTCGAATTTTAATTCCGAATTTTAATTTCGAATTTTAATTTCGAATTTCAATTTCGAATTTTAATTTCGAGTTTCAATTTCGAATTTTAATTTTGAATTTAATTTCGAATTTTAATTTCGAATTTTAATTTCGAATTTTAATTCCGAATTTTAATTCCGAATTTTAATTTCGAATTTTAATTTCGAATTTTATTTTCGAATTTCAATTTCGAATTTTAATTTCGAAGTTTAATTTCGAATTTCAATTTCGAATTTTGATTTCGAATTTAAATTTCGAATTTTAATTTCGAATTTTAATTTCGAATTTTAATTTCGATTTTTAATTTCGAATTTTAATTTCGAATTTTAATTTCGAATTTTAATTTCGAATTTTAATTTCGAATTTCAATTTCGAATTTTAATTTCGAATTTCAATTTCGAATTTTAATTTCGAATTTTAATTTCGAATTTCAATTTCGAATTTTAATTTTGAATTTAATTTCGAATTTTAATTTCGAATTTTAATTTCGAATTTTAATTCCGAATTTTAATTTCGAATTTTAATTTCGAATTTTAATTTCGAATTTTAATTTCGAATTTCAATTTCGAGTTTTAATTTCGAATTTTAATTTCGAATTTCAATTTCGAATTTTAATTTCGAGTTTCAATTTCGAATTTTAATTTTGAATTTAATTTCGAATTTTAATTTCGAATTTTAATTTCGAATTTTAATTCCGAATTTTAATTCCGAATTTTAATTTCGAATTTTAATTTCGAATTTTATTTTCGAATTTCAATTTCGAATTTTAATTTCGAAGTTTAATTTCGAATTTCAATTTCGAATTTTGATTTCGAATTTAAATTTCGAATTTTAATTTCGAATTTTAATTTCGAATTTTAATTTCGATTTTTAATTTCGAATTTTAATTTCGAATTTTAATTTCGAATTTTAATTTCGAATTTTAATTTCGAATTTTAATTTCGAATTTTAATTTCGAATTTCAATTTCGAATTTTAATTTCGAATTTTAATTTCGAATTTCAATTTCGAATTTTAATTTTGAATTTAATTTCGAATTTTAATTTCGAATTTTAATTTCGAATTTTAATTCCGAATTTTAATTTCGAATTTTAATTTCGAATTTTAATTTCGAATTTTAATTTCGAATTTCAATTTCGAGTTTTAATTTCGAATTTTAATTTCGAATTTTATTTTCGAATTTCAATTTCGAATTTTAATTTCGAATTTCAACTTCGAATTTAAATTTCGAATTTTAATTTCGAATTTCAATTTCGAATTTTAATTTCGAATTTTAATTTCGAATTTTAATTTCGAATTTTAATTTCGAATTTTAATTTCGAATTTCAATTTCGAATTTTAATTTCGAATTTTAATTTCGAATTTTAATTTCGAATTTTAATTTCGAATTTTAATTTCGAATTTAAATTTCGAATTTTAATTTCGAATTTCAATTTCGAATTTTAATTTCGAATTTTAATTTCGAATTTCAATTTCGAATTTTAATTTCGAATTTTAATTTCGAATTTTAATTTCGAATTTTATTTTCGAATTTCAATTTCGAATTTTAATTTCGAATTTCAATTCCGAATTTTAATTTCGAATTTTAATTTCGAATTTTAATTTCGAATTTCAATTTCGAATTTTAATTTCGAATTTTAATTTCGAATTTTAATTTCGAATTTCAATTTCGAATTTTAATTTCGAGTTTCAATTTCGAATTTTAATTTCGAATTTAAATTTCGAATTTTAATTTTGAATTTAATTTCGAATTTTAATTTCGAATTTTAATTTCGAATTTTAATTTCGAATTTTAATTTCGAATTTTAATTTCGAATTTCAATTTCGAATTTTAATTTCGAATTTTAATTTCGAATTTTAATTTCGAATTTCAATTTCGAATTTTAATTTCGAGTTTCAATTTCGAATTTTAATTTCGAATTTAAATTTCGAATTTTAATTTTGAATTTAAATTCGAATTTTAATTTCGAATTTTAATTTCGAATTTTAATTTCGAATTTTAATTTCGAATTTTAATTTCGAATTTCAATTTCGAATTTTAATTTCGAGTTTCAATTTCGAATTTTAATTTCGAATTTAAATTTCGAATTTTAATTTTGAATTTAAATTCGAATTTTAATTTCGAATTTTAATTTCGAATTTTAATTTCGAATTTTAATTCCGAATTTTAATTTCGAATTTTAATTTCGAATTTTAATTTCGAGTTTCAATTTCGAATTTTAATTTTGAATTTAATTTCGAATTTTAATTCCGAATTTTAATTTCGAATTTTAATTTCGAATTTTATTTTCGAATTTCAATTTCGAATTTTAATTTCGAATTTTAATTTCGAATTTAAATTTCGAATTTTAATTTCGAATTTCAATTTCGAATTTTAATTTCGAATTTTAATTTCGAATTTTTATTTCGAATTTTAATTTCGAATTTTAATTTCGAATTTAAATTTCGAATTTTAATTTCGAATTTCAATTTCGAATTTAAATTTCGAATTTTAATTTCGAATTTCAATTTCGAATTTTAATTTCGAATTTTAATTTCGATTTTTAATTTCGAATTTTAATTTCGAATTTTAATTTCGATTTTTAATTTCGAATTTTAATTTCGAATTTAAATTTCGAATTTTAATTTCGAATTTTAATTTCGAATTTCAATTTCGAATTTTAATTTCGAATTTTAATTTCGAATTTTAATTTCGAATTTTAATTTCGAATTTCAATTTCGAATTTTATTTTCGAATTTTAATTTCGAATTTTAATTCCGAATTTTAATTTCGAGTTTCAATTTTGAATTTAATTTCGAATTTTAATTTCGAATTTAAATTTCGAATTTTAATTTCGAATTTCAATTTCGAATTTTAATTTCCAATTTTAATTCAGAATTTCAATTTCGAATTTTAATTTCGAATTTTAATTTCGAATTTTAATTCCGAATTTTAATTTCGAGTTTCAATTTTGAATTTAATTTCGAATTTTAATTTCGAATTTAAATTTCGAATTTTAATTTCGAATTTCAATTTCGAATTTTAATTTCGAATTTTAATTTCGAATTTTGATTTCGAATTTTAATTTCGAATTTTAATTTCGAATTTTAATTTCGAATTTTAATTTCGAATTTTAATTTCGAATTTTAATTTCGAATTTTAATTTCGAAGTTTAATTTCGAATTTAAATTTCGAATTTTAATTTCGAATTTCAATTTCGAATTTAAATTTCGAATTTTAATTTCGAATTTTAATTTCGAATTTTAATTTCGAATTTTAATTTCGAACTTGAATTTCGAATTTTAATTTCGAATTTTAATTTCGAATTTTAATTTCGAATTTTAATTTCGAATTTCAATTTCGAATTTTAATTTCGAATTTTAATTTCGAATTTTAATTTCGAATTTTAATTTCGAATTTTAATTTCGAATTTTAATTTCGAATTTCAATTTCGAATTTTAATTTCGAGTTTTAATTTCGAATTTTAATTTCGAATTTTAATTCCGAATTTTAATTCCGAATTTTAATTTCGAATTTTAATTTCGAATTTTAATTTCGAATTTTAATTTCGAATTTCAATTTCGAATTTTAATTTCGAATTTAAATTTCGAATTTTAATTTCGAATTTCAATTTCGAATTTAAATTTCGAATTTTAATTTCGAATTTCAATTTCGAATTTTAATTTCCAATTTTAATTTCGAATTTTAATTTCGAATTTCAATTTCGAATTTTAATTTCGAGTTTCAATTTCGAATTTTAATTTCGAATTTAAATTTCGAATTTTAATTTCGAATTTTAATTTCGAACTTGAATTTCGAATTTTAATTTCGAATTTTAATTTCGAATTTTAATTTCGAATTTTAATTTCGAATTTCAATTTCGAATTTTAATTTCGAATTTTAATTTCGAATTTTAATTTCGAATTTTAATTTCGAATTTTAATTTCGAATTTTAATTTCGAATTTCAATTTCGAATTTTAATTTCGAGTTTTAATTTCGAATTTTAATTTCGAATTTTAATTCCGAATTTTAATTCCGAATTTTAATTTCGAATTTTAATTTCGAATTTTAATTTCAAATTTTAATTTCGAATTTCAATTTCGAATTTTAATTTCGAATTTAAATTTCGAATTTTAATTTCGAATTTCAATTTCGAATTTAAATTTCGAATTTTAATTTCGAATTTCAATTTCGAATTTTAATTTCCAATTTTAATTTCGAATTTTAATTTCGAATTTCAATTTCGAATTTTAATTTCGAGTTTCAATTTCGAATTTTAATTTCGAATTTAAATTTCGAATTTTAATTTTGAATTTAATTTCGAATTTTAATTTCGAATTTTAATTTCGAATTTTAATTTCGAATTTTAATTTCGAATTTTAATTTCGAATTTTAATTTCGAATTTTAATTTCGAATTTCAATTTCGAATTTTAATTTCGAATTTTAATTTCGAATTTTAATTTCGAATTTCAATTTCGAATTTTAATTTCGAGTTTCAATTTCGAATTTTAATTTCGAATTTAAATTTCGAATTTTAATTTTGAATTTAATTTCGAATTTTAATTTCGAATTTTAATTTCGAATTTTAATTTCGAATTTTAATTCCGAATTTTAATTTCGAATTTTAATTTCGAATTTTAATTCCGAATTTTAATTTCGAATTTTAATTTCGAATTTTAATTTCGAATTTTAATTTCGAATTTTAATTTCGAATTTTAATTCCGAATTTTAATTCCGAATTTTAATTTCGAATTTTAATTTCGAATTTTATTTTCGAATTTCAATTTCGAATTTCAATTTCGAATTTTAATTTCGAATTTTAATTTCGAATTTTTATTTCGAATTTTAATTTCGAGTTTCAATTTCGAATTTTAATTTTGAATTTAATTTCGAATTTTAATTTCGAATTTTAATTTCGAATTTTAATTCCGAATTTAAATTTCGAATTTTAATTTCGAATTTTATTTTCGAATTTCAATTTCGAATTTTAATTTCGAATTTAAATTTCGAATTTTAATTTTGAATTTTAATTTCGAATTTTAATTTCGAATTTTAATTTCAAATTTTAATTTCGAAGTTTAATTTCGAATTTTAATTTCGAATTTTAATTTCGAATTTAAATTTCGAATTTTAATTTCGAATTTAAATTTCGAATTTCAATTTCGAATTTAAATTTCGAATTTTAATTTCGAATTTCAATTTCGAATTTTAATTTCGAAATTTAATTTCGAACTTGAATTTCGAATTTTAATTTCGAGTTTCAATTTCGAATTTTAATTTCGAATTTTAATTTCGAATTTAAATTTCGAATTTTAATTTTGAATTTAATTTCGAATTTTAATTTCGAATTTTAATTCCGAATATTAATTCCGAATTTTAATTTCGAATTTTAATTTCGAATTTTAATTTCGAATTTTATTTTCGAATTTCAATTTCGAATTTTAATTTCGAATTTCAATTTCGAATTTAAATTTCGAATTTTAATTTCGAATTTCAATTTCGAATTTTAATTTCGAATTTAATTTCGAATTTTAATTTCGAATTTTAATTTCGAATTTTAATTTCGAATTTAAATTTCGAATTTTAATTTCGAATTTCAATTTCGAATTTTAATTTCGAATTTCAATTTCGAATTTTAATTTCGAAATTTAATTTCGAACTTGAATTTCGAATTTTAATTTCGAATTTTAATTTCGAATTTTAATTTCGAATTTTAATTTCGAATTTTAATTTCGAATTTCAATTTCGAATTTTAATTTCGAATTTTAATTTCGAATTTCAATTTCGAATTTTAATTTCGAGTTTTAATTCCGAATTTTAATTCCGAATTTTAATTTCGAATTTTAATTTCGAATTTTATTTTCGAATTTCAATTTCGAATTTTAATTTCGAATTTCAATTTCGAATTTTAATTTCGAATTTTAATTTCGAATTTAAATTTCGAATTTTAATTTCGAATTTAATTTCGAATATTAATTTCGAATTTTAATTTCGAATTTTAATTTCGAATTTCAATTTCGAATTTTAATTTCGAATTTCAATTTCGAATTTTAATTTCGAATTTTAATTTCGAATTTTAATTTCGAATTTTAATTTCGAATTTTAATTTCGAATTTTAATTTCGAATTTTAATTTCGAACTTGAATTTCGAATTTTAATTTCGAATTTTAATTTCGAATTTTAATTTCGAATTTTAATTTCGAATTTCAATTTCGAATTTTAATTTCGAATTTAAATTTCGAATTTTAATTTCGAATTTCAATTTCGAATTTAAATTTCGAATTTTAATTTCGAACTTGAATTTCGAATTTTAATTTCGAATTTTAATTTCGAATTTTAATTTCGAATTTTAATTTCGAGTTTTAATTCCGAATTTTAATTCCGAATTTTAATTTCGAATTTTAATTTCGAATTTTATTTTCGAATTTCAATTTCGAATTTTAATTTCGAATTTCAATTTCGAATTTAAATTTCGAATTTTAATTTCGAATTTAAATTTCGAATTTTAATTTCGAATTTAATTTCGAATTTTAATTTCGAATTTAAATTTCGAATTTTAATTTCGAATTTCAATTTCGAATTTAAATTTCGAATTTTAATTTCGAATTTCAATTTCGAATTTTAATTTCGAATTTTAATTTCGAATTTTAATTTCGAATTTTAATTTCGAATTTTAATTTCGAATTTTAATTTCGAATTTTAATTTCGAATTTCAATTTCGAATTTTAATTTCGAATTTTAATTTCGAATTTTTATTTCGAATTTTAATTTCGAATTTTAATTTCGAATTTTAATTTCGAATTTTAATTTCGAATTTTAATTTCGAATTTTAATTTCGAATTTTAATTTCGAATTTTAATTTCGAATTTTAATTTCAAATTTTAATTTCGAAGTTTAATTTCGAATTTCAATTTCGAATTTTAATTTCGAATTTAAATTTCGAATTTTAATTTCGAATTTCAATTTCGAATTTAAATTTCGAATTTTAATTTCGAATTTCAATTTCGAATTTTAATTTCGAATTTTAATTTCGAATTTTAATTTCGAATCTTAATTTCGAATTTTAATTTCGAATTTTAATTTCGAATTTTAATTTCGAATTTAAATTTCGAATTTTAATTTCGAATTTCAATTTCGAATTTAAATTTCGAATTTTAATTTCGAATTTCAATTTCGAATTTAAATTTCGAATTTTAATTTCGAATTTCAATTTCGAATTTTAATTTCGAATTTTAATTTCGAATTTTAATTTCGAATCTTAATTTCGAATTTTAATTTCGAATTTTAATTTCGAATTTTAATTTCGAATTTCAATTTCGAATTTTAATTTCGAGTTTCAATTTCGAATTTCAATTTCGAATTTTAATTTCGAATTTTAATTTCGAATTTTAATTCCGAATTTTAATTTCGAATTTTAATTTCGAATTTTAATTTCGAATTTTAATTTCGAATTTCAATTTCGAATTTTAATTCCGAATTTTAATTCCGAATTTTAATTTCGAATTTAAATTTCGAATTTTAATTTCGAATTTTAATTTCGAATTTAAATTTCGAATTTTAATTTCGAATTTAATTTCGAATTTTAATTTCGAATTTTAATTTCGAATTTTAATTTCGAATTTCAATTTCGAATTTTAATTTCGAATTTCAATTTCGAATTTTAATTTCGAATTTTAATTTCGAATTTTAATTTCGAATTTTAATTTCGAATTTCAATTTCGAATTTCAATTTCGAATTTTAATTTCGAATTTAAATTTCGAATTTTAATTTTGAATTTCAATTTTGAATTTAAATTTCGAATTTTAATTTCGAATTTCAATTTCGAATTTTAATTTCGAATTTTAATTTCGAATTTTAATTTCGAATTTTAATTTCGAATTTCAATTTCGAATTTTAATTTCGAATTTTAATTTCGAATTTTATTTTCGAATTTCAATTTCGAATTTTAATTTCGAATTTAATTTTGAATTTTAATTTCGAATTTTAATTTCGAATTTTAATTTCGAATTTAAATTTCGAATTTTAATTTCGAATTTCAATTTCGAATTTTAATTTCGAATTTTAATTTCGAATTTTAATTTCGAATTTTAATTTCGAATTTTAATTTCGAATTTCAATTTCGAATTTTAATTTCGAATTTAAATTTCGAATTTCAATTTCGAATTTAAAATTCGAATTTTAATTTCGAATTTCAATTTCGAATTTCAATTTCGAATTTTAATTTCGAATTTTAATTTCGAACTTGAATTTCGAATTTCAATTTCGAATTTTAATTTCGAATTTTAATTTCGAATTTTAATTTCGAATTTCAATTTCGAATTTTAATTTCGAGTTTCAATTTCGAATTTTAATTTCGAATTTTAATTTCGAATTTTAATTTCGAATTTTAATTTCGAATTTTAATTTCGAATTTTAATTTCGAATTTCAATTTCGAATTTTAATTTCGAATTTTAATTTCGAATTTTATTTTCGAATTTCAATTTCGAATTTTAATTTCGAATTTAATTTCGAATTTCAATTTCGAGTTTTAATTTCGAATTTTAATTTCGAATTTTTATTTCGAATTTTAATTTCGAATTTTAATTTCGAATTTTAATTTCGAATTTTAATTTCGAATTTTAATTTCGAATTTTAATTTCGAATTTTAATTTCGAATTTTAATTTCGAATTTTAATTTCGAATTTCAATTTCGAATTTTAATTTCGAGTTTAAATTTCGAATTTTAATTTCGAATTTCAATTTCGAATTTTAATTTCGAATTTTAATTTCGAATTTCAATTTCGAATTTTAATTTCGAATTTTAATTTCGAACTTGAATTTCGAATTTTAATTTCGAATTTTAATTTCGAATTTTAATTTCGAATTTCAATTTCGAATTTTAATTTCGAATTTCAATTTCGAATTTTAATTTCGAATTTTAATTTCGAATTTTAATTTCGAATTTTAATTTCGAATTTCAATTTCGAATTTTAATTTCGAATTTTAATTTCGAACTTGAATTTCGAATTTAAATTTCGAATTTTAGTTTCGAATTTTAATTTCGAATT
This sequence comes from Toxonevra muliebris, assembly GCA_963691655.1. Taxonomy (NCBI): domain Eukaryota; kingdom Metazoa; phylum Arthropoda; class Insecta; order Diptera; family Pallopteridae; genus Toxonevra; species Toxonevra muliebris. The sequence continues at coordinate 126,449 of CAVNUY010000056.1, read as the reverse complement.
TTAATTTCGAATTTTAATTTCGAATTTTAATTTCGAATTTCAATTTCGAATTTTAATTTCGAGTTTTAATTTCGAATTTTAATTTCGAATTTTAATTTCGAATTTTAATTTCGAATTTCAATTTCGAATTTTAATTTCGAGTTTCAATTTCGAATTTTAATTTCGAATTTTAATTTCGAATTTAAATTTCGAATTTTAATTTCGAATTTCAATTTCGAATTTTAATTTCGAATTTTAATTTCGAATTTTTATTTCGAATTTTAATTTCGAATTTTAATTTCGAATTTTAATTTCGAATTTTAATTTCGAATTTTAATTTCGAATTTTAATTTCGAATTTTAATTTCGAATTTAAATTTCGAATTTTAATTTCGAATTTTAATTTCGAATTTCAATTTCGAATTTTAATTTCGAATTTTAATTTCGAATTTTAATTTCGAATTTTAATTTCGAATTTTAATTTCGAATTTTAATTTCGAATTTTAATTTCGAATTTTAATTTCGAATTTCAATTTCGAATTTTAATTTCGAGTTTCAATTTCGAATTTTAATTTCGAATTTTAATTTCGAATTTTAATTTCGAATTTTAATTCCGAATTTTAATTTCGAATTTTAATTTCGAATTTTAATTTCGAATTTTAATTTCGAATTTTAATTTCGAATTTTAATTTCGAATTTTAATTTCGAATTTCAATTTCGAATTTTAATTTCGAATTTTAATTTCGAATTTTAATTTCGAATTTTAATTTCGAATTTTAATTTCGAATTTTAATTTCGAATTTCAATTTCGAATTTTAATTTCGAGTTTCAATTTCGAATTTTAATTTCGAATTTTAATTCCGAATTTCAATTTCGAATTTTAATTTCGAATTTTAATTTCGAACTTGAATTTCGAATTTTAATTTCGAATTTTAATTTCGAATTTTAATTTCGAATTTTAATTTCGAATTTCAATTTCGAATTTTAATTTCGAGTTTCAATTTCGAATTTTAATTTCGAATTTTAATTTCGAATTTAAATTTCGAATTTTAATTTTGAATTTAATTTCGAATTTTAATTTCGAATTTTAATTCCGAATTTTAATTCCGAATTTTAATTTCGAATTTAAATTTCGAATTTTAATTTCGAATTTAAATTTCGAATTTAAATTTCGAATTTAATTTCGAATTTTAATTTCGAATTATAATTTCGAATTTTAATTTCGAATTTCAATTTCGAATTTTAATTTCGAATTTCAATTTCGAATTTTAATTTCGAATTTTAATTTCGAATTTCAATTTCGAATTTTAATTTCGAATTTTAATTTCGAACTTGAATTTCGAATTTTAATTTCGAATTTTAATTTCGAATTTTAATTTCGAATTTGAATTTCGAATTTCAATTTCGAATTTCAATTTCGAATTTTAATTTCGAATTTTAATTTCGAATTTAAATTTCGAATTTTAATTTCGAATTTCAATTTTGAATTTTAATTTCGAATTTTAATTTCGAATTTTTATTTCGAATTTTAATTTCGAATTTTAATTTCGAATTTTAATTTCGAATTTTAATTTCGAATTTTAATTTCGAATTTTAATTTCGAATTTTAATTTCGAATTTCAATTTCGAATTTTAATTTCGAATTTAAATTTCGAATTTTAATTTCGAATTTTAATTTCGAATTTCAATTTCGAATTTTAATTTCGAATTTTAATTTCGAATTTTAATTTCGAATTTTAATTTCGAATTTCAATTTCGAATATTAATTTCGAGTTTCAATTTCGAATTTTAATTTCGAATTTTAATTTCGAATTTAAATTTCGAATTTTAATTTCGAATTTCAATTTTGAATTTTAATTTCGAATTTTAATTTCGAATTTTTATTTCGAATTTTAATTTCGAATTTTAATTTCGAATTTTAATTTCGAATTTTAATTTCGAATTTTAATTTCGAATTTTAATTTCGAATTTTAATTTCGAATTTCAATTTCGAATTTTAATTTCGAATTTAAATTTCGAATTTTAATTTCGAATTTTAATTTCGAATTTCAATTTCGAATTTTAATTTCGAATTTTAATTTCGAATTTTAATTTCGAATTTTAATTTCGAATTTTAATTTCGAATTTTAATTTCGAATTTTAATTTCGAATTTTAATTTCGAATTTCAATTTCGAATTTTAATTTCGAGTTTCAATTTCGAATTTTAATTTCGAATTTTAATTTCGAATTTAAATTTCGAATTTTAATTTCGAATTTAATTTCGAATTTCAATTTCGAATTTTAATTTCGAATTTTAATTCCGAATTTTAATTCCGAATTTTAATTTCGAATTTTAATTTCGAATTTTAATTTCGAATTTTAATTTCGAATTTCAATTTCGAATTTTAATTTCGAATTTAAATTTCGAATTTTAATTTCGAATTTCAATTTCGAATTTAAATTTCGAATTTTAATTTCGAATTTCAATTTCGAATTTTAATTTCGAATTTTAATTTCGAACTTGAATTTCGAATTTTAATTTCGAATTTTAATTTCGAATTTTAATTTCGAATTTTAATTTCGAATTTTAATTTCGAATTTCAATTTCGAATTTTAATTTCGAGTTTCAATTTCGAATTTTAATTTCGAATTTTAATTTCGAATTTAAATTTCGAATTTTAATTTTGAATTTAATTTCGAATTTTAATTTCGAATTTTAATTCCGAATTTTAATTCCGAATTTTAATTCCGAATTTTAATTCCGAATTTTAATTTCGAATTTTAATTTCGAATTTTATTTTCGAATTTCAATTTCGAATTTTAATTTCGAATTTCAATTTCGAATTTTAATTTCGAGTTTCAATTTCGAATTTTAATTTCGAATTTTAATTTCGAATTTTAATTTCGAATTTTAATTTCGAATTTCAATTTCGAATTTTAATTTCGAGTTTTAATTTCGAATTTTAATTTCGAATTATAATTTCGAATTTTAATTTCGAATTTCAATTTCGAATTTTAATTTCGAGTTTCAATTTCGAATTTTAATTTCGAATTTTAATTTCGAATTTAAATTTCGAATTTTAATTTCGAATTTCAATTTCGAATTTTAATTTCGAATTTTAATTTCGAATTTTTATTTCGAATTTTAATTTCGAATTTTAATTTCGAATTTTAATTTCGAATTTTAATTTCGAATTTTAATTTCGAATTTTAATTTCGAATTTCAATTTCGAATTTTAATTTCGAATTTAAATTTCGAATTTTAATTTCGAATTTTAATTTCGAATTTCAATTTCGAATTTTAATTTCGAATTTTAATTTCGAATTTTAATTTCGAATTTAAATTTCGAATTTTAATTTCGAATTTCAATTTCGAATTTTAATTTCGAATTTTAATTTCGAATTTTAATTTCGAATTTCAATTTCGAATTTAATTTTCGAATTTTAATTTCGAATTTCAATTTCGAATTTTAATTTCGAATTTTAATCGAATCTTAATTTTGAATTTTAATTCCGAATTTTAATTTCGAATTTTAATTTCGAATTTTATTTTCGAATTTTAATTCCGAATTTTAATTTCGAATTTTAATTTCGAATTTTAATTTCGAATTTCAATTTCGAATTTTAATTTCGAATTTTAATTTCGAACTTGAGGTTCGAACTTTAATTTCGAATTTTAATTTCGAATTTTAATTTCGAATTTTAATTTCGAATTTCAATTTCGAATTTTAATTTCGAGTTTCAATTTCGAATTTTAATTTCGAATTTTAATTTCGAATTTAAATTTCGAATTTTAATTTTGAATTTAATTTCGAATTTTAATTTCGAATTTTAATTCCGAATTTTAATTCCGAATTTTAATTTCGAATTTAAATTTCGAATTTTAATTTCGAATTTAAATTTCGAATTTAAATTTCGAATTTAATTTCGAATTTTAATTTCGAATTATAATTTCGAATTTTAATTTCGAATTTCAATTTCGAATTTTAATTTCGAATTTCAATTTCGAATTTTAATTTCGAATTTTAATTTCGAATTTTAATTTCGAATTTTAATTTCGAATTTCAATTTCGAATTTTAATTTCGAATTTTAATTTCGAACTTGAATTTCGAATTTTAATTTCGAATTTTAATTTCGAATTTTAATTTCGAATTTGAATTTCGAATTTCAATTTCGAATTTTAATTTCGAATTTCAATTTCGAATTTTAATTTCGAGTTTTAATTTCGAATTTTAATTTCGAATTTTAATTTCGAATTTCAATTTCGAATTTTAATTTCGAATTTCAATTTCGAATTTTAATTTCGAATTTTAATTTCGAATTTAAATTTCGAATTTTAATTTCGAATTTCAATTTCGAATTTTAATTTCGAATTTTAATTTCTAATTTTTATTTCGAATTTCAATTTCGAATTTTAATTTCGAATTTTAATTTCGAATTTTAATTTCGTATTTTAATTTCGAATTTCAATTTCGAATTTTAATTTCGAATTTTAATTTCGAATTTTAATTTCGAATTTCAATTTCAAATTTCAATTTCGAATTTTATTTTCGATTTTTAATTTCGAATTTTAATTTCGAATTTTAATTTCGAATTTCAATTTCGAATTTTAATTCCGAATTTCAATTTCGAATTTTAATTCCGAATTTTAGTTCCGAATTTTAATTTCGAATTTTAATTCCGAATTTTAGTTTCGAATCTTAATTTCGAATTTCAATTTCGAATTTCAATTTCGAATTTTAATTTCGAATTTTAATTTCGAATTTTAATTTCGAATTTTATTTCGAATTTCAATTTCGAATTTTAATTTCGAATTTAAATTTCGAATTTTAATTTCGAATTTTAATTTCGAATTTTAATTTCGAATTTCAATTTCGAATTTAAATTTCGAATTTTAATTTCGAATTTTAATTTCGAATTTTAATTTCGAATTTTAATTTCGAATTTTAATTTCGAACTTGAATTTCGAATTTTAATTTCGAATTTTAATTTCGAATTTTAATTTCGAATTTTAATTTCGAATTTCAATTTCGAATTTTAATTTCGAATTTCAATTTCGAATTTAAATTTCGAATTTTAATTTCGAATTTTAATTTCGAATTTTAATTTCGAACTTGAATTTCGAATTTTAATTTCGAATTTTAATTTCGAATTTTAATTTCGAATTTTAATTTCGAATTTCAATTTCGAATTTTAATTTCGAATTTTAATTTCGAATTTTAATTTCGAATTTTAATTTCGAATTTTAATTTCGAATTTTAATTTCGAATTTCAATTTCGAATTTTAATTTCGAGTTTTAATTTCGAATTTTAATTTCGAATTTTAATTCCGAATTTTAATTCCGAATTTTAATTTCGAATTTTAATTTCGAATTTTAATTTCGAATTTTAATTTCGAATTTCAATTTCGAATTTTAATTTCGAATTTAAATTTCGAATTTTAATTTCGAATTTCAATTTCGAATTTAAATGTCGAATTTTAATTTCGAATTTCAATTTCGAATTTTAATTTCGAATTTTAATTTCGAACTTGAATTTCGAATTTTAATTTCGAATTTTAATTTCGAATTTTAATTTCGAATTTTAATTTCGAATTTCAATTTCGAATTTTAATTTCGAGTTTCAATTTCGAATTTTAATTTCGAATTTTAATTTCGAATTTAAATTTCGAATTTTAATTTTGAACTTGAATTTCGAATTTTAATTTCGAATTTTAATTTCGAATTTTAATTTCGAATTTTAATTTCGAATTTCAATTTCGAATTTTAATTTCGAGTTTCAATTTCGAATTTTAATTTCGAATTTTAATTTCGAATTTAAATTTCGAATTTTAATTTTGAATTTAATTTCGAATTTTAATTTCGAATTTTAATTCCGAATTTTAATTCCGAATTTTAATTTCGAATCTAAATTTCGAATTTTAATTTCGAATTTAAATTTCGAATTTAAATTTCGAATTTAATTTCGAATTTTAATTTCGAATTATAATTTCGAATTTTAATTTCGAATTTCAATTTCGAATTTTAATTTCGAATTTCAATTTCGAATTTTAATTTCGAATTTTAATTTCGAATTTTAATTTCGAATTTTAATTTCGAATTTCAATTTCGAATTTTAATTTCGAATTTTAATTTCGAACTTGAATTTCGAATTTTAATTTCGAATTTTAATTTCGAATTTTAATTTCGAATTTGAATTTCGAATTTCAATTTCGAATTTAAATTTCGAATTTAAATTTCGAATTTTAATTTCGAGTTTTAATTTCGAATTTTAATTTCGAATTTTAATTTCGAATTTTAATTTCGAATTTCAATTTCGAATTTTAATTTCGAATTTTAATTTCGAACTTGAATTTCGAATTTTAATTTCGAATTTTAATTTCGAATTTTAATTTCGAATTTTAATTTCGAATTTGAATTTCGAATTTCAATTTCGAATTTTAATTTCGAATTTAAATTTCGAATTTTAATTTCGAGTTTTAATTTCGAATTTTAATTTCGAATTTTAATTTCGAATTTTAATTTCGAATTTCAATTTCGAATTTTAATTTCGAGTTTCAATTTCGAATTTTAATTTCGAATTTTAATTTCGAATTTAAATTTCGAATTTTAATTTCGAATTTCAATTTCGAATTTTAATTTCGAATTTTAATTTCGAATTTTTATTTCGAATTTTAATTTCGAATTTTAATTTCGAATTTTAATTTCGAATTTTAATTTCGAATTTTAATTTCGAATTTTAATTTCGAATTTTAATTTCGAATTTTAATTTCGAATTTTAATTTCGAATTTTAATTTCGAATTTCAATTTCGAATTTTAATTTCGAATTTAAATTTCGAATTTTAATTTCGAATTTTAATTTCGAATTTCAATTTCGAATTTTAATTTCGAATTTTAATTTCGAATTTTAATTTCGAATTTTAATTTCGAATTTTAATTTCGAATTTTAATTTCGAATTTTAATTTCGAATTTTAATTTCGAATTTCAATTTCGAATTTTAATTTCGAGTTTCAATTTCGAATTTTAATTTCGAATTTTAATTTCGAATTTAAATTTCGAATTTTAATTTCGAATTTAATTTCGAATTTCAATTTCGAATTTTAATTTCGAATTTTAATTCCGAATTTTAATTCCGAATTTTAATTTCGAATTTTAATTTCGAATTTTAATTTCGAATTTCAATTTCGAATTTTAATTTCGAATTTAAATTTCGAATTTTAATTTCGAATTTCAATTTCGAATTTAAATTTCGAATTTTAATTTCGAATTTCAATTTCGAATTTTAATTTCGAATTTTAATTTCGAACTTGAATTTCGAATTTTAATTTCGAATTTTAATTTCGAATTTTAATTTCGAATTTTAATTTCGAATTTCAATTTCGAATTTTAATTTCGAGTTTCAATTTCGAATTTTAATTTCGAATTTTAATTTCGAATTTAAATTTCGAGTTTTAATTTTGAATTTAATTTCGAATTTTAATTTCGAATTTTAATTCCGAATTTTAATTCCGAATTTTAATTTCGAATTTTAATTTCGAATTTTATTTTCGAATTTCAATTTCGAATTTTAATTTCGAATTTCAATTTCGAATTTAAATTTCGAATTTTAATTTCGAATTTTAATTCCGAATTTTAATTCCGAATTTTAATTTCGAATTTTAATTTCGAATTTTAATTTCGAATTTTAATTTCGAATTTCAATTTCGAATTTTAATTTCGAATTTAAATTTCGAATTTTAATTTCGAATTTCAATTTCGAATTTAAATTTCGAATTTTAATTTCGAATTTCAATTTCGAATTTTAATTTCGAATTTTAATTTCGAACTTGAATTTCGAATTTTAATTTCGAATTTTAATTTCGAATTTTAATTTCGAATTTTAATTTCGAATTTCAATTTCGAATTTTAATTTCGAGTTTCAATTTCGAATTTTAATTTCGAATTTTAATTTCGAATTTTAATTTCGAATTTAAATTTCGAATTTTAATTTTGAATTTAATTTCGAATTTTAATTTCGAATTTTAATTCCGAATTTTAATTCCGAATTTGAATTTCGAATTTAAATTTCGAATTTAAATTTCGAATTTAATTTCGAATTTTAATTTCGAATTATAATTTCGAATTTTAATTTCGAATTTCAATTTCGAATTTTAATTTCGAATTTCAATTTCGAATTTTAATTTCGAATTTTAATTTCGAATTTTAATTTCGAATTTTAATTTCGAATTTCAATTTCGAATTTTAATTTCGAATTTTAATTTCGAACTTGAATTTCGAATTTTAATTTCGAATTTTAATTTCGAATTTTAATTTCGAATTTGAATTTCGAATTTCAATTTCGAATTTTAATTTCGAATTTAAATTTCGAATTTTAATTTCGAGTTTTAATTTCGAATTTTAATTTCGAATTTTAATTTCGAATTTTAATTTCGAATTTCAATTTCGAATTTTAATTTCGAGTTTCAATTTCGAATTTTAATTTCGAATTTTAATTTCGAATTTAAATTTCGAATTTTAATTTCGAATTTCAATTTCGAATTTTAATTTCGAATTTTAATTTCGAATTTTTATTTCGAATTTTAATTTCGAATTTTAATTTCGAATTTTAATTTCGAATTTTAATTTCGAATTTTAATTTCGAATTTTAATTTCGAATTTTAATTTCGAATTTTAATTTCGAATTTTAATTTCGAATTTTAATTTCGAATTTTAATTTCGAATTTCAATTTCGAATTTTAATTTCGAATTTAAATTTCGAATTTTAATTTCGAATTTTAATTTCGAATTTCAATTTCGAATTTTAATTTCGAATTTTAATTTCGAATTTTAATTTCGAATTTTAATTTCGAATTTTAATTTCGAATTTCAATTTCGAATTTTAATTTCGAATTTTAATTTCGAATTTCAATTTCGAATTTTAATTTCGAGTTTCAATTTCGAATTTTAATTTCGAATTTTAATTTCGAATTTAAATTTCGAATTTTAATTTTGAATTTAATTTCGAATTTTAATTTCGAATTTTAATTCCGAATTTTAATTCCGAATTTGAATTTCGAATTTAAATTTCGAATTTTAATTTCGAATTTAAATTTCGAATTTAAATTTCGAATTTAATTTCGAATTTTAATTTCGAATTATAATTTCGAATTTTAATTTCGAATTTCAATTTCGAATTTTAATTTCGAATTTCAATTTCGAATTTTAATTTCGAATTTTAATTTCGAATTTTAATTTCGAATTTTAATTTCGAATTTCAATTTCGAATTTTAATTTCGAATTTTAATTTCGAACTTGAATTTCGAATTTTAATTTCGAATTTTAATTTCGAATTTTAATTTCGAATTTGAATTTCGAATTTCAATTTCGAATTTTAATTTCGAATTTAAATTTCGAATTTTAATTTCGAGTTTTAATTTCGAATTTTAATTTCGAATTTTAATTTCGAATTTTAATTTCGAATTTTAATTTCGAATTTCAATTTCGAATTTCAATTTCGAATTTTAATTTCGAGTTTCAATTTCGAATTTTAATTTCGAATTTTAATTTCGAATTTAAATTTCGAATTTTAATTTTGAATTTAATTTCGAATTTTAATTTCGAATTTTAATTCCGAATTTTAATTCCGAATTTGAATTTCGAATTTAAATTTCGAATTATAATTTCGAATTTAAATTTCGAATTTAAATTTCGAATTTAATTTCGAATTTTAATTTCGAATTATAATTTCGAATTTTAATTTCGAATTTCAATTTCGAATTTTAATTTCGAATTTCAATTTCGAATTTTAATTTCGAATTTTAATTTCGAATTTTAGTTTCGAATTTTAATTTCGAATTTCAATTTCGAATTTTAATTTCGAATTTTAATTTCGAACTTGAATTTCGAATTTTAATTTCGAATTTTAATTTCGAATTTTAATTTCGAATTTGAATTTCGAATTTCAATTTCGAATTTTAATTTCGAATTTAAATTTCGAATTTTAATTTCGAATTTTAATTTCGAATTTAAATTTCGAATTTTAATTTTGAATTTAATTTCGAATTTTAATTTCGAATTTTAATTCCGAATTTTAATTCCGAATTTGAATTTCGAATTTAAATTTCGAATTTTAATTTCGAATTTAAATTTCGAATTTAAATTTCGAATTTAATTTCGAATTTTAATTTCGAATTATAATTTCGAATTTTAATTTCGAATTTCAATTTCGAATTTTAATTTCGAATTTCAATTTCGAATTTTAATTTCGAATTTTAATTTCGAATTTTAATTTCGAATTTTAATTTCGAATTTCAATTTCGAATTTTAATTTCGAATTTTAATTTCGAACTTGAATTTCGAATTTTAATTTCGAATTTTAATTTCGAATTTTAATTTCGAATTTTAATTTCGAATTTTAATTTCGAATTTCAATTTCGAATTTTAATTTCGAGTTTCAATTTCGAATTTTAATTTCGAATTTTAATTTCGAATTTAAATTTCGAATTTTAATTTTGAATTTAATTTCGAATTTTAATTTCGAATTTTAATTCCGAATTTTAATTCCGAATTTGAATTTCGAATTTAAATTTCGAATTTTAATTTCGAATTTAAATTTCGAATTTAAATTTCGAATTTAATTTCGAATTTTAATTTCGAATTATAATTTCGAATTTTAATTTCGAATTTCAATTTCGAATTTTAATTTCGAATTTCAATTTCGAATTTTAATTTCGAATTTTAATTTCGAATTTTAATTTCGAATTTTAATTTCGAATTTCAATTTCGAATTTTAATTTCGAATTTTAATTTCGAACTTGAATTTCGAATTTTAATTTCGAATTTTAATTTCGAATTTTAATTTCGAATTTGAATTTCGAATTTCAATTTCGAATTTTAATTTCGAATTTAAATTTCGAATTTTAATTTCGAGTTTTAATTTCGAATTTTAATTTCGAATTTTAATTTCGAATTTTAATTTCGAATTTCAATTTCGAATTTTAATTTCGAGTTTCAATTTCGAATTTTAATTTCGAATTTTAATTTCGAATTTAAATTTCGAATTTTAATTTCGAATTTCAATTTCGAATTTTAATTTCGAATTTTAATTTCGAATTTTTATTTCGAATTTTAATTTCGAATTTTAATTTCGAATTTTAATTTCGAATTTTAATTTCGAATTTTAATTTCGAATTTTAATTTCGAATTTTAATTTCGAATTTTAATTTCGAATTTTAATTTCGAATTTTAATTTCGAATTTTAATTTCGAATTTTAATTTCGAATTTCAATTTCGAATTTTAATTTCGAATTTAAATTTCGAATTTTAATTTCGAATTTTAATTTCGAATTTCAATTTCGAATTTTAATTTCGAATTTTAATTTCGAATTTTAATTTCGAATTTTAATTTCGAATTTTAATTTCGAATTTCAATTTCGAATTTTAATTTCGAATTTTAATTTCGAATTTCAATTTCGAATTTTAATTTCGAGTTTCAATTTCGAATTTTAATTTCGAATTTTAATTTCGAATTTAAATTTCGAATTTTAATTTCGAATTTAATTTCGAATTTCAATTTCGAATTTTAATTTCGAATTTTAATTCCGAATTTTAATTCCGAATTTTAATTTCGAATTTTAATTTCGAATTTTAATTTCGAACTTGAATTTCGAATTTTAATTTCGAATTTTAATTTCGAATTTTAATTTCGAATTTTAATTTCGAATTTCAATTTCGAATTTTAATTTCGAGTTTCAATTTCGAATTTTAATTTCGAATTTTAATTTCGAATTTAAATTTCGAGTTTTAATTTTGAATTTAATTTCGAATTTTAATTTCGAATTTTAATTCCGAATTTTAATTCCGAATTTTAATTTCGAATTTTAATTTCGAATTTTATTTTCGAATTTCAATTTCGAATTTTAATTTCGAATTTCAATTTCGAATTTAAATTTCGAATTTTAATTTCGAATTTCAATTTCGAATTTTAATTTCGAATTTAATTTCGAATTTTAATTTCGAATTTTAATTTCGAATTTTAATTTCGAATTTCAATTTCGAATTTTAATTTCGAATTTCAATTTCGAACTTGAATTTCGAATTTTAATTTCGAATTTTAATTTCGAATTTTAATTTCGAATTTCAATTTCGAATTTTAATTTCGAGTTTCAATTTCGAATTTTAATTTCGAATTTTAATTTCGAATTTAAATTTCGAATTTTAATTTTGAATTTAATTTCGAATTTTAATTTCGAATTTTAATTCCGAATTTTAATTTCGAATTTTAATTTCGAATTTTAATTTCGAATTTTATTTTCGAATTTCAATTTCGAATTTTAATTTCGAATTTAATTTCGAATTTTAATTTCGAATTTTAATTTCGAATTTTAATTTCGAATTTTAATTTCGAATTTCAATTTCGAATTTTAATTTCGAATTTCAATTTCGAATTTTAATTTCGAATTTTAATTTCGAATTTTAATTTCGAATTTCAATTTCGAATTTTAATTTCGAATTTCAATTTCGAATTTTAATTTCGAATTTTAATTTCGAATTTTAATTTCGAATTTTAATTTCGAATTTTAATTTCGAATTTCAATTTCGAATTTTAATTTCGAATTTCAATTTCGAATTTAAATTTCGAATTTTAATTTCGAATTTCAATTTCGAATTTTAATTTCGAATTTTAATTTCGAATTTAATTTCGAATTTTAATTTCGAATTTCAATTTCGAATTTTAATTTCGAATTTCAATTTCGAATTTTAATTTCGAATTTTAATTTCGAATTTTAATTTCGAATTTCAATTTCGAATTTTAATTTCGAATTTCAATTTCGAACTTGAATTTCGAATTTTAATTTCGAATTTTAATTTCGAATTTCAATTTCGAATTTTAATTTCGAATTTAATTTCGAATTTTAATTTCGAATTTTAATTTCGAATTTAATTTCGAATTTTAATTTCGAATTTTAATTTCGAATTTTAATTTCGAATTTCAATTTCGAATTTTAATTTCGAATTTCAATTTCGAACTTGAATTTCGAATTTTAATTTCGAATTTAAATTTCGAATTTTAATTTCGAATTTAATTTCGAATTTTAAATTCGAATTTTAATTTCGAATTTTAATTTCGAATTTCAATTTCGAATTTTAATTTCGAATTTAATTTCGAATTTTAATTTCGAATTTTAATTTCGAATTTTAATTTCGAATTTAATTTCGAATTTTAATTTCGAATTTTAATTTCGAATTTTAATTTCGAATTTCAATTTCGAATTTTAATTTCGAATTTCAATTTCGAACTTGAATTTCGAATTTTAATTTCGAATTTTAATTTCGAATTTCAATTTCGAATTTTAATTTCGAATTTTAATTTCGAATTTCAATTTCGAATTTTAATTTCGAATTTTAATTTCGAATTTTAATTTCGAATTTTAATTTCGAATTTTAATTTCGAATTTCAATTTCGAATTTTAATTTCGAATTTTAATTTCGAATTTTAATTTCGAATTTCAATTTCGAATTTTAATTTCGAATTTCAATTTCGAATTTTAATTTCGAATTTTAATTTCGAATTTTAATTTCGAATTTCAATTTCGAATTTAAATTTCGAATTTTAATTTCGAATTTCAATTTCGAATTTTTAGTTCGAATTTAATTTCGAATTTTAATTTCGAATTTTAATTTCGAATTTTAATTTCGAATTTCAATTTCGAATTTTAATTTCGAATTTCAATTTCGAACTTGAATTTCGAATTTTAATTTCGAATTTTAATTTCGAATTTCAATTTCGAATTTTAATTTCGAATTTTAATTTCGAATTTCAATTTCGAATTTTAATTTCGAATTTCAATTTCGAATTTTAATTTCGAATTTCAATTTCGAATTTTAATTTCGAATTTAAATTTCGAATTTTAATTTCGAATTTCAATTTCGAATTTAAATTTCGAATTTTAATTTCGAATTTCAATTTCGAATTTTAATTTCGAATTTTTATTTCGAACTTGAATTTCGAATTTTAATTTCGAATTTTAATTTCGAATTTTAATTTCGAATTTTAATTTCGAATTTCAATTTCGAATTTTAATTTCGAGTTTCAATTTCGAATTTTAATTTCGAATTTTAATTTCGAATTTAAATTTCGAATTTTAATTTCGAATTTAATTTCGAATTTTAATTTCGAATTTTAATTTCGAATTTTAATTTCGAATTTAAATTTCGAATTTTAATTTCGAATTTAATTTCGAATTTTAATTTCGAACTTGAATTTCGAATTTTAATTTCGAATTTTAATTTCGAATTTCAATTTCGAATTTCACTTTCGAATTTTAATTTCGAATTTTAATTTCGAATTTTAATTTCGAATTTCAATTTCGAATTTCAATTTCGAACTTGAATTTCGAATTTTAATTTCGAATTTTAATTTCGAATTTCAATTTCGAATTTTGATTTCGAATTTTAATTTCGAATTTCAATTTCGAATTTTAATTTCGAATTTTAATTTCGAATTTAATTTCGAATTTTAATTTCGAAATTTAATTTCGAATTTTAATTTCGAATTTTAATTTCGAATTTCAATTTCGAATTTTAATTTCGAATTTCAATTTCGAATTTTAATTTCGAATTTTAATTTCGAATTTTAATTTCGAATTTCAATTTCGAATTTTAATTTCGAATTTCAATTTCGAACTTGAATTTCGAATTTTAATTTCGAATTTTAATTTCGAATTTCAATTTCGAATTTTAATTTCGAATTTAATTTCGAATTTTAATTTCGAATTTTAATTTCGAATTTAATTTCGAATTTTAATTTCGAATTTTAATTTCGAATTTTAATTTCGAATTTCAATTTCGAATTTTAATTTCGAATTTCAATTTCGAACTTGAATTTCGAATTTTAATTTCGAATTTAAATTTCGAATTTTAATTTCGAATTTAATTTCGAATTTTAAATTCGAATTTTAATTTCGAATTTTAATTTCGAATTTCAATTTCGAATTTTAATTTCGAATTTAATTTCGAATTTTAATTTCGAATTTTAATTTCGAATTTTAATTTCGAATTTTAATTTCGAATTTCAATTTCGAATTTTAATTTCGAATTTAATTTCGAATTTTAATTTCGAATTTTAATTTCGAATTTTAATTTCGAATTTCAATTTCGAATTTTAATTTCGAATTTCAATTTCGAACTTGAATTTCGAATTTTAATTTCGAATTTTAATTTCGAATTTCAATTTCGAATTTTAATTTCGAATTTTAATTTCGAATTTCAATTTCGAATTTTAATTTCGAATTTTAATTTCGAATTTTAATTTCGAATTTCAATTTCGAATTTTAATTTCGAATTTCAATTTCGAATTTTAATTTCGAATTTTAATTTCGAATTTTAATTTCGAATTTCAATTTCGAATTTTAATTTCGAATTTCAATTTCGAATTTTAATTTCGAATTTAAATTTCGAATTTTAATTTCGAATTTCAATTTCGAATTTAAATTTCGAATTTTAATTTCGAATTTCAATTTCGAATTTTAATTTCGAATTTTTATTTCGAACTTGAATTTCGAATTTTAATTTCGAATTTTAATTTCGAATTTTAATTTCGAATTTTAATTTCGAATTTCAATTTCGAATTTTAATTTCGAGTTTCAATTACGAATTTTAATTTCGAATTTTAATTTCGAATTTAAATTTCGAATTTTAATTTCGAATTTAATTTCGAATTTTAATTTCGAATTTTAATTTCGAATTTTAATTTCGAATTTCAATTTCGAATTTTAATTTCGAATTTCAATTTCGAATTTTAATTTCGAATTTAAATTTCGAATTTTAATTTCGAATTTCAATTTCGAATTTAAATTTCGAATTTCAATTTCGAATTTTAATTTCGGATTTCAATTTCGAATTTTAATTTCGAATTTTAATTTCGAATTTTAATTTCGAATTTTAATTTCGAATTTCAATTTCGAATTTTAATTTCGAATTTTAATTTCGAATTTTAATTTCGAATTTCAATTTCGAATTTTAATTCCGAATTTTAATTCCGAATTTTAATTCCGAATTTTAATTTCGAATTTTAATTTCGAATTTTAATTTCGAATTTTAATTTCGAATTTCAATTTCGAATTTTAATTTCGAGTTTCAATTTCGAATTTTAATTTCGAGTTTCAATTTCGAATTTTAATTTCGAATTTTAATTTCGAATTTTAATTTCGAATTTTAATTTTGAATTTAATTTCGAATTTTAATTTCGAATTTTAATTCCGAATTTTAATTTCGAATTTTAATTTCGAATTTTGATTTCGAATTTTATTTTCGAATTTCAATTTCGAATTTTAATTTCGAATTTTAATTTCGAATTTTAATTTCGAATTTCAATTTCGAATTTTAATTTCGAGTTTCAATTTCGAATTTTAATTTCGAATTTTAATTTCGAATTTTAATTTCGAATTTTAATTTCGAATTTCAATTTCGAATTTTAATTTCGAATTTTAATTTCGAATTTTTATTTCGAATTTTAATTTCGAATTTTAATTTCGAATTTTAATTTCGAATTTTAATTTCAAATTTTAATTCCGAATTTTAATTTCGAATTTTAATTCCGAATTTTTATTTCGAATTTTAATTTCGAATTTTAATTTCGAATTTCAATTTCGAATTTTAATTTCGAATTTTAATTTCGAATTTTATTTTCGAATTTTTATTTCGAATTTTAATTTCGAATTTTAATTTCGAATTTCAATTTCGAATTTTAATTTCGAATTTTAATTTCGAATTTTAATTTCGAATTTCAATTTCGAATTTTAATTTCGAATTTTAATTTCGAATTTCAATTTCGAATTTTAATTTCGAATTTCAATTTCGAATTTTAATTTCGAATTTTAATTTCGAATTTTAATTTCGAATTTCAATTTCGAGTTTTAATTTCGAATTTTAATTTCGAATTTTATTTTCGAATTTTAATTTCGAATTTCAATTTCGAATTTTAATTTCGAGTTTCAATTTCGAATTTAAATTTCGAATTTCAATTTCGAATTTTAATTTCGAGTTTCAATTTCGAATTTTAATTTCGAATTTTAATTTCGAATTTTAATTTCGAATTTCAATTTCGAATTTTAATTTCGAATTTTAATTTCGAATTTTTATTTCGAATTTTAATTTCGAATTTTAATTTCGAATTTTAATTTCGAATTTTAATTTCAAATTTTAATTCCGAATTTTAATTTCGAATTTTAATTCCGAATTTTTATTTCGAATTTTAATTTCGAATTTTAATTTCGAATTTCAATTTCGAATTTTAATTTCGAATTTTAATTTCGAATTTTATTTTCGAATTTTTATTTCGAATTTTAATTTCGAATTTTAATTTCGAATTTCAATTTCGAATTTTAATTTCGAATTTTAATTTCGAATTTTAATTTCGAATTTCAATTTCGAATTTTAATTTCGAATTTTAATTTCGAATTTCAATTTCGAATTTTAATTTCGAATTTTAATTCCGAATTTTAATTCCGAATTTTAATTTCGAATTTTAATTTCGAATTTCAATTTCGAGTTTTAATTTCGAATTTTAATTTCGAATTTTATTTTCGAATTTTAATTTCGAATTTCAATTTCGAATTTTAATTTCGAGTTTCAATTTCGAATTTAAATTTCGAATTTCAATTTCGAATTTTAATTTCGAGTTTCAATTTCGAATTTTAATTTCGAATTTTAATTTCGAATTTTAATTTCGAATTTAATTTCGAATTTCAATTTCGAATTTTAATTTCGAATTTTAATTCCGAATTTTAATTTCGAATTTTAATTTCGAATTTTAATTTCGAATTTTAATTTCGAATTTTAATTCCGAATTTTAATTCCGAATTTTAATTTCGAATTTTAATTTCGAATTTCAATTTCGAGTTTCAATTTCGAATTTTAATTTCAAATTTTAATTCCGAATTTTAATTTCGAATTTTAATTTCGAATTTCAATTTCGAATTTTAATTTCGAATTTTAATTTCGAATTTTAATTTCGAATTTCAATTTCGAATTTTAATTTCGAATTTCAATTTCGAATTTTAATTTCGAATTTTAATTTCGAATTTTAATTTCGAATTTTGATTTCGAATTTTAATTCCGAATTTTAATTTCGAATTTTAATTCCGGATTTTAAGTTCGAATTTTAATTCCGAATTTTAATTTCGAATTTCAATTTCGAATTTCAATTTCGAATTTTATTTTCGAATTTCAATTTCGAATTTTAATTTCGAATTTTAATTTCGAATTTTAATTTCGAATTTTAATTTCGAATTTCAATTTCGAATTTTAATTTCGAATTTTGATTTCGAATTTAATTTCGAATTTTAATTCCGAATTTTAATTCCGAATTTTAATTTCGAATTTTAATTTCGAATTTTAATTTCGAATTTCAATTTCGAATTTTAATTTCGAATTTTAATTTCGAATTTTAATTTCGAATTTTAATTTCGAATTTTAATTTCGAATTTTGATTTCGAATTTTAATTTCGAATTTTAATTTCGAATTTTAATTTCGACTCTAAATTTCAAATTTTAATTTCGAATTTCAATTTCGAATTTTAATTTCGAATTTTAATTTCGAATTTTAATTTCGAATTTCAATTATTAAAAATCAAAATTAAAATTCGAAATTAAAATTCGAAATTAAAATTGGAAATTGAAATTCGGAATTAAAATTCGAAATAAAAATTCGAAATTAAAATTCGGAATTGAAATTCGAAATTAAAATTCGAAATTGAAATTCGAAATTAAAATTTGAAATTAAAATTCGAAATTAAAATTCGAAATTAAAATTCGAAATTAAAATTCGAAATTAAAATTCGAAATTAAAATTCGAAATTAAAATTCGAAATTAAAATTCGAAATTAAAATTCGAAATTAAAATTCGAAATTGAAATTCGAAATTAAAATTCGAAATTTAAATTCGAAATTAAAATTCGAAATTAAAATTCGGAATTAAAATTCGGAATTAAAATTCGGAATTAAAATTCGAAATTGAAATTAGAAATTAAAATTCGAAATTAAAATTCGAAATTAAAATTCGAAATTAAATTCGAAATCAAAATTCGAAATTGAAATTCGAAATTAAAATTTGAAATTGAAATTCGAAATTAAAATTCGAAATTAAAATTCGAAATTGAAATTCGAAATTAAAATTCGAAATTAAAATTCGAAATTAAAATTCGAAATTAAAATTCGGAATTTAAATTCGAAATTAAAATTCGAAATTAAAATTCGAAATTCAAGTTCGAAATTAAAATTCTAAATTGAAATTCGAAATTGAAATTCGAAATTAAAATTTGAAATTGAAATTCGAAATTAAAATTCGAAATTCAAGTTCGAAATTAAAATTCGAAATTGAAATTCGAAATTGAAATTCGAAATTAAAATTTGAAATTGAAATTCGAAATTAAGATTCGAAATTAAAATTCGAAATTAAAATTCGAAATTAAAATTCGAAATTGAAATTCGAAATTAAAATTCGAAATTAAAATTCGAAATTAAAATTCGGAATTAAAATTCGGAATTAAAATTCGAAATTAAATTCGAAATCAAAATTCGAAATTAAAATTCGAAATTGAAATTCGAAATTAGAATTCGAAATTAAAATTCGAAATTAAAATTCGAAATTAAAATTCGAAATTGAAATTCGAAAATAAAATTCGAAATTGAAATTCGAAATTGAAATTCGAAATTAAAATTCGGAATTAAAATTCGAACTTAAAATCCGGAATTAAAATTCGAAATTAAAATTCGGAATTAAAATTCGAAATCAAAATTCGAAATTAAAATTCGAAATTAAAATTCGAAATTAAAATTCGAAATTGAAATTCGAAATTAAAATTTGAAATTAAAATTCGAAATTAAAATTCGAAATTAAAATTCGAAATTAAAATTCGAAATTAAAATTCGTAATTAAAATTCGAAATTAAAATTCGAAATTGAAATTCGAAATTCAAATTCGAAATTAAATTTCGAAATTAAAATTCGAAATTAAAATTCGAAATTAAAATTCGAAATTGAAATTCGAAATTTAAATTCGAAATTAAAATTTTAAATTAAAATTTTAAATTAAAATTCGAAATTAAAATTTGAAAATAAAATTCGAAATTAAAATTCGAAATTAAAATTCGAAATTAAAATTCGAAATTAAAATTCGAAATTAAAATTCGAAATTAAAATTCGAAATTAAAATTCGAAATTGAAATTCGAAATTAAAATTCGAAATTAAAATTCGAAATTAAAATTCGGAATTAAAATTCGAAATTAAAATTCGAAATTAAAATTCGAAATTAAAATTCGGAATTAAAATTTGAAATTAAAATTCGAAATTAAAATTCGAAATTAAAATTCGAAATTGAAATTCGAAATTAAAATTCGAAATTAAAATTCGAAATTAAAATTCGAAATTAAAATTCGAAATTAAAATTCGAAATTAAAATTCGAAATTAAAATTCGAAATTAAAATTCGAAATTAAAATTCGAAATTAAAATTCGGAATTTAAATTCGAAATTAAAATTCGGAATTAAAATTCGAAATTAAAA
The DNA here is from genome assembly GCA_963691655.1 of Toxonevra muliebris. Classification (NCBI taxonomy): domain Eukaryota; kingdom Metazoa; phylum Arthropoda; class Insecta; order Diptera; family Pallopteridae; genus Toxonevra; species Toxonevra muliebris. The sequence continues at coordinate 105,945 of CAVNUY010000056.1, read as the reverse complement.
TTCGAAATTAAAATTCGAAATTAAAATTCGGAATTAAAATTTGAAATTAAAATTCGAAATTAAAATTCGAAATTAAAATTCGAGATTGAAATTCGAAATTAAAATTCGAAATTAAAATTCGAAATTAAAATTCGAAATTAAAATTCGAAATTAAAATTCGAAATTAAAATTCGGAATTTAAATTCGAAATTAAAATTCGGAATTAAAATTCGAAATTGAAATTCGGAATTAAAATTCAAAATTAAAATTCGATTAAAATTCGAAATTAAAATTCGAAATTGAAATTCGAAATTAAAATTCGAAATTTAAATTCGAAATTAAAATTCGAAATTGAAATTCGAAATTGAAATTCGAAATTAAAATTCGGAATTAAAATTCGAACTTAAAATCCGGAATTAAAATTCGAAATTAAAATTCGGAATTAAAATTCGAAATCAAAATTCGAAATTAAAATTCGAAATTAAAATTCGAAATTAAAATTCGAAATTAAAATTCGAAATTGAAATTCGAAATTAAAATTCGAAATTAAAATTCGAAATTAAAATTCGAAATTAAAATTCGAAATTGAAACTCGAAATTAAAATTCGAAATTGAAATTCGAAATTAAAATTCGAAATTAAAATTCGAAATTAAAATTCGAAATTGAAATTCGAAAATAAAATTCGAAATCAAAATTCGAAATTAAAATTCGAAATTAAAATTCGGAATTAAAATTCGAAATTAAAATTCGAAATTAAAATTCGAAATTAAAATTCGAAATTAAAATTCGAAATTAAAATTCGAAATTAAAATTCGAAATTAAAATTCGAAATTAAAATTCGAAATTAAAATTCGAAATTAAAATTCGAAATTAAAATTCGAAATTGAAATTCGAAATTAAAATTCGAAATTTAAATTCGAAATTAAAATTCGAAATTAAAATTCGGAATTAAAATTCGGAATTAAAATTCGGAATTAAAATTCGAAATTGAAATTAGAAATTAAAATTCGAAATTAAAATTCGAAATTAAAATTCGAAATTAAATTCGAAATCAAAATTCGAAATTGAAATTCGAAATTAAAATTTGAAATTGAAATTCGAAATTAAAATTCGAAATTAAAATTCGAAATTGAAATTCGAAATTAAAATTCGAAATTAAAATTCGAAATTAAAATTCGAAATTAAAATTCGGAATTTAAATTCGAAATTAAAATTCGAAATTAAAATTCGAAATTCAAGTTCGAAATTAAAATTCTAAATTGAAATTCGAAATTGAAATTCGAAATTAAAATTTGAAATTGAAATTCGAAATTAAAATTCGAAATTCAAGTTCGAAATTAAAATTCGAAATTGAAATTCGAAATTGAAATTCGAAATTAAAATTTGAAATTGAAATTCGAAATTAAGATTCGAAATTAAAATTCGAAATTAAAATTCGAAATTAAAATTCGAAATTGAAATTCGAAATTAAAATTCGAAATTAAAATTCGAAATTAAAATTCGGAATTAAAATTCGGAATTAAAATTCGAAATTAAATTCGAAATCAAAATTCGAAATTAAAATTCGAAATTGAAATTCGAAATTAGAATTCGAAATTAAAATTCGAAATTAAAATTCGAAATTAAAATTCGAAATTGAAATTCGAAAATAAAATTCGAAATTGAAATTCGAAATTGAAATTCGAAATTAAAATTCGGAATTAAAATTCGAACTTAAAATCCGGAATTAAAATTCGAAATTAAAATTCGGAATTAAAATTCGAAATCAAAATTCGAAATTAAAATTCGAAATTAAAATTCGAAATTAAAATTCGAAATTGAAATTCGAAATTAAAATTTGAAATTAAAATTCGAAATTAAAATTCGAAATTAAAATTCGAAATTAAAATTCGAAATTAAAATTCGTAATTAAAATTCGAAATTAAAATTCGAAATTGAAATTCGAAATTCAAATTCGAAATTAAATTTCGAAATTAAAATTCGAAATTAAAATTCGAAATTAAAATTCGAAATTGAAATTCGAAATTTAAATTCGAAATTAAAATTTTAAATTAAAATTTTAAATTAAAATTCGAAATTAAAATTTGAAAATAAAATTCGAAATTAAAATTCGAAATTAAAATTCGAAATTAAAATTCGAAATTAAAATTCGAAATTAAAATTCGAAATTAAAATTCGAAATTAAAATTCGAAATTGAAATTCGAAATTAAAATTCGAAATTAAAATTCGAAATTAAAATTCGGAATTAAAATTCGAAATTAAAATTCGAAATTAAAATTCGAAATTAAAATTCGGAATTAAAATTTGAAATTAAAATTCGAAATTAAAATTCGAAATTAAAATTCGAAATTGAAATTCGAAATTAAAATTCGAAATTAAAATTCGAAATTAAAATTCGAAATTAAAATTCGAAATTAAAATTCGAAATTAAAATTCGAAATTAAAATTCGAAATTAAAATTCGAAATTAAAATTCGAAATTAAAATTCGGAATTTAAATTCGAAATTAAAATTCGGAATTAAAATTCGAAATTAAAATTCGAAATTAAAATTCGAAATTAAAATTCGGAATTAAAATTTGAAATTAAAATTCGAAATTAAAATTCGAAATTAAAATTCGAGATTGAAATTCGAAATTAAAATTCGAAATTAAAATTCGAAATTAAAATTCGAAATTAAAATTCGAAATTAAAATTCGAAATTAAAATTCGGAATTTAAATTCGAAATTAAAATTCGGAATTAAAATTCGAAATTGAAATTCGGAATTAAAATTCAAAATTAAAATTCGATTAAAATTCGAAATTAAAATTCGAAATTGAAATTCGAAATTAAAATTCGAAATTTAAATTCGAAATTAAAATTCGAAATTGAAATTCGAAATTGAAATTCGAAATTAAAATTCGGAATTAAAATTCGAACTTAAAATCCGGAATTAAAATTCGAAATTAAAATTCGGAATTAAAATTCGAAATCAAAATTCGAAATTAAAATTCGAAATTAAAATTCGAAATTAAAATTCGAAATTGAAATTCGAAATTAAAATTTGAAATTAAAATTCGAAATTAAAATTCGAAATTAAAATTCGAAATTAAAATTCGAAATTAAAATTCGAAATTAAAATTCGAAATTGAAATTCGAAATTCAAATTCGAAATTAAAATTCGAAATTAAAATTCGAAATTAAAATTCGGAATTTAAATTCGAAATTAAAATTCGGAATTAAAATTCGAAATTTAAATTCGGAATTTAAATTCGAAATTAAAATTCGGAATTAAAATTCGAAATTAAAATTCGAAATTGAAATTCGAAATTTAAATTCGAAATTAAAATTCGAAATTAAAATTCGAAATTGAAATTCGAAATTTAAATTCGAAATTAAAATTTTAAATTAAAATTTTAAATTAAAATTCGAAATTAAAATTTGAAAATAAAATTCGAAATTAAAATTCGGAATTAAAATTTGAAATTAAAATTCGAAATTAAAATTCGAAATTAAAATTCGAGATTGAAATTCGAAATTAAAATTCGAAATTAAAATTCGAAATTAAAATTCGAAATTAAATTTCGAAATTAAAATTCGAAATTAAAATTCGAAATTAAAATTCGAAATTGAAATTCGAAATTTAAATTCGAAATTAAAATTTTAAATTAAAATTTTAAATTAAAATTCGAAATTAAAATTTGAAAATAAAATTCGAAATTAAAATTCGAAATTAAAATTCGAAATTAAAATTCGAAATTAAAATTCGAAATTAAAATTCGAAATTAAAATTCGAAATTAAAATTCGAAATTGAAATTCGAAATTAAAATTCGAAATTAAAATTCGAAATTAAAATTCGGAATTAAAATTCGAAATTAAAATTCGAAATTAAAATTCGAAATTAAAATTCGAAATTGAAATTCGAAATTAGAATTCGAAATTAAAATTCGAAATTAAAATTCGAAATTAAAATTCGAAATTGAAATTCGAAAATAAAATTCGAAATTGAAATTCGAAATTGAAATTAAAATTCGGAATTTAAATTCGAAAATAAAATTCAGAATTAAAATTCGAAATTAAAATTCGAAATTGAAATTCGAAATTAAAATTCGATTAAAATTCGAAATTAAAATTCGAAATTAAAATTTGAAATTAAAATTCGAAATTAAAATTCGAAATTAAAATTCGAAATTGAAATTTGAAATTAAAATTCGAAATTAAAATTCGAAATTAAAATTCGAAATTAAAATTAGAAATTAAAATTCGGAAATAAAATTCGAAATTAAAATTCGGAATTTAAATTCGAAATTAAAATTCGGAATTAAAATTCGGAATTAAAATTCGAAATTAAAATTCGAATTAAAATTCGAAATTAAAATTCGAATTAAAATTCGAAATTAAAATTCGAAATTAAAATTCGGAATTAAAATTCGAAATTTAAATTCGAAATTAAAATTCGAAATTAAAATTCGAAATTAAAATTCGAAATTGAAATTCGAAATTAAAATTCGAAATTAAAATTCGGAATTAAAATTCGAAATTGAAATTCGAAATTAAAATTCGAAATTAAAATTCGAATTAAAATTCGAAATTAAAATTCGAATTAAAATTCGAAATTAAAATTCGAAATTAAAATTCGGAATTAAAATTCGAAATTGAAATTCGAAATTAAAATTCGAAATTAAAATTCGAAATTAAAATTAGAAATTAAAATTAGAAATTAAAATTCGGAAATAAAATTCGAAATTAAAATTCGGAATTTAAATTCGAAATTAAAATTCGGAATTAAAATTCGGAATTAAAATTCGAAATTGAAATTCGAAATTAAAATTCGAAATTAAAATTCGAATTAAAATTCGAAATTAAAATTCGAATTAAAATTCGAAATTAAAATTCGAAATTAAAATTCGAAATTAAAATTCGGAATTTAAATTCGAAATTAAAATTCGGAATTAAAATTCGAAGTTAAAATTCGAAATTAAAATTCGAAATTAAAATTCGAAATTAAAATTCGGAATTTAAATTCGAAAATAAAATTCAGAATTAAAATTCGAAATTAAAATTCGAAATTGAAATTCGAAATTAAAATTCGATTAAAATTCGAAATTAAAATTCGAAATTAAAATTTGAAATTAAAATTCGAAATTAAAATTCGAAATTAAAATTCGAAATTGAAATTTGAAATTAAAATTCGAAATTAAAATTCGAAATTAAAATTCGAAATTAAAATTAGAAATTAAAATTCGGAAATAAAATTCGAAATTAAAATTCGGAATTTAAATTCGAAATTAAAATTCGGAATTAAAATTCGGAATTAAAATTCGAAATTAAAATTCGAATTAAAATTCGAAATTAAAATTCGAATTAAAATTCGAAATTAAAATTCGAAATTAAAATTCGGAATTAAAATTCGAAATTTAAATTCGAAATTAAAATTCGAAATTAAAATTCGAAATTAAAATTCGAAATTGAAATTCGAAATTAAAATTCGAAATTAAAATTCGGAATTAAAATTCGAAATTGAAATTCGAAATTAAAATTCGAAATTAAAATTCGAATTAAAATTCGAAATTAAAATTCGAATTAAAATTCGAAATTAAAATTCGAAATTAAAATTCGGAATTAAAATTCGAAATTTAAATTCGAAATTAAAATTCGAAATTAAAATTCGAAATTAAAATTCGAAATTGAAATTCGAAATTAAAATTCGAAATTAAAATTCGAAATTAAAATTCGGAATTAAAATTCGAAATTAAAATTCGAAATTAAAATTCGAAATTAAAATTCGGAATTAAAATTTGAAATTAAAATTCGAAATTAAAATTCGAAATTAAAATTCGAAATTGAAATTCGAAATTAAAATTCGAAATTAAAATTCGAAATTAAAATTCGAAATTAAAATTCGAAATTAAAATTCGAAATTAAAATTCGAAATTAAAATTCGAAATTAAAATTCGAAATTAAAATTCGAAATTAAAATTCGGAATTTAAATTCGAAATTAAAATTCGGAATTAAAATTCGAAATTTAAATTCGAAATTAAAATTCGAAATTAAAATTCGAAATTAAAATTAGAAATTAAAATTCGGAAATAAAATTCGAAATTAAAATTCGAAATTGAAATTCGAAATTAAAATTCGAAATTAAAATTCGAAATTAAAATTCGAAATTAAAATTCGAAATTAAAATTCGAAATTAAAATTCGGAATTTAAATTCGAAACTAAAATTCGGAATTAAAATTCGAAATTGAAATTCGGAATTAAAATTCAAAATTAAAATTCGATTAAAATTCGAAATTAAAATTCGAAATTGAAATTCGAAATTAAAATTCGAAATTAAAATTCGAAATTTAAATTCGAAATTAAAATTCGAAATTAAAATTCGAAATTGAAATTCGAAATTAAAATTCGAAATTAAAATTCGAAATTTAAATTCGAAATTAAAATTCGAAATTAAAATTCGAAATTAAAATTCGAAATTAAAATTCGGAATTTAAATTCGAAATTAAAATTCGAAATTAAAATTAGAAATTAAAATTCGAAATTGAAACTCGAAATTAAAATTCGAAATTAAAATTCGAAATTAAAATTCGAAATTAAAATTCGAAATTAAAACTCGAAATTAAAATTCGAAATTAAAATTCGGAATTAAAATTCGAAATTAAAATTCGAAATTAAAATTCGAAATTAAAATTCGGAATTAAAATTCGAAATTAAAATTCGAAACTAAAATTCGAAATTAAAATTCGAAATTAAAATTCGAAATTAAAATTCGAAATTAAAATTTGAAATTAAAATTCGAAATTGAAATTCGAAATTAAAATTCGAAATTTAAATTCGAAATTAAAATTCGAAATTAAAATTCGAAATTAAAATTAGAAATTAAAATTAGAAATTAAAATTCGAAATTAAAATTCGAAATTGAAATTCGAAATTAAAATTCGAAATTTAAATTCGAAATTAAAATTCGAAATTAAAATTCGAAATTAAAATTAGAAATTAAAATTCGGAAATAAAATTCGAAATTAAAATTCGAAATTAAAATTCGAAATTAAAATTCGGAATTAAAATTCGAAATTAAAATTCGAAATTAAAATTCGAAATTAAAATTCGGAATTAAAATTCGAAATTAAAATTCGAAACTAAAATTCGAAATTAAAATTCGAAATTAAAATTCGAAATTAAAATTCGAAATTAAAATTCGAAATTGAAATTCGAAATTAAAATTCGAAATTTAAATTCGAAATTAAAATTCGAAATTAAAATTCGAAATTAAAATTCGAAATTAAAATTCGGAATTTAAATTCGAAATTAAAATTCGAAATTAAAATTCGAAATTAAAATTCGAAATTCAAGTTCGAAATTAAAATTCGAAATTAAAATTCGAAATTGAAATTCGAAATTAAAATTTGAAATTGAAATTCGAAATTAAAATTCGAAATTCAAGTTCGAAATTAAAATTCGAAATTGAAATTCGAAATTGAAATTCGAAATTGAAATTCGAAATTAAAATTTGAAATTGAAATTAGAAATTAAAATTCGAAATTAAAATTCGAAATTAAAATTCGAAATTAAAATTCGAAATTGAAATTCAAAATTAAAATTCGAAATTAAAATTCGAAATTAAAATTCGGAATTGAAATTCGAAATTAAAATTCGAAATTAAATTCGAAATCAAAATTCGAAATTAAAATTCGAAATTGAAATTCGAAATTAGAATTCGAAATTAAAATTCGAAATTAAAATTCGAAATTAAAATTCGAAATTGAAATTCGAAAATAAAATTCGAAATTGAAATTCGAAATTGAAATTCGAAATTAAAATTCGGAATTAAAATTCGAACTTAAAATCCGGAATTAAAATTCGAAATTAAAATTCGGAATTAAAATTCGAAATCAAAATTCGAAATTAAAATTCGAAATTAAAATTCGAAATTAAAATTCGAAATTGAAATTCGAAATTAAAATTTGAAATTAAAATTCGAAATTAAAATTCGAAATTAAAATTCGAAATTAAAATTCGAAATTAAAATTCGAAATTAAAATTCGAAATTGAAATTCGAAATTCAAATTCGAAATTAAATTTCGAAATTAAAATTCGAAATTAAAATTCGAAATTAAAATTTTAAATTTAAATTTTAAATTAAAATTCGAAATTAAAATTCGAAATTAAAATTCGAAATTTAAATTCGAAATTGAAATTCGAAATTAAAATTCGAAATTAAAATTCGAAATTGAAACTCGAAATTAAAATTCGAAATTGAAATTCGAAATTAAAATTCGAAATTAAAATTCGAAATTAAAATTAGAAATTAAAATTCGGAAATAAAATTCGAAATTAAAATTCGGAATTTAAATTCGAAATTAAAATTCGGAATTAAAATTCGGAATTAAAATTCGAAATTGAAATTCGAAATTAAAATTCGAAATTAAAATTCGAATTAAAATTCGAAATTAAAATTCGAATTAAAATTCGAAATTAAAATTCGAAATTAAAATTCGAAATTAAAATTCGGAATTTAAATTCGGAATTAAAATTCGAAGTTAAAATTCGAAATTAAAATTCGAAATTAAAATTCGAAATTAAAATTCGGAATTTAAATTCGAAAATAAAATTCAGAATTAAAATTCGAAATTAAAATTCGAAATTGAAATTCGAAATTAAAATTCGATTAAAATTCGAAATTAAAATTCGAAATTAAAATTCGAAATTAAAATTCGAAATTAAAATTCGAAATTAAAATTCGGAATTAAAATTCGAAATTAAAATTCGAAATTAAAATTCGAAATTAAAATTCGAAATTAAAATTCGAAATTGAAATTCGAAATTAAAATTCGAAATTTAAATTCGAAATTAAAATTCGAAATTAAAATTCGGAATTAAAATTCGGAATTAAAATTCGGAATTAAAATTCGAAATTGAAATTAGAAATTAAAATTCGAAATTAAAATTCGAAATTAAAATTCGAAATTAAATTCGAAATCAAAATTCGAAATTGAAATTCGAAATTAAAATTTGAAATTGAAATTCGAAATTAAAATTCGAAATTAAAATTCGAAATTGAAATTCGAAATTAAAATTCGAAATTAAAATTCGAAATTAAAATTCGAAATTAAAATTCGGAATTTAAATTCGAAATTAAAATTCGAAATTAAAATTCGAAATTCAAGTTCGAAATTAAAATTCTAAATTGAAATTCGAAATTGAAATTCGAAATTAAAATTTGAAATTGAAATTCGAAATTAAAATTCGAAATTCAAGTTCGAAATTAAAATTCGAAATTGAAATTCGAAATTGAAATTCGAAATTAAAATTTGAAATTGAAATTCGAAATTAAGATTCGAAATTAAAATTCGAAATTAAAATTCGAAATTAAAATTCGAAATTGAAATTCGAAATTAAAATTCGAAATTAAAATTCGAAATTAAAATTCGGAATTAAAATTCGGAATTAAAATTCGAAATTAAATTCGAAATCAAAATTCGAAATTAAAATTCGAAATTGAAATTCGAAATTAGAATTCGAAATTAAAATTCGAAATTAAAATTCGAAATTAAAATTCGAAATTGAAATTCGAAAATAAAATTCGAAATTGAAATTCGAAATTGAAATTCGAAATTAAAATTCGGAATTAAAATTCGAACTTAAAATCCGGAATTAAAATTCGAAATTAAAATTCGGAATTAAAATTCGAAATCAAAATTCGAAATTAAAATTCGAAATTAAAATTCGAAATTAAAATTCGAAATTGAAATTCGAAATTAAAATTTGAAATTAAAATTCGAAATTAAAATTCGAAATTAAAATTCGAAATTAAAATTCGAAATTAAAATTCGTAATTAAAATTCGAAATTAAAATTCGAAATTGAAATTCGAAATTCAAATTCGAAATTAAATTTCGAAATTAAAATTCGAAATTAAAATTCGAAATTAAAATTCGAAATTGAAATTCGAAATTTAAATTCGAAATTAAAATTTTAAATTAAAATTTTAAATTAAAATTCGAAATTAAAATTTGAAAATAAAATTCGAAATTAAAATTCGAAATTAAAATTCGAAATTAAAATTCGAAATTAAAATTCGAAATTAAAATTCGAAATTAAAATTCGAAATTAAAATTCGAAATTGAAATTCGAAATTAAAATTCGAAATTAAAATTCGAAATTAAAATTCGGAATTAAAATTCGAAATTAAAATTCGAAATTAAAATTCGAAATTAAAATTCGGAATTAAAATTTGAAATTAAAATTCGAAATTAAAATTCGAAATTAAAATTCGAAATTGAAATTCGAAATTAAAATTCGAAATTAAAATTCGAAATTAAAATTCGAAATTAAAATTCGAAATTAAAATTCGAAATTAAAATTCGAAATTAAAATTCGAAATTAAAATTCGAAATTAAAATTCGAAATTAAAATTCGGAATTTAAATTCGAAATTAAAATTCGGAATTAAAATTCGAAATTAAAATTCGAAATTAAAATTCGAAATTAAAATTCGGAATTAAAATTTGAAATTAAAATTCGAAATTAAAATTCGAAATTAAAATTCGAGATTGAAATTCGAAATTAAAATTCGAAATTAAAATTCGAAATTAAAATTCGAAATTAAAATTCGAAATTAAAATTCGAAATTAAAATTCGGAATTTAAATTCGAAATTAAAATTCGGAATTAAAATTCGAAATTGAAATTCGGAATTAAAATTCAAAATTAAAATTCGATTAAAATTCGAAATTAAAATTCGAAATTGAAATTCGAAATTAAAATTCGAAATTTAAATTCGAAATTAAAATTCGAAATTGAAATTCGAAATTGAAATTCGAAATTAAAATTCGGAATTAAAATTCGAACTTAAAATCCGGAATTAAAATTCGAAATTAAAATTCGGAATTAAAATTCGAAATCAAAATTCGAAATTAAAATTCGAAATTAAAATTCGAAATTAAAATTAGAAATTGAAATTCGAAATTAAAATTTGAAATTAAAATTCGAAATTAAAATTCGAAATTAAAATTCGAAATTAAAATTCGAAATTAAAATTCGAAATTAAAATTCGAAATTAAAATTCGAAATTGAAATTCGAAATTCAAATTCGAAATTAAATTTCGAAATTAAAATTCGAAATTAAAATTCGAAATTAAAATTCGAAATTGAAATTCGAAATTTAAATTCGAAATTAAAATTTTAAATTAAAATTTTAAATTAAAATTCGAAATTAAAATTTGAAAATAAAATTCGAAATTAAAATTCGAAATTAAAATTCGAAATTAAAATTCGAAATTAAAATTCGAAATTAAAATTCGAAATTAAAATTCGAAATTAAAATTCGAAATTGAAATTCGAAATTAAAATTCGAAATTAAAATTCGAAATTAAAATTCGGAATTAAAATTCGAAATTAAAATTCGAAATTAAAATTCGAAATTAAAATTCGGAATTAAAATTTGAAATTAAAATTCGAAATTAAAATTCGAAATTAAAATTCGAAATTGAAATTCGAAATTAAAATTCGAAATTAAAATTCGAAATTAAAATTCGAAATTAAAATTCGAAATTAAAATTCGAAACTAAAATTCGAAATTAAAATTCGAAATTAAAATTCGAAATTAAAATTCGAAATTAAAATTCGAAATTGAAATTCGAAATTAAAATTCGAAATTTAAATTCGAAATTAAAATTCGAAATTAAAATTCGGAATTAAAATTTGAAATTAAAATTCGAAATTAAAATTCGAAATTAAAATTCGAGATTGAAATTCGAAATTAAAATTCGAAATTAAAATTCGAAATTAAAATTCGAAATTAAAATTCGGAATTTAAATTCGAAACTAAAATTCGGAATTAAAATTCGAAATTGAAATTCGGAATTAAAATTCAAAATTAAAATTCGATTAAAATTCGAAATTAAAATTCGAAATTGAAATTCGAAATTAAAATTCGAAATTAAAATTCGAAATTTAAATTCGAAATTAAAATTCGAAATTAAAATTCGAAATTGAAATTCGAAATTAAAATTCGAAATTAAAATTCGAAATTTAAATTCGAAATTAAAATTCGAAATTAAAATTCGAAATTAAAATTCGAAATTAAAATTCGGAATTTAAATTCGAAATTAAAATTCGAAATTAAAATTAGAAATTAAAATTCGAAATTGAAACTCGAAATTAAAATTCGAAATTAAAATTCGAAATTAAAATTCGAAATTAAAATTCGAAATTAAAACTCGAAATTAAAATTCGAAATTAAAATTCGGAATTAAAATTCGAAATTAAAATTCGAAATTAAAATTCGAAATTAAAATTCGGAATTAAAATTCGAAATTAAAATTCGAAACTAAAATTCGAAATTAAAATTCGAAATTAAAATTCGAAATTAAAATTCGAAATTAAAATTTGAAATTAAAATTCGAAATTGAAATTCGAAATTAAAATTCGAAATTTAAATTCGAAATTAAAATTCGAAATTAAAATTCGAAATTAAAATTAGAAATTAAAATTAGAAATTAAAATTCGAAATTAAAATTCGAAATTGAAATTCGAAATTAAAATTCGAAATTTAAATTCGAAATTAAAATTCGAAATTAAAATTCGAAATTAAAATTAGAAATTAAAATTCGGAAATAAAATTCGAAATTAAAATTCGAAATTAAAATTCGAAATTAAAATTCGGAATTAAAATTCGAAATTAAAATTCGAAATTAAAATTCGAAATTAAAATTCGGAATTAAAATTCGAAATTAAAATTCGAAACTAAAATTCGAAATTAAAATTCGAAATTAAAATTCGAAATTAAAATTCGAAATTAAAATTCGAAATTGAAATTCGAAATTAAAATTCGAAATTTAAATTCGAAATTAAAATTCGAAATTAAAATTCGAAATTAAAATTCGAAATTAAAATTCGGAATTTAAATTCGAAATTAAAATTCGAAATTAAAATTCGAAATTAAAATTCGAAATTCAAGTTCGAAATTAAAATTCGAAATTGAAATTCGAAATTGAAATTCGAAATTAAAATTTGAAATTGAAATTCGAAATTAAAATTCGAAATTCAAGTTCGAAATTAAAATTCGAAATTGAAATTCGAAATTGAAATTCGAAATTGAAATTCGAAATTAAAATTTGAAATTGAAATTAGAAATTAAAATTCGAAATTAAAATTCGAAATTAAAATTCGAAATTAAAATTCGAAATTGAAATTCAAAATTAAAATTCGAAATTAAAATTCGAAATTAAAATTCGGAATTGAAATTCGAAATTAAAATTCGAAATTAAATTCGAAATCAAAATTCGAAATTAAAATTCGAAATTGAAATTCGAAATTAGAATTCGAAATTAAAATTCGAAATTAAAATTCGAAATTAAAATTCGAAATTGAAATTCGAAAATAAAATTCGAAATTGAAATTCGAAATTGAAATTCGAAATTAAAATTCGGAATTAAAATTCGAACTTAAAATCCGGAATTAAAATTCGAAATTAAAATTCGGAATTAAAATTCGAAATCAAAATTCGAAATTAAAATTCGAAATTAAAATTCGAAATTAAAATTCGAAATTGAAATTCGAAATTAAAATTTGAAATTAAAATTCGAAATTAAAATTCGAAATTAAAATTCGAAATTAAAATTCGAAATTAAAATTCGAAATTAAAATTCGAAATTGAAATTCGAAATTCAAATTCGAAATTAAATTTCGAAATTAAAATTCGAAATTAAAATTCGAAATTAAAATTTTAAATTTAAATTTTAAATTAAAATTCGAAATTAAAATTCGAAATTAAAATTCGAAATTTAAATTCGAAATTGAAATTCGAAATTAAAATTCGAAATTAAAATTCGAAATTGAAACTCGAAATTAAAATTCGAAATTGAAATTCGAAATTAAAATTCGAAATTAAAATTCGAAATTAAAATTAGAAATTAAAATTCGGAAATAAAATTCGAAATTAAAATTCGGAATTTAAATTCGAAATTAAAATTCGGAATTAAAATTCGGAATTAAAATTCGAAATTGAAATTCGAAATTAAAATTCGAAATTAAAATTCGAATTAAAATTCGAAATTAAAATTCGAATTAAAATTCGAAATTAAAATTCGAAATTAAAATTCGAAATTAAAATTCGGAATTTAAATTCGAAATTAAAATTCGGAATTAAAATTCGAAGTTAAAATTCGAAATTAAAATTCGAAATTAAAATTCGAAATTAAAATTCGGAATTTAAATTCGAAAATAAAATTCAGAATTAAAATTCGAAATTAAAATTCGAAATTGAAATTCGAAATTAAAATTCGATTAAAATTCGAAATTAAAATTCGAAATTAAAATTCGAAATTAAAATTCGAAATTAAAATTCGAAATTAAAATTCGGAATTAAAATTCGAAATTAAAATTCGAAATTAAAATTCGAAATTAAAATTCGAAATTAAAATTCGAAATTGAAATTCGAAATTAAAATTCGAAATTTAAATTCGAAATTAAAATTCGAAATTAAAATTCGGAATTAAAATTCGGAATTAAAATTCGGAATTAAAATTCGAAATTGAAATTAGAAATTAAAATTCGAAATTAAAATTCGAAATTAAAATTCGAAATTAAATTCGAAATCAAAATTCGAAATTGAAATTCGAAATTAAAATTTGAAATTGAAATTCGAAATTAAAATTCGAAATTAAAATTCGAAATTGAAATTCGAAATTAAAATTCGAAATTAAAATTCGAAATTAAAATTCGAAATTAAAATTCGGAATTTAAATTCGAAATTAAAATTCGAAATTAAAATTCGAAATTCAAGTTCGAAATTAAAATTCTAAATTGAAATTCGAAATTGAAATTCGAAATTAAAATTTGAAATTGAAATTCGAAATTAAAATTCGAAATTCAAGTTCGAAATTAAAATTCGAAATTGAAATTCGAAATTGAAATTCGAAATTAAAATTTGAAATTGAAATTCGAAATTAAGATTCGAAATTAAAATTCGAAATTAAAATTCGAAATTAAAATTCGAAATTGAAATTCGAAATTAAAATTCGAAATTAAAATTCGAAATTAAAATTCGGAATTAAAATTCGGAATTAAAATTCGAAATTAAATTCGAAATCAAAATTCGAAATTAAAATTCGAAATTGAAATTCGAAATTAGAATTCGAAATTAAAATTCGAAATTAAAATTCGAAATTAAAATTCGAAATTGAAATTCGAAAATAAAATTCGAAATTGAAATTCGAAATTGAAATTCGAAATTAAAATTCGGAATTAAAATTCGAACTTAAAATCCGGAATTAAAATTCGAAATTAAAATTCGGAATTAAAATTCGAAATCAAAATTCGAAATTAAAATTCGAAATTAAAATTCGAAATTAAAATTCGAAATTGAAATTCGAAATTAAAATTTGAAATTAAAATTCGAAATTAAAATTCGAAATTAAAATTCGAAATTAAAATTCGAAATTAAAATTCGTAATTAAAATTCGAAATTAAAATTCGAAATTGAAATTCGAAATTCAAATTCGAAATTAAATTTCGAAATTAAAATTCGAAATTAAAATTCGAAATTAAAATTCGAAATTGAAATTCGAAATTTAAATTCGAAATTAAAATTTTAAATTAAAATTTTAAATTAAAATTCGAAATTAAAATTTGAAAATAAAATTCGAAATTAAAATTCGAAATTAAAATTCGAAATTAAAATTCGAAATTAAAATTCGAAATTAAAATTCGAAATTAAAATTCGAAATTAAAATTCGAAATTGAAATTCGAAATTAAAATTCGAAATTAAAATTCGAAATTAAGATTCGGAATTAAAATTCGAAATTAAAATTCGAAATTAAAATTCGAAATTAAAATTCGGAATTAAAATTTGAAATTAAAATTCGAAATTAAAATTCGAAATTAAAATTCGAAATTGAAATTCGAAATTAAAATTCGAAATTAAAATTCGAAATTAAAATTCGAAATTAAAATTCGAAATTAAAATTCGAAATTAAAATTCGAAATTAAAATTCGAAATTAAAATTCGAAATTAAAATTCGAAATTAAAATTCGGAATTTAAATTCGAAATTAAAATTCGGAATTAAAATTCGAAATTAAAATTCGAAATTAAAATTCGAAATTAAAATTCGGAATTAAAATTTGAAATTAAAATTCGAAATTAAAATTCGAAATTAAAATTCGAGATTGAAATTCGAAATTAAAATTCGAAATTAAAATTCGAAATTAAAATTCGAAATTAAAATTCGAAATTAAAATTCGAAATTAAAATTCGGAATTTAAATTCGAAATTAAAATTCGGAATTAAAATTCGAAATTGAAATTCGGAATTAAAATTCAAAATTAAAATTCGATTAAAATTCGAAATTAAAATTCGAAATTGAAATTCGAAATTAAAATTCGAAATTTAAATTCGAAATTAAAATTCGAAATTGAAATTCGAAATTGAAATTCGAAATTAAAATTCGGAATTAAAATTCGAACTTAAAATCCGGAATTAAAATTCGAAATTAAAATTCGGAATTAAAATTCGAAATTAAAATTCGGAATTAAAATTCGAAATTGAAATTCGGAATTAAAATTCAAAATTAAAATTCGATTAAAATTCGAAATTAAAATTCGAAATTGAAATTCGAAATTAAAATTCGAAATTTAAATTCGAAATTAAAATTCGAAATTGAAATTCGAAATTGAAATTCGAAATTAAAATTCGAAATTAAAATTCGAAATTAAAATTCGAAATTAAAATTCGAAATTAAAATTCGAAATTAAAATTCGAAATTAAAATTCGAAATTAAAATTCGAAATTAAAATTCGAAATTAAAATTCGGAATTTAAATTCGAAATTAAAATTCGGAATTAAAATTCGAAATTTAAATTCGAAATTAAAATTCGAAATTAAAATTCGAAATTAAAATTAGAAATTAAAATTCGGAAATAAAATTCGAAATTAAAATTCGAAATTGAAATTCGAAATTAAAATTCGAAATTAAAATTCGAAATTAAAATTCGAAATTAAAATTCGAAATTAAAATTCGAAATTAAAATTCGGAATTTAAATTCGAAACTAAAATTCGGAATTAAAATTCGAAATTGAAATTCGGAATTAAAATTCAAAATTAAAATTCGATTAAAATTCGAAATTAAAATTCGAAATTGAAATTCGAAATTAAAATTCGAAATTAAAATTCGAAATTTAAATTCGAAATTAAAATTCGAAATTAAAATTCGAAATTGAAATTCGAAATTAAAATTCGAAATTAAAATTCGAAATTTAAATTCGAAATTAAAATTCGAAATTAAAATTCGAAATTAAAATTCGAAATTAAAATTCGAAATTAAAATTCGAAATTTAAATTCGAAATTGAAATTCGAAATTAAAATTCGAAATTAAAATTCGAAATTGAAACTCGAAATTAAAATTCGAAATTGAAATTCGAAATTAAAATTCGAAATTAAAATTCGAAATTAAAATTAGAAATTAAAATTCGGAAATAAAATTCGAAATTAAAATTCGGAATTTAAATTCGAAATTAAAATTCGGAATTAAAATTCGGAATTAAAATTCGAAATTGAAATTCGAAATTAAAATTCGAAATTAAAATTCGAATTAAAATTCGAAATTAAAATTCGAATTAAAATTCGAAATTAAAATTCGAAATTAAAATTCGAAATTAAAATTCGGAATTTAAATTCGAAATTAAAATTCGGAATTAAAATTCGAAGTTAAAATTCGAAATTAAAATTCGAAATTAAAATTCGAAATTAAAATTCGGAATTTAAATTCGAAAATAAAATTCAGAATTAAAATTCGAAATTAAAATTCGAAATTGAAATTCGAAATTAAAATTCGATTAAAATTCGAAATTAAAATTCGAAATTAAAATTCGAAATTAAAATTCGAAATTAAAATTCGAAATTAAAATTCGGAATTAAAATTCGAAATTAAAATTCGAAATTAAAATTCGAAATTAAAATTCGAAATTAAAATTCGAAATTGAAATTCGAAATTAAAATTCGAAATTTAAATTCGAAATTAAAATTCGAAATTAAAATTCGGAATTAAAATTCGGAATTAAAATTCGGAATTAAAATTCGAAATTGAAATTAGAAATTAAAATTCGAAATTAAAATTCGAAATTAAAATTCGAAATTAAATTCGAAATCAAAATTCGAAATTGAAATTCGAAATTAAAATTTGAAATTGAAATTCGAAATTAAAATTCGAAATTAAAATTCGAAATTGAAATTCGAAATTAAAATTCGAAATTAAAATTCGAAATTAAAATTCGAAATTAAAATTCGGAATTTAAATTCGAAATTAAAATTCGAAATTAAAATTCGAAATTCAAGTTCGAAATTAAAATTCTAAATTGAAATTCGAAATTGAAATTCGAAATTAAAATTTGAAATTGAAATTCGAAATTAAAATTCGAAATTCAAGTTCGAAATTAAAATTCGAAATTGAAATTCGAAATTGAAATTCGAAATTAAAATTTGAAATTGAAATTCGAAATTAAGATTCGAAATTAAAATTCGAAATTAAAATTCGAAATTAAAATTCGAAATTGAAATTCGAAATTAAAATTCGAAATTAAAATTCGAAATTAAAATTCGGAATTAAAATTCGGAATTAAAATTCGAAATTAAATTCGAAATCAAAATTCGAAATTAAAATTCGAAATTGAAATTCGAAATTAGAATTCGAAATTAAAATTCGAAATTAAAATTCGAAATTAAAATTCGAAATTGAAATTCGAAAATAAAATTCGAAATTGAAATTCGAAATTGAAATTCGAAATTAAAATTCGGAATTAAAATTCGAACTTAAAATCCGGAATTAAAATTCGAAATTAAAATTCGGAATTAAAATTCGAAATCAAAATTCGAAATTAAAATTCGAAATTAAAATTCGAAATTAAAATTCGAAATTGAAATTCGAAATTAAAATTTGAAATTAAAATTCGAAATTAAAATTCGAAATTAAAATTCGAAATTAAAATTCGAAATTAAAATTCGTAATTAAAATTCGAAATTAAAATTCGAAATTGAAATTCGAAATTCAAATTCGAAATTAAATTTCGAAATTAAAATTCGAAATTAAAATTCGAAATTAAAATTCGAAATTGAAATTCGAAATTTAAATTCGAAATTAAAATTTTAAATTAAAATTTTAAATTAAAATTCGAAATTAAAATTTGAAAATAAAATTCGAAATTAAAATTCGAAATTAAAATTCGAAATTAAAATTCGAAATTAAAATTCGAAATTAAAATTCGAAATTAAAATTCGAAATTAAAATTCGAAATTGAAATTCGAAATTAAAATTCGAAATTAAAATTCGAAATTAAGATTCGGAATTAAAATTCGAAATTAAAATTCGAAATTAAAATTCGAAATTAAAATTCGGAATTAAAATTTGAAATTAAAATTCGAAATTAAAATTCGAAATTAAAATTCGAAATTGAAATTCGAAATTAAAATTCGAAATTAAAATTCGAAATTAAAATTCGAAATTAAAATTCGAAATTAAAATTCGAAATTAAAATTCGAAATTAAAATTCGAAATTAAAATTCGAAATTAAAATTCGAAATTAAAATTCGGAATTTAAATTCGAAATTAAAATTCGGAATTAAAATTCGAAATTAAAATTCGAAATTAAAATTCGAAATTAAAATTCGGAATTAAAATTTGAAATTAAAATTCGAAATTAAAATTCGAAATTAAAATTCGAGATTGAAATTCGAAATTAAAATTCGAAATTAAAATTCGAAATTAAAATTCGAAATTAAAATTCGAAATTAAAATTCGAAATTAAAATTCGGAATTTAAATTCGAAATTAAAATTCGGAATTAAAATTCGAAATTGAAATTCGGAATTAAAATTCAAAATTAAAATTCGATTAAAATTCGAAATTAAAATTCGAAATTGAAATTCGAAATTAAAATTCGAAATTTAAATTCGAAATTAAAATTCGAAATTGAAATTCGAAATTGAAATTCGAAATTAAAATTCGGAATTAAAATTCGAACTTAAAATCCGGAATTAAAATTCGAAATTAAAATTCGGAATTAAAATTCGAAATTAAAATTCGGAATTAAAATTCGAAATTGAAATTCGGAATTAAAATTCAAAATTAAAATTCGATTAAAATTCGAAATTAAAATTCGAAATTGAAATTCGAAATTAAAATTCGAAATTTAAATTCGAAATTAAAATTCGAAATTGAAATTCGAAATTGAAATTCGAAATTAAAATTCGAAATTAAAATTCGAAATTAAAATTCGAAATTAAAATTCGAAATTAAAATTCGAAATTAAAATTCGAAATTAAAATTCGAAATTAAAATTCGAAATTAAAATTCGAAATTAAAATTCGGAATTTAAATTCGAAATTAAAATTCGGAATTAAAATTCGAAATTTAAATTCGAAATTAAAATTCGAAATTAAAATTCGAAATTAAAATTAGAAATTAAAATTCGGAAATAAAATTCGAAATTAAAATTCGAAATTGAAATTCGAAATTAAAATTCGAAATTAAAATTCGAAATTAAAATTCGAAATTAAAATTCGAAATTAAAATTCGAAATTAAAATTCGGAATTTAAATTCGAAACTAAAATTCGGAATTAAAATTCGAAATTGAAATTCGGAATTAAAATTCAAAATTAAAATTCGATTAAAATTCGAAATTAAAATTCGAAATTGAAATTCGAAATTAAAATTCGAAATTAAAATTCGAAATTTAAATTCGAAATTAAAATTCGAAATTAAAATTCGAAATTGAAATTCGAAATTAAAATTCGAAATTAAAATTCGAAATTTAAATTCGAAATTAAAATTCGAAATTAAAATTCGAAATTAAAATTCGAAATTAAAATTCGGAATTTAAATTCGAAATTAAAATTCGAAATTAAAATTAGAAATTAAAATTCGAAATTGAAACTCGAAATTAAAATTCGAAATTAAAATTCGAAATTAAAATTCGAAATTAAAATTCGAAATTAAAACTCGAAATTAAAATTCGAAATTAAAATTCGGAATTAAAATTCGAAATTAAAATTCGAAATTAAAATTCGAAATTAAAATTCGGAATTAAAATTCGAAATTAAAATTCGAAACTAAAATTCGAAATTAAAATTCGAAATTAAAATTCGAAATTAAAATTCGAAATTAAAATTTGAAATTAAAATTCGAAATTGAAATTCGAAATTAAAATTCGAAATTTAAATTCGAAATTAAAATTCGAAATTAAAATTCGAAATTAAAATTAGAAATTAAAATTAGAAATTAAAATTCGAAATTAAAATTCGAAATTGAAATTCGAAATTAAAATTCGAAATTTAAATTCGAAATTAAAATTCGAAATTAAAATTCGAAATTAAAATTAGAAATTAAAATTCGGAAATAAAATTCGAAATTAAAATTCGAAATTAAAATTCGAAATTAAAATTCGGAATTAAAATTCGAAATTAAAATTCGAAATTAAAATTCGAAATTAAAATTCGGAATTAAAATTCGAAATTAAAATTCGAAACTAAAATTCGAAATTAAAATTCGAAATTAAAATTCGAAATTAAAATTCGAAATTAAAATTCGAAATTGAAATTCGAAATTAAAATTCGAAATTTAAATTCGAAATTAAAATTCGAAATTAAAATTCGAAATTAAAATTCGAAATTAAAATTCGGAATTTAAATTCGAAATTAAAATTCGAAATTAAAATTCGAAATTAAAATTCGAAATTCAAGTTCGAAATTAAAATTCGAAATTAAAATTCGAAATTGAAATTCGAAATTAAAATTTGAAATTGAAATTCGAAATTAAAATTCGAAATTCAAGTTCGAAATTAAAATTCGAAATTGAAATTCGAAATTGAAATTCGAAATTGAAATTCGAAATTAAAATTTGAAATTGAAATTAGAAATTAAAATTCGAAATTAAAATTCGAAATTAAAATTCGAAATTAAAATTCGAAATTGAAATTCAAAATTAAAATTCGAAATTAAAATTCGAAATTAAAATTCGGAATTGAAATTCGAAATTAAAATTCGAAATTAAATTCGAAATCAAAATTCGAAATTAAAATTCGAAATTGAAATTCGAAATTAGAATTCGAAATTAAAATTCGAAATTAAAATTCGAAATTAAAATTCGAAATTGAAATTCGAAAATAAAATTCGAAATTGAAATTCGAAATTGAAATTCGAAATTAAAATTCGGAATTAAAATTCGAACTTAAAATCCGGAATTAAAATTCGAAATTAAAATTCGGAATTAAAATTCGAAATCAAAATTCGAAATTAAAATTCGAAATTAAAATTCGAAATTAAAATTCGAAATTGAAATTCGAAATTAAAATTTGAAATTAAAATTCGAAATTAAAATTCGAAATTAAAATTCGAAATTAAAATTCGAAATTAAAATTCGAAATTAAAATTCGAAATTGAAATTCGAAATTCAAATTCGAAATTAAATTTCGAAATTAAAATTCGAAATTAAAATTCGAAATTAAAATTTTAAATTTAAATTTTAAATTAAAATTCGAAATTAAAATTCGAAATTAAAATTCGAAATTTAAATTCGAAATTGAAATTCGAAATTAAAATTCGAAATTAAAATTCGAAATTGAAACTCGAAATTAAAATTCGAAATTGAAATTCGAAATTAAAATTCGAAATTAAAATTCGAAATTAAAATTAGAAATTAAAATTCGGAAATAAAATTCGAAATTAAAATTCGGAATTTAAATTCGAAATTAAAATTCGGAATTAAAATTCGGAATTAAAATTCGAAATTGAAATTCGAAATTAAAATTCGAAATTAAAATTCGAATTAAAATTCGAAATTAAAATTCGAATTAAAATTCGAAATTAAAATTCGAAATTAAAATTCGAAATTAAAATTCGGAATTTAAATTCGAAATTAAAATTCGGAATTAAAATTCGAAGTTAAAATTCGAAATTAAAATTCGAAATTAAAATTCGAAATTAAAATTCGGAATTTAAATTCGAAAATAAAATTCAGAATTAAAATTCGAAATTAAAATTCGAAATTGAAATTCGAAATTAAAATTCGATTAAAATTCGAAAATAAAATTCGAAATTAAAATTCGAAATTAAAATTCGAAATTAAAATTCGAAATTAAAATTCGGAATTAAAATTCGAAATTAAAATTCGAAATTAAAATTCGAAATTAAAATTCGAAATTAAAATTCGAAATTGAAATTCGAAATTAAAATTCGAAATTTAAATTCGAAATTAAAATTCGAAATTAAAATTCGGAATTAAAATTCGGAATTAAAATTCGGAATTAAAATTCGAAATTGAAATTAGAAATTAAAATTCGAAATTAAAATTCGAAATTAAAATTCGAAATTAAATTCGAAATCAAAATTCGAAATTGAAATTCGAAATTAAAATTTGAAATTGAAATTCGAAATTAAAATTCGAAATTAAAATTCGAAATTGAAATTCGAAATTAAAATTCGAAATTAAAATTCGAAATTAAAATTCGAAATTAAAATTCGGAATTTAAATTCGAAATTAAAATTCGAAATTAAAATTCGAAATTCAAGTTCGAAATTAAAATTCTAAATTGAAATTCGAAATTGAAATTCGAAATTAAAATTTGAAATTGAAATTCGAAATTAAAATTCGAAATTCAAGTTCGAAATTAAAATTCGAAATTGAAATTCGAAATTGAAATTCGAAATTAAAATTTGAAATTGAAATTCGAAATTAAGATTCGAAATTAAAATTCGAAATTAAAATTCGAAATTAAAATTCGAAATTGAAATTCGAAATTAAAATTCGAAATTAAAATTCGAAATTAAAATTCGGAATTAAAATTCGGAATTAAAATTCGAAATTAAATTCGAAATCAAAATTCGAAATTAAAATTCGAAATTGAAATTCGAAATTAGAATTCGAAATTAAAATTCGAAATTAAAATTCGAAATTAAAATTCGAAATTGAAATTCGAAAATAAAATTCGAAATTGAAATTCGAAATTGAAATTCGAAATTAAAATTCGGAATTAAAATTCGAACTTAAAATCCGGAATTAAAATTCGAAATTAAAATTCGGAATTAAAATTCGAAATCAAAATTCGAAATTAAAATTCGAAATTAAAATTCGAAATTAAAATTCGAAATTGAAATTCGAAATTAAAATTTGAAATTAAAATTCGAAATTAAAATTCGAAATTAAAATTCGAAATTAAAATTCGAAATTAAAATTCGTAATTAAAATTCGAAATTAAAATTCGAAATTAAAATTCGAAATTAAAATTCGAAATTAAAATTCGTAATTAAAATTCGAAATTAAAATTCGAAATTGAAATTCGAAATTCAAATTCGAAATTAAATTTCGAAATTAAAATTCGAAATTAAAATTCGAAATTAAAATTCGAAATTAAAATTCGAAATTGAAATTCGAAATTGAAATTCGAAATTAAAATTCGAAATTAAAATTCGAAATTAAAATTCGAAATTAAAATTCGAAATTAAAATTCGAAATTAAAATTCGAAATTAAAATTCGAAATTAAAATTCGAAATTAAAATTCGAAATTAAAATTCGAAATTGAAATTCGAAATTAAAATTCGAAATTAAAATTCGAAATTAAAATTCGGAATTAAAATTCGAAATTAAAATTCGAAATTAAAATTCGAAATTAAAATTCGAAATTTAAATTCGAAATTAAAATTTTAAATTAAAATTTTAAATTAAAATTCGAAATTAAAATTTGAAAATAAAATTCGAAATTAAAATTCGAAATTAAAATTCGAAATTAAAATTCGAAATTAAAATTCGAAATTAAAATTCGAAATTAAAATTCGAAATTAAAATTCGAAATTGAAATTCGAAATTAAAATTCGAAATTAAAATTCGAAATTAAAATTCGGAATTAAAATTCGAAATTAAAATTCGAAATTAAAATTCGAAATTAAAATTCGGAAATAAAATTTGAAATTAAAATTCGAAATTAAAATTCGAAATTAAAATTCGAAATTGAAATTCGAAATTAAAATTCGAAATTAAAATTCGAAATTAAAATTCGAAATTAAAATTCGAAATTAAAATTCGAAATTAAAATTCGAAATTAAAATTCGAAATTAAAATTCGAAATTAAAATTCGAAATTAAAATTCGAAATTAAAATTCGGAATTTAAATTCGAAATTAAAATTCGGAATTAAAATTCGAAATTAAAATTCGAAATTAAAATTCGAAATTAAAATTCGGAATTAAAATTTGAAATTAAAATTCGAAATTAAAATTCGAAATTAAAATTCGAGATTGAAATTCGAAATTAAAATTCGAAATTAAAATTCGAAATTAAAATTCGAAATTAAAATTCGAAATTAAAATTCGAAATTAAAATTCGGAATTTAAATTCGAAATTAAAATTCGGAATTAAAATTCGAAATTGAAATTCGGAATTAAAATTCAAAATTAAAATTCGATTAAAATTCGAAATTAAAATTCGAAATTGAAATTCGAAATTAAAATTCGAAATTTAAATTCGAAATTAAAATTCGAAATTGAAATTCGAAATTGAAATTCGAAATTAAAATTCGGAATTAAAATTCGAACTTAAAATCCGGAATTAAAATTCGAAATTAAAATTCGGAATTAAAATTCGAAATCAAAATTCGAAATTAAAATTCGAAATTAAAATTCGAAATTAAAATTAGAAATTGAAATTCGAAATTAAAATTTGAAATTAAAATTCGAAATTAAAATTCGAAATTAAAATTCGAAATTAAAATTCGAAATTAAAATTCGAAATTAAAATTCGAAATTAAAATTCGAAATTGAAATTCGAAATTCAAATTCGAAATTAAATTTCGAAATTAAAATTCGAAATTAAAATTCGAAATTAAAATTCGAAATTGAAATTCGAAATTTAAATTCGAAATTAAAATTTTAAATTAAAATTTTAAATTAAAATTCGAAATTAAAATTTGAAAATAAAATTCGAAATTAAAATTCGAAATTAAAATTCGGAATTAAAATTTGAAATTAAAATTCGAAATTAAAATTCGAAATTAAAATTCGAAATTGAAATTCGAAATTAAAATTCGAAATTAAAATTCGAAATTAAAATTCGAAATTAAAATTCGAAATTAAAATTCGAAATTAAAATTCGAAACTAAAATTCGAAATTAAAATTCGAAATTAAAATTCGAAATTAAAATTCGAAATTAAAATTCGAAATTGAAATTCGAAATTAAAATTCGAAATTTAAATTCGAAATTAAAATTCGAAATTAAAATTCGGAATTAAAATTTGAAATTAAAATTCGAAATTAAAATTCGAAATTAAAATTCGAGATTGAAATTCGAAATTAAAATTCGAAATTAAAATTCGAAATTAAAATTCGAAATTAAAATTCGGAATTTAAATTCGAAACTAAAATTCGGAATTAAAATTCGAAATTGAAATTCGGAATTAAAATTCAAAATTAAAATTCGATTAAAATTCGAAATTAAAATTCGAAATTGAAATTCGAAATTAAAATTCGAAATTAAAATTCGAAATTAAAATTCGAAATTAAAATTCGAAATTAAAATTCGAAATTGAAATTCGAAATTAAAATTCGAAATTAAAATTCGAAATTTAAATTCGAAATTAAAATTCGAAATTAAAATTCGAAATTAAAATTCGAAATTAAAATTCGGAATTTAAATTCGAAATTAAAATTCGAAATTAAAATTAGAAATTAAAATTCGAAATTGAAACTCGAAATTAAAATTCGAAATTAAAATTCGAAATTAAAATTCGAAATTAAAATTCGAAATTAAAACTCGAAATTAAAATTCGAAATTAAAATTCGGAATTAAAATTCGAAATTAAAATTCGAAATTAAAATTCGAAATTAAAATTCGGAATTAAAATTCGAAATTAAAATTCGAAACTAAAATTCGAAATTAAAATTCGAAATTAAAATTCGAAATTAAAATTCGAAATTAAAATTTGAAATTAAAATTCGAAATTGAAATTCGAAATTAAAATTCGAAATTTAAATTCGAAATTAAAATTCGAAATTAAAATTCGAAATTAAAATTAGAAATTAAAATTAGAAATTAAAATTCGAAATTAAAATTCGAAATTGAAATTCGAAATTAAAATTCGAAATTTAAATTCGAAATTAAAATTCGAAATTAAAATTCGAAATTAAAATTAGAAATTAAAATTCGGAAATAAAATTCGAAATTAAAATTCGAAATTAAAATTCGAAATTAAAATTCGGAATTAAAATTCGAAATTAAAATTCGAAATTAAAATTCGAAATTAAAATTCGGAATTAAAATTCGAAATTAAAATTCGAAACTAAAATTCGAAATTAAAATTCGAAATTAAAATTCGAAATTAAAATTCGAAATTAAAATTCGAAATTGAAATTCGAAATTAAAATTCGAAATTTAAATTCGAAATTAAAATTCGAAATTAAAATTCGAAATTAAAATTCGAAATTAAAATTCGGAATTTAAATTCGAAATTAAAATTCGAAATTAAAATTCGAAATTAAAATTCGAAATTCAAGTTCGAAATTAAAATTCGAAATTGAAATTCGAAATTGAAATTCGAAATTAAAATTTGAAATTGAAATTCGAAATTAAAATTCGAAATTCAAGTTCGAAATTAAAATTCGAAATTGAAATTCGAAATTGAAATTCGAAATTGAAATTCGAAATTAAAATTTGAAATTGAAATTAGAAATTAAAATTCGAAATTAAAATTCGAAATTAAAATTCGAAATTAAAATTCGAAATTGAAATTCAAAATTAAAATTCGAAATTAAAATTCGAAATTAAAATTCGGAATTGAAATTCGAAATTAAAATTCGAAATTAAATTCGAAATCAAAATTCGAAATTAAAATTCGAAATTGAAATTCGAAATTAGAATTCGAAATTAAAATTCGAAATTAAAATTCGAAATTAAAATTCGAAATTGAAATTCGAAAATAAAATTCGAAATTGAAATTCGAAATTGAAATTCGAAATTAAAATTCGGAATTAAAATTCGAACTTAAAATCCGGAATTAAAATTCGAAATTAAAATTCGGAATTAAAATTCGAAATCAAAATTCGAAATTAAAATTCGAAATTAAAATTCGAAATTAAAATTCGAAATTGAAATTCGAAATTAAAATTTGAAATTAAAATTCGAAATTAAAATTCGAAATTAAAATTCGAAATTAAAATTCGAAATTAAAATTCGAAATTAAAATTCGAAATTGAAATTCGAAATTCAAATTCGAAATTAAATTTCGAAATTAAAATTCGAAATTAAAATTCGAAATTAAAATTTTAAATTTAAATTTTAAATTAAAATTCGAAATTAAAATTCGAAATTAAAATTCGAAATTTAAATTCGAAATTGAAATTCGAAATTAAAATTCGAAATTAAAATTCGAAATTGAAACTCGAAATTAAAATTCGAAATTGAAATTCGAAATTCAAATTCGAAATTAAAATTCGAAATTAAAATTAGAAATTAAAATTCGGAAATAAAATTCGAAATTAAAATTCGGAATTTAAATTCGAAATTAAAATTCGGAATTAAAATTCGGAATTAAAATTCGAAATTGAAATTCGAAATTAAAATTCGAAATTAAAATTCGAATTAAAATTCGAAATTAAAATTCGAATTAAAATTCGAAATTAAAATTCGAAATTAAAATTCGAAATTAAAATTCGGAATTTAAATTCGAAATTAAAATTCGGAATTAAAATTCGAAGTTAAAATTCGAAATTAAAATTCGAAATTAAAATTCGAAATTAAAATTCGGAATTTAAATTCGAAATTAAAATTCGGAATTAAAATTCGAAGTTAAAATTCGAAATTAAAATTCGAAATTGAAATTCGAAATTCAAATTCGAAATTAAATTTCGAAATTAAAATTCGAAATTAAAATTCGAAATTAAAATTTTAAATTTAAATTCGAAATTAAAATTCGGAATTTAAATTCGAAATTAAAATTCGAAATTAAAATTCGAAATTGAAATTCGAAATTAAAATTCGAAATTAAAATTCGAAATTGAAACTCGAAATTAAAATTCGAAATTGAAATTCGAAATTCAAATTCGAAATTAAAATTCGAAATTAAAATTAGAAATTAAAATTCGGAAATAAAATTCGAAATTAAAATTCGAAATTAAAATTCGAAATTAAAATTCGAAATTAAAATTCGAAATTAAAATTCGGAATTTAAATTCGAAATTAAAATTCGAAATTAAAATTCGAAATTCAAGTTCGAAATTAAAATTCTAAATTGAAATTCGAAATTGAAATTCGAAATTAAAATTTGAAATTGAAATTCGAAATTAAAATTCGAAATTCAAGTTCGAAATTAAAATTCGAAATTGAAATTCGAAATTGAAATTCGAAATTAAAATTTGAAATTGAAATTCGAAATTAAGATTCGAAATTAAAATTCGAAATTAAAATTCGAAATTAAAATTCGAAATTGAAATTCGAAATTAAAATTCGAAATTAAAATTCGAAATTAAAATTCGGAATTAAAATTCGGAATTAAAATTCGAAATTAAATTCGAAATCAAAATTCGAAATTAAAATTCGAAATTGAAATTCGAAATTAGAATTCGAAATTAAAATTCGAAATTAAAATTCGAAATTAAAATACGAAATTGAAATTCGAAAATAAAATTCGAAATTGAAATTCGAAATTGAAATTCGAAATTAA
Source organism: Toxonevra muliebris (assembly GCA_963691655.1). Classification (NCBI taxonomy): domain Eukaryota; kingdom Metazoa; phylum Arthropoda; class Insecta; order Diptera; family Pallopteridae; genus Toxonevra; species Toxonevra muliebris. The sequence goes on along the minus strand of CAVNUY010000056.1, from coordinate 76,283 downwards.
AATTCGGAATTAAAATTCGAACTTAAAATCCGGAATTAAAATTCGAAATTAAAATTCGGAATTAAAATTCGAAATCAAAATTCGAAATTAAAATTCGAAATTAAAATTCGAAATTAAAATTAGGAATTGAAATTCGAAATTAAAATTTGAAATTAAAATTCGAAATTAAAATTCGAAATTAAAATTCGAAATTAAAATTCGAAATTAAAATTCGTAATTAAAATTCGAAATTAAAATTCGAAATTGAAATTCGAAATTCAAATTCGAAATTAAATTTCGAAATTAAAATTCGAAATTAAAATTCGAAATTAAAATTCGAAATTGAAATTCGAAATTTAAATTCGAAATTAAAATTTTAAATTAAAATTTTAAATTAAAATTCGAAATTAAAATTTGAAAATAAAATTCGAAATTAAAATTCGAAATTAAAATTCGAAATTAAAATTCGAAATTAAAATTCGAAATTAAAATTCGAAATTAAAATTCGAAATTAAAATTCGAAATTGAAATTCGAAATTAAAATTCGAAATTAAAATTCGAAATTAAAATTCGGAATTAAAATTCGAAATTAAAATTCGAAATTAAAATTCGAAATTAAAATTCGGAATTAAAATTTGAAATTAAAATTCGAAATTAAAATTCGAAATTAAAATTCGAAATTGAAATTCGAAATTAAAATTCGAAATTAAAATTCGAAATTAAAATTCGAAATTAAAATTCGAAATTAAAATTCGAAATTAAAATTCGAAATTAAAATTCGAAATTAAAATTCGAAATTAAAATTCGGAATTTAAATTCGAAATTAAAATTCGGAATTAAAATTCGAAATTAAAATTCGAAATTAAAATTCGAAATTAAAATTCGGAATTAAAATTTGAAATTAAAATTCGAAATTAAAATTCGAAATTAAAATTCGAGATTGAAATTCGAAATTAAAATTCGAAATTAAAATTCGAAATTAAAATTCGAAATTAAAATTCGAAATTAAAATTCGAAATTAAAATTCGGAATTTAAATTCGAAATTAAAATTCGGAATTAAAATTCGAAATTGAAATTCGGAATTAAAATTCAAAATTAAAATTCGATTAAAATTCGAAATTAAAATTCGAAATTGAAATTCGAAATTAAAATTCGAAATTTAAATTCGAAATTAAAATTCGAAATTGAAATTCGAAATTGAAATTCGAAATTAAAATTCGGAATTAAAATTCGAACTTAAAATCCGGAATTAAAATTCGAAATTAAAATTCGGAATTAAAATTCGAAATCAAAATTCGAAATTAAAATTCGAAATTAAAATTCGAAATTAAAATTAGAAATTGAAATTCGAAATTAAAATTTGAAATTAAAATTCGAAATTAAAATTCGAAATTAAAATTCGAAATTAAAATTCGAAATTAAAATTCGAAATTAAAATTCGAAATTAAAATTCGAAATTGAAATTCGAAATTCAAATTCGAAATTAAATTTCGAAATTAAAATTCGAAATTAAAATTCGAAATTAAAATTCGAAATTGAAATTCGAAATTTAAATTCGAAATTAAAATTTTAAATTAAAATTTTAAATTAAAATTCGAAATTAAAATTTGAAAATAAAATTCGAAATTAAAATTCGAAATTAAAATTCGAAATTAAAATTCGAAATTAAAATTCGAAATTAAAATTCGAAATTAAAATTCGAAATTAAAATTCGAAATTGAAATTCGAAATTAAAATTCGAAATTAAAATTCGAAATTAAAATTCGGAATTAAAATTCGAAATTAAAATTCGAAATTAAAATTCGAAATTAAAATTCGGAATTAAAATTTGAAATTAAAATTCGAAATTAAAATTCGAAATTAAAATTCGAAATTGAAATTCGAAATTAAAATTCGAAATTAAAATTCGAAATTAAAATTCGAAATTAAAATTCGAAATTAAAATTCGAAATTAAAATTCGAAATTAAAATTCGAAATTAAAATTCGAAATTAAAATTCGAAATTAAAATTCGGAATTTAAATTCGAAATTAAAATTCGGAATTAAAATTCGAAATTTAAATTCGAAATTAAAATTCGAAATTAAAATTCGAAATTAAAATTAGAAATTAAAATTCGGAAATAAAATTCGAAATTAAAATTCGAAATTGAAATTCGAAATTAAAATTCGAAATTAAAATTCGAAATTAAAATTCGAAATTAAAATTCGAAATTAAAATTCGAAATTAAAATTCGGAATTTAAATTCGAAACTAAAATTCGGAATTAAAATTCGAAATTGAAATTCGAAATTAAAATTCGAAATTAAAATTCGAAATTTAAATTCGAAATTAAAATTCGAAATTAAAATTCGAAATTGAAATTCGAAATTAAAATTCGAAATTAAAATTCGAAATTTAAATTCGAAATTAAAATTCGAAATTAAAATTCGGAATTTAAATTCGAAATTAAAATTCGAAATTAAAATTAGAAATTAAAATTCGAAATTGAAACTCGAAATTAAAATTCGAAATTAAAATTCGAAATTAAAATTTGAAATTAAAATTCGAAATTAAAATTCGAAATTAAAATTCGAAATTAAAATTCGGAATTAAAATTCGAAATTAAAATTCGAAATTAAAATTCGAAATTAAAATTCGGAATTAAAATTCGAAATTAAAATTCGAAACTAAAATTCGAAATTAAAATTCGAAATTAAAATTCGAAATTAAAATTCGAAATTAAAATTTGAAATTAAAATTCGAAATTGAAATTCGAAATTAAAATTCGAAATTTAAATTCGAAATTAAAATTCGAAATTAAAATTCGAAATTAAAATTAGAAATTAAAATTAGAAATTAAAATTAGAAATTAAAATTCGAAATTAAAATTCGAAATTGAAATTCGAAATTAAAATTCGAAATTTAAATTCGAAATTAAAATTCGAAATTAAAATTCGAAATTAAAATTAGAAATTAAAATTCGGAAATAAAATTCGAAATAAAAATTCGAAATTAAAATTCGAAATTAAAATTCGGAATTAAAATTCGAAATTAAAATTCGAAATTAAAATTCGAAATTAAAATTCGGAATTAAAATTCGAAATTAAAATTCGAAACTAAAATTCGAAATTAAAATTCGAAATTAAAATTCGAAATTAAAATTCGAAATTAAAATTCGAAATTGAAATTCGAAATTAAAATTCGAAATTTAAATTCGAAATTAAAATTCGAAATTAAAATTCGAAATTAAAATTCGAAATTAAAATTCGGAATTTAAATTCGAAATTAAAATTCGAAATTAAAATTCGAAATTAAAATTCGAAATTCAAGTTCGAAATTAAAATTCGAAATTGAAATTCGAAATTGAAATTCGAAATTAAAATTTGAAATTGAAATTCGAAATTAAAATTCGAAATTCAAGTTCGAAATTAAAATTCGAAATTGAAATTCGAAATTGAAATTCGAAATTGAAATTCGAAATTAAAATTTGAAATTGAAATTAGAAATTAAAATTCGAAATTAAAATTCGAAATTAAAATTCGAAATTAAAATTCGAAATTGAAATTCAAAATTAAAATTCGAAATTAAAATTCGAAATTAAAATTCGGAATTGAAATTCGAAATTAAAATTCGAAATTAAATTCGAAATCAAAATTCGAAATTAAAATTCGAAATTGAAATTCGAAATTAGAATTCGAAATTAAAATTCGAAATTAAAATTCGAAATTAAAATTCGAAATTGAAATTCGAAAATAAAATTCGAAATTGAAATTCGAAATTGAAATTCGAAATTAAAATTCGGAATTAAAATTCGAACTTAAAATCCGGAATTAAAATTCGAAATTAAAATTCGGAATTAAAATTCGAAATCAAAATTCGAAATTAAAATTCGAAATTAAAATTCGAAATTAAAATTCGAAATTGAAATTCGAAATTAAAATTTGAAATTAAAATTCGAAATTAAAATTCGAAATTAAAATTCGAAATTAAAATTCGAAATTAAAATTCGAAATTAAAATTCGAAATTGAAATTCGAAATTCAAATTCGAAATTAAATTTCGAAATTAAAATTCGAAATTAAAATTCGAAATTAAAATTTTAAATTTAAATTTTAAATTAAAATTCGAAATTAAAATTCGAAATTAAAATTCGAAATTAAAATTCGAAATTGAAATTCGAAATTAAAATTCGAAATTAAAATTCGAAATTGAAACTCGAAATTAAAATTCGAAATTGAAATTCGAAATTAAAATTCGAAATTAAAATTCGAAATTAAAATTCGAATTAAAATTCGAAATTAAAATTCGAAATTAAAATTCGAAATTAAAATTCGGAATTTAAATTCGAAATTAAAATTCGGAATTAAAATTCGAAGTTAAAATTCGAAATTAAAATTCGAAATTAAAATTCGAAATTAAAATTCGGAATTTAAATTCGAAAATAAAATTCAGAATTAAAATTCGAAATTAAAATTCGAAATTGAAATTCGAAATTAAAATTCGAAATTGAAATTCGAAATTAAAATTCGAAATTAAAATTCGAAATTAAAATTCGAAATTAAAATTCGAAATTAAAATTCGAAATTAAAATTCGGAATTAAAATTCGAAATTAAAATTCGAAATTAAAATTCGAAATTAAAATTCGGAATTTAAATTCGAAATTAAAATTCGGAATTAAAATTCGGAATTAAAATTCGAAATTGAAATTCGAAATTAAAATTCGAAATTAAAATTCGAATTAAAATTCGAAATTAAAATTCGAATTAAAATTCGAAATTAAAATTCGAAATTAAAATTCGGAATTAAAATTCGAAATTTAAATTCGAAATTAAAATTCGAAATTAAAATTCGAAATTAAAATTCGAAATTGAAATTCGAAATTAAAATTCGAAATTAAAATTCGAAATTAAAATTCGGAATTAAAATTCGAAATTAAAATTCGAAATTAAAATTCGAAATTAAAATTCGGAATTAAAATTTGAAATTAAAATTCGAAATTAAAATTCGAAATTAAAATTCGAAATTGAAATTCGAAATTAAAATTCGAAATTAAAATTCGAAATTAAAATTCGAAATTAAAATTCGAAATTAAAATTCGAAATTAAAATTCGAAATTAAAATTCGAAATTAAAATTCGAAATTAAAATTCGAAATTAAAATTCGGAATTTAAATTCGAAATTAAAATTCGGAATTAAAATTCGAAATTTAAATTCGAAATTAAAATTCGAAATTAAAATTCGAAATTAAAATTAGAAATTAAAATTCGGAAATAAAATTCGAAATTAAAATTCGAAATTGAAATTCGAAATTAAAATTCGAAATTAAAATTCGAAATTAAAATTCGAAATTAAAATTCGAAATTAAAATTCGAAATTAAAATTCGGAATTTAAATTCGAAACTAAAATTCGGAATTAAAATTCGAAATTGAAATTCGGAATTAAAATTCAAAATTAAAATTCGATTAAAATTCGAAATTAAAATTCGAAATTGAAATTCGAAATTAAAATTCGAAATTAAAATTCGAAATTTAAATTCGAAATTAAAATTCGAAATTAAAATTCGAAATTGAAATTCGAAATTAAAATTCGAAATTAAAATTCGAAATTTAAATTCGAAATTAAAATTCGAAATTAAAATTCGAAATTAAAATTCGAAATTAAAATTCGGAATTTAAATTCGAAATTAAAATTCGAAATTAAAATTAGAAATTAAAATTCGAAATTGAAACTCGAAATTAAAATTCGAAATTAAAATTCGAAATTAAAATTCGAAATTAAAATTCGAAATTAAAATTCGAAATTAAAATTCGAAATTAAAATTCGAAATTAAAATTCGGAATTAAAATTCGAAATTAAAATTCGAAATTAAAATTCGAAATTAAAATTCGGAATTAAAATTCGAAATTAAAATTCGAAACTAAAATTCGAAATTAAAATTCGAAATTAAAATTCGAAATTAAAATTCGAAATTAAAATTTGAAATTAAAATTCGAAATTGAAATTCGAAATTAAAATTCGAAATTTAAATTCGAAATTAAAATTCGAAATTAAAATTCGAAATTAAAATTAGAAATTAAAATTAGAAATTAAAATTCGAAATTAAAATTCGAAATTGAAATTCGAAATTAAAATTCGAAATTTAAATTCGAAATTAAAATTCGAAATTAAAATTCGAAATTAAAATTAGAAATTAAAATTCGGAAATAAAATTCGAAATTAAAATTCGAAATTAAAATTCGAAATTAAAATTCGGAATTAAAATTCGAAATTAAAATTCGAAATTAAAATTCGAAATTAAAATTCGGAATTAAAATTCGAAATTAAAATTCGAAACTAAAATTCGAAATTAAAATTCGAAATTAAAATTCGAAATTAAAATTCGAAATTAAAATTCGAAATTGAAATTCGAAATTAAAATTCGAAATTTAAATTCGAAATTAAAATTCGAAATTAAAATTCGAAATTAAAATTCGAAATTAAAATTCGGAATTTAAATTCGAAATTAAAATTCGAAATTAAAATTCGAAATTAAAATTCGAAATTCAAGTTCGAAATTAAAATTCGAAATTGAAATTCGAAATTGAAATTCGAAATTAAAATTTGAAATTGAAATTCGAAATTAAAATTCGAAATTCAAGTTCGAAATTAAAATTCGAAATTGAAATTCGAAATTGAAATTCGAAATTGAAATTCGAAATTAAAATTTGAAATTGAAATTAGAAATTAAAATTCGAAATTAAAATTCGAAATTAAAATTCGAAATTAAAATTCGAAATTGAAATTCAAAATTAAAATTCGAAATTAAAATTCGAAATTAAAATTCGGAATTGAAATTCGAAATTAAAATTCGAAATTAAATTCGAAATCAAAATTCGAAATTAAAATTCGAAATTGAAATTCGAAATTAGAATTCGAAATTAAAATTCGAAATTAAAATTCGAAATTAAAATTCGAAATTGAAATTCGAAAATAAAATTCGAAATTGAAATTCGAAATTGAAATTCGAAATTAAAATTCGGAATTAAAATTCGAACTTAAAATCCGGAATTAAAATTCGAAATTAAAATTCGGAATTAAAATTCGAAATCAAAATTCGAAATTAAAATTCGAAATTAAAATTCGAAATTAAAATTCGAAATTGAAATTCGAAATTAAAATTTGAAATTAAAATTCGAAATTAAAATTCGAAATTAAAATTCGAAATTAAAATTCGAAATTAAAATTCGAAATTAAAATTCGAAATTGAAATTCGAAATTCAAATTCGAAATTAAATTTCGAAATTAAAATTCGAAATTAAAATTCGAAATTAAAATTTTAAATTTAAATTTTAAATTAAAATTCGAAATTAAAATTCGAAATTAAAATTCGAAATTTAAATTCGAAATTGAAATTCGAAATTAAAATTCGAAATTAAAATTCGAAATTGAAACTCGAAATTAAAATTCGAAATTGAAATTCGAAATTAAAATTCGAAATTAAAATTCGAAATTAAAATTAGAAATTAAAATTCGGAAATAAAATTCGAAATTAAAATTCGGAATTTAAATTCGAAATTAAAATTCGGAATTAAAATTCGGAATTAAAATTCGAAATTAAAATTCGAATTAAAATTCGAAATTAAAATTCGAAATTAAAATTCGAAATTAAAATTCGGAATTTAAATTCGAAATTAAAATTCGGAATTAAAATTCGAAGTTAAAATTCGAAATTAAAATTCGAAATTAAAATTCGAAATTAAAATTCGGAATTTAAATTCGAAAATAAAATTCAGAATTAAAATTCGAAATTAAAATTCGAAATTGAAATTCGAAATTAAAATTCGATTAAAATTCGAAATTAAAATTCGAAATTAAAATTCGAAATTAAAATTCGAAATTAAAATTCGAAATTAAAATTCGGAATTAAAATTCGAAATTAAAATTCGAAATTAAAATTCGAAATTAAAATTCGGAATTAAAATTCGAAATTAAAATTCGAACTTAAAATCCGGAATTAAAATTCGAAATTAAAATTCGGAATTAAAATTCGAAATCAAAATTCGAAATTAAAATTCGAAATTAAAATTCGAAATTAAAATTCGAAATTGAAATTCGAAATTAAAATTTGAAATTAAAATTCGAAATTAAAATTCGAAATTAAAATTCGAAATTAAAATTCGAAATTAAAATTCGAAATTAAAATTCGAAATTAAAATTCGAAATTGAAATTCGAAATTCAAATTCGAAATTAAATTTCGAAATTAAAATTCGAAATTAAAATTCGAAATTAAAATTCGAAATTGAAATTCGAAATTTAAATTCTAAATTAAAATTTTAAATTAAAATTTTAAATTAAAATTCGAAATTAAAATTTGAAAATAAAATTCGAAATTAAAATTCGAAATTAAAATTCGAAATTAAAATTCGAAATTAAAATTCGAAATTAAAATTCGAAATTAAAATTCGAAATTAAAATTCGAAATTAAAATTCGAAATTGAAATTCGAAATTAAAATTCGAAATTAAAATTCGAAATTAAAATTCGGAATTAAAATTCGAAATTAAAATTCGAAATTAAAATTCGAAATTAAAATTCGGAATTAAAATTCGAAATTAAAATTCGAAATTAAAATTCGAAATTGAAATTCGAAATTAAAATTCGAAATTAAAATTCGAAATTAAAATTCGAAATTAAAATTCGAAATTAAAATTCGAAATTAAAATTCGAAATTAAAATTCGAAATTAAAATTCGAAATTAAAATTCGAAATTAAAATTCGAAATTAAAATTCGGAATTTAAATTCGAAATTAAAATTCGGAATTAAAATTCGAAATTTAAATTCGAAATTAAAATTCGAAATTAAAATTCTAAATTAAAATTAGAAATTAAAATTCGGAAATAAAATTCGAAATTAAAATTCGAAATTAAAATTCGAAATCAAAATTCGAAATTAAAATTCGAAATTAAAATTCGGAATTTAAATTCGAAACTAAAATTCGGAATTAAAATTCGAAATTGAAATTCGGAATTAAAATTCGAAATTTAAATTCGAAATTAAAATTCGAAATTAAAATTCGAAATTAAAATTAGAAATTAAAATTCGGAAATAAAATTCGAAATTAAAATTCGAAATTGAAATTCGAAATTAAAATTCGAAATTAAAATTCGAAATTAAAATTCGAAATCAAAATTCGAAATTAAAATTCGAAATTAAAATTCGGAATTTAAATTCGAAACTAAAATTCGGAATTAAAATTCGAAATTGAAATTCGGAATTAAAATTCGAAATTAAAATTCGAAATTAAAATTCGAAATTAAAATTAGAAATTAAAATTCGGAAATAAAATTCGAAATTAAAATTCGAAATTAAAATTCGAAATTAAAATTCGGAATTAAAATTCGAAATTAAAATTCGAAATTAAAATTCGAAATTAAAATTCGGAATTAAAATTCGAAATTAAAATTCGAAACTAAAATTCGAAATTAAAATTCGAAATTAAAATTCGAAATTAAAATTCGAAATTAAAATTCGAAATTAAAATTCGGAATTAAAATTCGAAATTAAAATTCGAAATTAAAATTCGAAATTAAAATTCGGAATTAAAATTCGAAATTAAAATTCGAACTTAAAATCCGGAATTAAAATTCGAAATTAAAATTCGGAATTAAAATTCGAAATCAAAATTCGAAATTAAAATTCGAAATTAAAATTCGAAATTAAAATTCGAAATTGAAATTCGAAATTAAAATTTGAAATTAAAATTCGAAATTAAAATTCGAAATTAAAATTCGAAATTAAAATTCGAAATTAAAATTCGAAATTAAAATTCGAAATTAAAATTCGAAATTGAAATTCGAAATTCAAATTCGAAATTAAATTTCGAAATTAAAATTCGAAATTAAAATTCGAAATTAAAATTCGAAATTGAAATTCGAAATTTAAATTCTAAATTAAAATTTTAAATTAAAATTTTAAATTAAAATTCGAAATTAAAATTTGAAAATAAAATTCGAAATTAAAATTCGAAATTAAAATTCGAAATTAAAATTCGAAATTAAAATTCGAAATTAAAATTCGAAATTAAAATTCGAAATTAAAATTCGAAATTAAAATTCGAAATTAAAATTCGAAATTGAAATTCGAAATTAAAATTCGAAATTAAAATTCGAAATTAAAATTCGGAATTAAAATTCGAAATTAAAATTCGAAATTAAAATTCGAAATTAAAATTCGGAATTAAAATTTGAAATTAAAATTCGAAATTAAAATTCGAAATTGAAATTCGAAATTAAAATTCGAAATTAAAATTCGAAATTAAAATTCGAAATTAAAATTCGAAATTAAAATTCGAAATTAAAATTCGAAATTAAAATTCGAAATTAAAATTCGAAATTAAAATTCGGAATTAAAATTTGAAATTAAAATTCGAAATTAAAATTCGAAATTGAAATTCGAAATTAAAATTCGAAATTAAAATTCGAAATTAAAATTCGAAATTAAAATTCGAAATTAAAATTCGAAATTAAAATTCGAAATTAAAATTCGAAATTAAAATTCGAAATTAAAATTCGAAATTAAAATTCGAAATTGAAATTCGAAATTCAAATTCGAAATTAAATTTCGAAATTAAAATTCGAAATTAAAATTCGAAATTAAAATTCGAAATTGAAATTCGAAATTTAAATTCTAAATTAAAATTTTAAATTAAAATTTTAAATTAAAATTCGAAATTAAAATTTGAAAATAAAATTCGAAATTAAAATTCGAAATTAAAATTCGAAATTAAAATTCGAAATTAAAATTCGAAATTAAAATTCGAAATTAAAATTCGAAATTAAAATTCGAAATTAAAATTCGAAATTGAAATTCGAAATTAAAATTCGAAATTAAAATTCGAAATTAAAATTCGGAATTAAAATTCGAAATTAAAATTCGAAATTAAAATTCGAAATTAAAATTCGGAATTAAAATTTGAAATTAAAATTCGAAATTAAAATTCGAAATTGAAATTCGAAATTAAAATTCGAAATTAAAATTCGAAATTAAAATTCGAAATTAAAATTCGAAATTAAAATTCGAAATTAAAATTCGAAATTAAAATTCGAAATTAAAATTCGAAATTAAAATTCGAAATTAAAATTCGAAATTAAAATTCGGAATTTAAATTCGAAATTAAAATTCGGAATTAAAATTCGAAATTTAAATTCGAAATTAAAATTCGAAATTAAAATTCTAAATTAAAATTAGAAATTAAAATTCGGAAATAAAATTCGAAATTAAAATTCGAAATTAAAATTCGAAATCAAAATTCGAAATTAAAATTCGAAATTAAAATTCGGAATTTAAATTCGAAACTAAAATTCGGAATTAAAATTCGAAATTGAAATTCGGAATTAGAATTCGAAATTTAAATTCGAAATTAAAATTCGAAATTAAAATTCGAAATTAAAATTAGAAATTAAAATTCGGAAATAAAATTCGAAATTAAAATTCGAAATTGAAATTCGAAATTAAAATTCGAAATTAAAATTCGAAATTAAAATTCGAAATCAAAATTCGAAATTAAAATTCGAAATTAAAATTCGGAATTTAAATTCGAAACTAAAATTCGGAATTAAAATTCGAAATTGAAATTCGGAATTAAAATTCGAAATTAAAATTCGAAATTAAAATTAGAAATTAAAATTCGAAATTGAAACTCGAAATTAAAATTCGAAATTAAAATTCGAAATTAAAATTTGAAATTAAAATTCGAAATTAAAATTCGAAATTAAAATTCGAAATTAAAATTCGGAATTAAAATTCGAAATTAAAATTCGAAATTAAAATTCGAAATTAAAATTCGGAATTAAAATTCGAAATTAAAATTCGAAACTAAAATTCGAAATTAAAATTCGAAATTAAAATTCGAAATTAAAATTCGAAATTAAAATTTGAAATTAAAATTCGAAATTGAAATTCGAAATTAAAATTCGAAATTTAAATTCGAAATTAAAATTCGAAATTAAAATTCGAAATTAAAATTAGAAATTAAAATTAGAAATTAAAATTAGAAATTAAAATTCGAAATTAAAATTCGAAATTGAAATTCGAAATTAAAATTCGAAATTTAAATTCGAAATTAAAATTCGAAATTAAAATTCGAAATTAAAATTAGAAATTAAAATTCGGAAATAAAATTCGAAATAAAAATTCGAAATTAAAATTCGAAATTAAAATTCGGAATTAAAATTCGAAATTAAAATTCGAAATTAAAATTCGAAATTAAAATTCGGAATTAAAATTCGAAATTAAAATTCGAAACTAAAATTCGAAATTAAAATTCGAAATTAAAATTCGAAATTAAAATTCGAAATTAAAATTCGAAATTGAAATTCGAAATTAAAATTCGAAATTTAAATTCGAAATTAAAATTCGAAATTAAAATTCGAAATTAAAATTCGAAATTAAAATTCGGAATTTAAATTCGAAATTAAAATTCGAAATTAAAATTCGAAATTAAAATTCGAAATTCAAGTTCGAAATTAAAATTCGAAATTGAAATTCGAAATTGAAATTCGAAATTAAAATTTGAAATTGAAATTCGAAATTAAAATTCGAAATTCAAGTTCGAAATTAAAATTCGAAATTGAAATTCGAAATTGAAATTCGAAATTGAAATTCGAAATTAAAATTTGAAATTGAAATTAGAAATTAAAATTCGAAATTAAAATTCGAAATTAAAATTCGAAATTAAAATTCGAAATTGAAATTCAAAATTAAAATTCGAAATTAAAATTCGAAATTAAAATTCGGAATTGAAATTCGAAATTAAAATTCGAAATTAAATTCGAAATCAAAATTCGAAATTAAAATTCGAAATTGAAATTCGAAATTAGAATTCGAAATTAAAATTCGAAATTAAAATTCGAAATTAAAATTCGAAATTGAAATTCGAAAATAAAATTCGAAATTGAAATTCGAAATTGAAATTCGAAATTAAAATTCGGAATTAAAATTCGAACTTAAAATCCGGAATTAAAATTCGAAATTAAAATTCGGAATTAAAATTCGAAATCAAAATTCGAAATTAAAATTCGAAATTAAAATTCGAAATTAAAATTCGAAATTGAAATTCGAAATTAAAATTTGAAATTAAAATTCGAAATTAAAATTCGAAATTAAAATTCGAAATTAAAATTCGAAATTAAAATTCGAAATTAAAATTCGAAATTGAAATTCGAAATTCAAATTCGAAATTAAATTTCGAAATTAAAATTCGAAATTAAAATTCGAAATTAAAATTTTAAATTTAAATTTTAAATTAAAATTCGAAATTAAAATTCGAAATTAAAATTCGAAATTAAAATTCGAAATTGAAATTCGAAATTAAAATTCGAAATTAAAATTCGAAATTGAAACTCGAAATTAAAATTCGAAATTGAAATTCGAAATTAAAATTCGAAATTAAAATTCGAAATTAAAATTCGAATTAAAATTCGAAATTAAAATTCGAAATTAAAATTCGAAATTAAAATTCGGAATTTAAATTCGAAATTAAAATTCGGAATTAAAATTCGAAGTTAAAATTCGAAATTAAAATTCGAAATTAAAATTCGAAATTAAAATTCGGAATTTAAATTCGAAAATAAAATTCAGAATTAAAATTCGAAATTAAAATTCGAAATTGAAATTCGAAATTAAAATTCGAAATTGAAATTCGAAATTAAAATTCGAAATTAAAATTCGAAATTAAAATTCGAAATTAAAATTCGAAATTAAAATTCGAAATTAAAATTCGGAATTAAAATTCGAAATTAAAATTCGAAATTAAAATTCGAAATTAAAATTCGGAATTTAAATTCGAAATTAAAATTCGGAATTAAAATTCGGAATTAAAATTCGAAATTGAAATTCGAAATTAAAATTCGAAATTAAAATTCGAATTAAAATTCGAAATTAAAATTCGAATTAAAATTCGAAATTAAAATTCGAAATTAAAATTCGGAATTAAAATTCGAAATTTAAATTCGAAATTAAAATTCGAAATTAAAATTCGAAATTAAAATTCGAAATTGAAATTCGAAATTAAAATTCGAAATTAAAATTCGAAATTAAAATTCGGAATTAAAATTCGAAATTAAAATTCGAAATTAAAATTCGAAATTAAAATTCGGAATTAAAATTTGAAATTAAAATTCGAAATTAAAATTCGAAATTAAAATTCGAAATTGAAATTCGAAATTAAAATTCGAAATTAAAATTCGAAATTAAAATTCGAAATTAAAATTCGAAATTAAAATTCGAAATTAAAATTCGAAATTAAAATTCGAAATTAAAATTCGAAATTAAAATTCGAAATTAAAATTCGGAATTTAAATTCGAAATTAAAATTCGGAATTAAAATTCGAAATTTAAATTCGAAATTAAAATTCGAAATTAAAATTCGAAATTAAAATTAGAAATTAAAATTCGGAAATAAAATTCGAAATTAAAATTCGAAATTGAAATTCGAAATTAAAATTCGAAATTAAAATTCGAAATTAAAATTCGAAATTAAAATTCGAAATTAAAATTCGAAATTAAAATTCGGAATTTAAATTCGAAACTAAAATTCGGAATTAAAATTCGAAATTGAAATTCGGAATTAAAATTCAAAATTAAAATTCGATTAAAATTCGAAATTAAAATTCGAAATTGAAATTCGAAATTAAAATTCGAAATTAAAATTCGAAATTTAAATTCGAAATTAAAATTCGAAATTAAAATTCGAAATTGAAATTCGAAATTAAAATTCGAAATTAAAATTCGAAATTTAAATTCGAAATTAAAATTCGAAATTAAAATTCGAAATTAAAATTCGAAATTAAAATTCGGAATTTAAATTCGAAATTAAAATTCGAAATTAAAATTAGAAATTAAAATTCGAAATTGAAACTCGAAATTAAAATTCGAAATTAAAATTCGAAATTAAAATTCGAAATTAAAATTCGAAATTAAAATTCGAAATTAAAATTCGAAATTAAAATTCGGAATTAAAATTCGAAATTAAAATTCGAAATTAAAATTCGAAATTAAAATTCGGAATTAAAATTCGAAATTAAAATTCGAAACTAAAATTCGAAATTAAAATTCGAAATTAAAATTCGAAATTAAAATTCGAAATTAAAATTTGAAATTAAAATTCGAAATTGAAATTCGAAATTAAAATTCGAAATTTAAATTCGAAATTAAAATTCGAAATTAAAATTCGAAATTAAAATTAGAAATTAAAATTAGAAATTAAAATTCGAAATTAAAATTCGAAATTGAAATTCGAAATTAAAATTCGAAATTTAAATTCGAAATTAAAATTCGAAATTAAAATTCGAAATTAAAATCAGAAATTAAAATTCGGAAATAAAATTCGAAATTAAAATTCGAAATTAAAATTCGAAATTAAAATTCGGAATTAAAATTCGAAATTAAAATTCGAAATTAAAATTCGAAATTAAAATTCGGAATTAAAATTCGAAATTAAAATTCGAAACTAAAATTCGAAATTAAAATTCGAAATTAAAATTCGAAATTAAAATTCGAAATTAAAATTCGAAATTGAAATTCGAAATTAAAATTCGAAATTTAAATTCGAAATTAAAATTCGAAATTAAAATTCGAAATTAAAATTCGAAATTAAAATTCGGAATTTAAATTCGAAATTAAAATTCGAAATTAAAATTCGAAATTAAAATTCGAAATTCAAGTTCGAAATTAAAATTCGAAATTGAAATTCGAAATTGAAATTCGAAATTAAAATTTGAAATTGAAATTCGAAATTAAAATTCGAAATTCAAGTTCGAAATTAAAATTCGAAATTGAAATTCGAAATTGAAATTCGAAATTGAAATTCGAAATTAAAATTTGAAATTGAAATTAGAAATTAAAATTCGAAATTAAAATTCGAAATTAAAATTCGAAATTAAAATTCGAAATTGAAATTCAAAATTAAAATTCGAAATTAAAATTCGAAATTAAAATTCGGAATTGAAATTCGAAATTAAAATTCGAAATTAAATTCGAAATCAAAATTCGAAATTAAAATTCGAAATTGAAATTCGAAATTAGAATTCGAAATTAAAATTCGAAATTAAAATTCGAAATTAAAATTCGAAATTGAAATTCGAAAATAAAATTCGAAATTGAAATTCGAAATTGAAATTCGAAATTAAAATTCGGAATTAAAATTCGAACTTAAAATCCGGAATTAAAATTCGAAATTAAAATTCGGAATTAAAATTCGAAATCAAAATTCGAAATTAAAATTCGAAATTAAAATTCGAAATTAAAATTCGAAATTGAAATTCGAAATTAAAATTTGAAATTAAAATTCGAAATTAAAATTCGAAATTAAAATTCGAAATTAAAATTCGAAATTAAAATTCGAAATTAAAATTCGAAATTGAAATTCGAAATTCAAATTCGAAATTAAATTTCGAAATTAAAATTCGAAATTAAAATTCGAAATTAAAATTTTAAATTTAAATTTTAAATTAAAATTCGAAATTAAAATTCGAAATTAAAATTCGAAATTTAAATTCGAAATTGAAATTCGAAATTAAAATTCGAAATTAAAATTCGAAATTGAAACTCGAAATTAAAATTCGAAATTGAAATTCGAAATTAAAATTCGAAATTAAAATTCGAAATTAAAATTAGAAATTAAAATTCGGAAATAAAATTCGAAATTAAAATTCGGAATTTAAATTCGAAATTAAAATTCGGAATTAAAATTCGGAATTAAAATTCGAAATTGAAATTCGAAATTAAAATTCGAAATTAAAATTCGAATTAAAATTCGAAATTAAAATTCGAATTAAAATTCGAAATTAAAATTCGAAATTAAAATTCGAAATTAAAATTCGGAATTTAAATTCGAAATTAAAATTCGGAATTAAAATTCGAAGTTAAAATTCGAAATTAAAATTCGAAATTAAAATTCGAAATTAAAATTCGGAATTTAAATTCGAAAATAAAATTCAGAATTAAAATTCGAAATTAAAATTCGAAATTGAAATTCGAAATTAAAATTCGATTAAAATTCGAAATTAAAATTCGAAATTAAAATTCGAAATTAAAATTCGAAATTAAAATTCGAAATTAAAATTCGGAATTAAAATTCGAAATTAAAATTCGAAATTAAAATTCGAAATTAAAATTCGGAATTAAAATTCGAAATTAAAATTCGAACTTAAAATCCGGAATTAAAATTCGAAATTAAAATTCGGAATTAAAATTCGAAATCAAAATTCGAAATTAAAATTCGAAATTAAAATTCGAAATTAAAATTCGAAATTGAAATTCGAAATTAAAATTTGAAATTAAAATTCGAAATTAAAATTCGAAATTAAAATTCGAAATTAAAATTCGAAATTAAAATTCGAAATTAAAATTCGAAATTAAAATTCGAAATTGAAATTCGAAATTCAAATTCGAAATTAAATTTCGAAATTAAAATTCGAAATTAAAATTCGAAATTAAAATTCGAAATTGAAATTCGAAATTTAAATTCTAAATTAAAATTTTAAATTAAAATTTTAAATTAAAATTCGAAATTAAAATTTGAAAATAAAATTCGAAATTAAAATTCGAAATTAAAATTCGAAATTAAAATTCGAAATTAAAATTCGAAATTAAAATTCGAAATTAAAATTCGAAATTAAAATTCGAAATTAAAATTCGAAATTGAAATTCGAAATTAAAATTCGAAATTAAAATTCGAAATTAAAATTCGGAATTAAAATTCGAAATTAAAATTCGAAATTAAAATTCGAAATTAAAATTCGGAATTAAAATTTGAAATTAAAATTCGAAATTAAAATTCGAAATTGAAATTCGAAATTAAAATTCGAAATTAAAATTCGAAATTAAAATTCGAAATTAAAATTCGAAATTAAAATTCGAAATTAAAATTCGAAATTAAAATTCGAAATTAAAATTCGAAATTAAAATTCGAAATTAAAATTCGAAATTAAAATTCGGAATTTAAATTCGAAATTAAAATTCGGAATTAAAATTCGAAATTTAAATTCGAAATTAAAATTCGAAATTAAAATTCTAAATTAAAATTAGAAATTAAAATTCGGAAATAAAATTCGAAATTAAAATTCGAAATTAAAATTCGAAATCAAAATTCGAAATTAAAATTCGAAATTAAAATTCGGAATTTAAATTCGAAACTAAAATTCGGAATTAAAATTCGAAATTGAAATTCGGAATTAAAATTCGAAATTTAAATTCGAAATTAAAATTCGAAATTAAAATTCGAAATTAAAATTAGAAATTAAAATTCGGAAATAAAATTCGAAATTAAAATTCGAAATTGAAATTCGAAATTAAAATTCGAAATTAAAATTCGAAATTAAAATTCGAAATCAAAATTCGAAATTAAAATTCGAAATTAAAATTCGGAATTTAAATTCGAAACTAAAATTCGGAATTAAAATTCGAAATTGAAATTCGGAATTAAAATTCGAAATTAAAATTCGAAATTAAAATTCGAAATTAAAATTAGAAATTAAAATTCGGAAATAAAATTCGAAATTAAAATTCGAAATTAAAATTCGAAATTAAAATTCGGAATTAAAATTCGAAATTAAAATTCGAAATTAAAATTCGAAATTAAAATTCGGAATTAAAATTCGAAATTAAAATTCGAAACTAAAATTCGAAATTAAAATTCGAAATTAAAATTCGAAATTAAAATTCGAAATTAAAATTCGAAATTAAAATTCGGAATTAAAATTCGAAATTAAAATTCGAAATTAAAATTCGAAATTAAAATTCGGAATTAAAATTCGAAATTAAAATTCGAACTTAAAATCCGGAATTAAAATTCGAAATTAAAATTCGGAATTAAAATTCGAAATCAAAATTCGAAATTAAAATTCGAAATTAAAATTCGAAATTAAAATTCGAAATTGAAATTCGAAATTAAAATTTGAAATTAAAATTCGAAATTAAAATTCGAAATTAAAATTCGAAATTAAAATTCGAAATTAAAATTCGAAATTAAAATTCGAAATTAAAATTCGAAATTGAAATTCGAAATTCAAATTCGAAATTAAATTTCGAAATTAAAATTCGAAATTAAAATTCGAAATTAAAATTCGAAATTGAAATTCGAAATTTAAATTCTAAATTAAAATTTTAAATTAAAATTTTAAATTAAAATTCGAAATTAAAATTTGAAAATAAAATTCGAAATTAAAATTCGAAATTAAAATTCGAAATTAAAATTCGAAATTAAAATTCGAAATTAAAATTCGAAATTAAAATTCGAAATTAAAATTCGAAATTAAAATTCGAAATTGAAATTCGAAATTAAAATTCGAAATTAAAATTCGAAATTAAAATTCGGAATTAAAATTCGAAATTAAAATTCGAAATTAAAATTCGAAATTAAAATTCGGAATTAAAATTTGAAATTAAAATTCGAAATTAAAATTCGAAATTGAAATTCGAAATTAAAATTCGAAATTAAAATTCGAAATTAAAATTCGAAATTAAAATTCGAAATTAAAATTCGAAATTAAAATTCGAAATTAAAATTCGAAATTAAAATTCGAAATTAAAATTCGGAATTAAAATTTGAAATTAAAATTCGAAATTAAAATTCGAAATTGAAATTCGAAATTAAAATTCGAAATTAAAATTCGAAATTAAAATTCGAAATTAAAATTCGAAATTAAAATTCGAAATTAAAATTCGAAATTAAAATTCGAAATTAAAATTCGAAATTAAAATTCGAAATTAAAATTCGAAATTGAAATTCGAAATTCAAATTCGAAATTAAATTTCGAAATTAAAATTCGAAATTAAAATTCGAAATTAAAATTCGAAATTGAAATTCGAAATTTAAATTCTAAATTAAAATTTTAAATTAAAATTTTAAATTAAAATTCGAAATTAAAATTTGAAAATAAAATTCGAAATTAAAATTCGAAATTAAAATTCGAAATTAAAATTCGAAATTAAAATTCGAAATTAAAATTCGAAATTAAAATTCGAAATTAAAATTCGAAATTGAAATTCGAAATTAAAATTCGAAATTAAAATTCGAAATTAAAATTCGGAATTAAAATTCGAAATTAAAATTCGAAATTAAAATTCGAAATTAAAATTCGGAATTAAAATTTGAAATTAAAATTCGAAATTAAAATTCGAAATTGAAATTCGAAATTAAAATTCGAAATTAAAATTCGAAATTAAAATTAGAAATTAAAATTCGGAAATAAAATTCGAAATTAAAATTCGAAATTGAAATTCGGAAATAAAATTCGAAATTTAAATTCGAAATTAAAATTCGAAATTAAAATTCGAAATTAAAATTCGAAATTAAAATTCGGAATTTAAATTCGAAATTAAAATTCGAAATTAAAATTCGAAATTAAAATTCGAAATTCAAGTTCGAAATTAAAATTCGAAATTGAAATTCGAAATTGAAATTCGAAATTAAAATTCTAAATTAAAATTCGAAATTAAAATTTGAAAATAAAATTCGAAATTAAAATTCGAAATTAAAATTCGAAATTAAAATTCGAAATTAAAATTCGAAATTAAAATTCGAAATTAAAATTCGAAATTAAAATTCGAAATTAAAATTCGAAATTGAAATTCGAAATTAAAATTCGAAATTAAAATTCGAAATTAAAATTCGGAATTAAAATTCGAAATTAAAATTCGAAATTAAAATTCGAAATTAAAATTCGAAATTAAAATTCGAAATTAAAATTCGAAATTAAAATTCGGAATTTAAATTCGAAATTAAAATTCGGAATTAAAATTCGAAATTTAAATTCGAAATTAAAATTCGAAATTAAAATTCTAAATTAAAATTAGAAATTAAAATTCGGAAATAAAATTCGAAATTAAAATTCGAAATTAAAATTCGAAATCAAAATTCGAAATTAAAATTCGAAATTAAAATTCGGAATTTAAATTCGAAACTAAAATTCGGAATTAAAATTCGAAATTGAAATTCGGAATTAGAATTCGAAATTTAAATTCGAAATTAAAATTCGAAATTAAAATTCGAAATTAAAATTAGAAATTAAAATTCGGAAATAAAATTCGAAATTAAAATTCGAAATTGAAATTCGAAATTAAAATTCGAAATTAAAATTCGAAATTAAAATTCGAAATCAAAATTCGAAATTAAAATTCGAAATTAAAATTCGGAATTTAAATTCGAAACTAAAATTCGGAATTAAAATTCGAAATTGAAATTCGGAATTAAAATTCGAAATTAAAATTCGAAATTAAAATTCGAAATTAAAATTAGAAATTAAAATTCGGAAATAAAATTCGAAATTAAAATTCGAAATTAAAATTCGAAATTAAAATTCGGAATTAAAATTCGAAATTAAAATTCGAAATTAAAATTCGAAATTAAAATTCGGAATTAAAATTCGAAATTAAAATTCGAAACTAAAATTCGAAATTAAAATTCGAAATTAAAATTCGAAATTAAAATTCGAAATTAAAATTCGAAATTGAAATTCGAAATTAAAATTCGAAATTTAAATTCGAAATTAAAATTCGAAATTAAAATTCGAAATTAAAATTCGAAATTAAAATTCGGAATTTAAATTCGAAATTAAAATTCGAAATTAAAATTCGAAATTAAAATTCGAAATTCAAGTTCGAAATTAAAATTCGAAATTGAAATTCGAAATTGAAATTCGAAATTAAAATTTGAAATTGAAATTCGAAATAAAAAATTCGAAATTCAAGTTCGAAATTAAAATTCGAAATTGAAATTCGAAATTGAAATTCGAAATTGAAATTCGAAATTAAAATTTGAAATTGCAATTAGAAATTAAAATTCGAAATTAAAATTCGAAATTAAAATTCGAAATTAAAATTCGAAATTGAAATTCAAAATTAAAATTCGAAATTAAAATTCGAAATTAAAATTCGGAATTGAAATTTGAAATTAAAATTCGGAATTAAAATTCGAACTTAAAATCCGGAATTAAAATTCGAAATTAAAATTCGGAATTAAAATTCGAAATCAAAATTCGAAATTAAAATTCGAAATTAAAATTCGAAATTAAAATTCGAAATTGAAATTCGAAATTAAAATTTGAAATTAAAATTCGAAATTAAAATTCGAAATTAAAATTCGAAATTAAAATTCGAAATTAAAATTCGAAATTAAAATTCGAAATTGAAATTCGAAATTCAAATTCGAAATTAAATTTCGAAATTAAAATTCGAAATTAAAATTCGAAATTAAAATTTTAAATTTAAATTTTAAATTAAAATTCGAAATTAAAATTCGAAATTAAAATTCGAAATTAAAATTCGAAATTGAAATTCGAAATTAAAATTCGAAATTAAAATTCGAAATTGAAACTCGAAATTAAAATTCGAAATTGAAATTCGAAATTAAAATTCGAAATTAAAATTCGAAATTAAAATTCGAAATTAAAATTAGAAATTAAAATTCGGAAATAAAATTCGAAATTAAAATTCGGAATTTAAATTCGAAATTAAAATTCGGAATTAAAATTCGAAATTGAAATTCGAAATTAAAATTCGAAATTAAAATTCGAATTAAAATTCGAAATTAAAATTCGAATTAAAATTCGAAATTAAAATTCGGAATTTAAATTCGAAATTAAAATTCGGAATTAAAATTCGAAGTTAAAATTCGAAATTAAAATTCGAAATTAAAATTCGAAATTAAAATTCGGAATTTAAATTCGAAAATAAAATTCAGAATTAAAATTCGAAATTAAAATTCGAAATTGAAATTCGAAATTAAAATTCGATTAAAATTCGAAATTAAAATTCGAAATTAAAATTCGAAATTAAAATTCGAAATTAAAATTCGAAATTAAAATTCGGAATTAAAATTCGAAATTAAAATTCGAAATTAAAATTCGAAATTAAAATTCGGAATTAAAATTCGAAATTAAAATTCGAACTTAAAATCCGGAATTAAAATTCGAAATTAAAATTCGGAATTAAAATTCGAAATCAAAATTCGAAATTAAAATTCGAAATTAAAATTCGAAATTAAAATTCGAAATTGAAATTCGAAATTAAAATTTGAAATTAAAATTCGAAATTAAAATTCGAAATTAAAATTCGAAATTAAAATTCGAAATTAAAATTCGAAATTAAAATTCGAAATTAAAATTCGAAATTGAAATTCGAAATTCAAATTCGAAATTTAAATTCTAAATTAAAATTTTAAATTAAAATTTTAAATTAAAATTCGAAATTAAAATTTGAAAATAAAATTCGAAATTAAAATTCGAAATTAAAATTCGAAATTAAAATTCGAAATTAAAATTCGAAATTAAAATTCGAAATTAAAATTCGAAATTAAAATTCGAAATTAAAATTCGAAATTGAAATTCGAAATTAAAATTCGAAATTAAAATTCGAAATTAAAATTCGGAATTAAAATTCGAAATTAAAATTCGAAATTAAAATTCGAAATTAAAATTCGGAATTAAAATTTGAAATTAAAATTCGAAATTAAAATTCGAAATTGAAATTCGAAATTAAAATTCGAAATTAAAATTCGAAATTAAAATTCGAAATTAAAATTCGAAATTAAAATTCGAAATTAAAATTCGAAATTAAAATTCGAAATTAAAATTCGAAATTAAAATTCGAAATTAAAATTCGAAATTAAAATTCGGAATTTAAATTCGAAATTAAAATTCGGAATTAAAATTCGAAATTTAAATTCGAAATTAAAATTCGAAATTAAAATTCTAAATTAAAATTAGAAATTAAAATTCGGAAATAAAATTCGAAATTAAAATTCGAAATTAAAATTCGAAATCAAAATTCGAAATTAAAATTCGAAATTAAAATTCGGAATTTAAATTCGAAACTAAAATTCGGAATTAAAATTCGAAATTGAAATTCGGAATTAAAATTCGAAATTTAAATTCGAAATTAAAATTCGAAATTAAAATTCGAAATTAAAATTAGAAATTAAAATTCGGAAATAAAATTCGAAATTAAAATTCGAAATTGAAATTCGAAATTAAAATTCGAAATTAAAATTCGAAATTAAAATTCGAAATCAAAATTCGAAATTAAAATTCGAAATTAAAATTCGGAATTTAAATTCGAAACTAAAATTCGGAATTAAAATTCGAAATTGAAATTCGGAATTAAAATTCAAAATTAAAATTCGATTGAAATTCGAAATTAAAATTCGAAATTAAAATTCGAAATTTAAATTCGAAATTAAAATTCGAAATTAAAATTCGAAATTGAAATTCGAAATTAAAATTCGAAATTTAAATTCGAAATTAAAATTAGAAATTAAAATTCGAAATTGAAACTCGAAATTAAAATTCGAAATTAAAATTCGAAATTAAAATTCGAAATTAAAATTTGAAATTAAAATTCGAAATTGAAATTCGAAATTAAAATTCGAAATTAAAATTCGAAATTGAAATTCGAAATTAAAATTCGAAATTTAAATTCGAAATTAAAATTCGAAATTAAAATTCGAAATTAAAATTAGAAATTAAAATTCGAAATTGAAATTCGAAATTAAAATTCGAAATTAAAATTCGGAATTAAAATTCGAAATTAAAATTCGAAATTAAAATTCGAAATTAAAATTCGGAATTAAAATTCGAAATTAAAATTCGAAACTAAAATTCGAAATTAAAATTCGAAATTAAAATTCGAAATTAAAATTCGAAATTAAAATTCGAAATTAAAATTCGAAATTGAAATTCGAAATTAAAATTCGAAATTTAAATTCGAAATTAAAATTCGAAATTAAAATTCGAAATTAAAATTAGAAATTAAAATTCGAAATTAAAATTCGAAATTGAAATTCGAAATTAAAATTCGAAATTTAAATTCGAAATTAAAATTCGAAATTAAAATTCGAAATTAAAATTAGAAATTAAAATTCGGAAATAAAATTCGAAATTAAAATTCGAAATTAAAATTCGAAATTAAAATTCGGAATTAAAATTCGAAATTAAAATTCGAAATTAAAATTCGAAATTAAAATTCGAAATTAAAATTCGAAATTAAAATTCGAAATCAAAATTCGAAATTAAAATTCGAAATTAAAATTCGGAATTTAAATTCGAAACTAAAATTCGGAATTAAAATTCGAAATTGAAATTCGGAATTAAAATTCAAAATTAAAATTCGATTAAAATTCGAAATTAAAATTCGAAATTGAAATTCGAAATTAAAATTCGAAATTAAAATTCGAAATTTAAATTCGAAATTAAAATTCGAAATTAAAATTCGGAATTTAAATTCGAAATTAAAATTCGAAATTTAAATTCGAAATTAAAATTAGAAATTAAAATTCGAAATTGAAACTCGAAATTAAAATTCGAAATTAAAATTCGAAATTAAAATTCGAAATTAAAATTCGAAATTAAAATTCGAAATTAAAATTCGGAATTAAAATTCGAAATTAAAATTCGAAATTAAAATTCGAAATTAAAATTCGGAATTAAAATTCGAAATTAAAATTCGAAACTAAAATTCGAAATTAAAATTCGAAATTAAAATTCGAAATTAAAATTCGAAATTAAAATTTGAAATTAAAATTCGAAATTGAAATTCGAAATTAAAATTCGAAATTAAAATTCGAAATTGAAATTCGAAATTAAAATTCGAAATTTAAATTCGAAATTAAAATTCGAAATTAAAATTAGAAATTAAAATTCGAAATTGAAATTCGAAATTAAAATTCGAAATTAAAATTCGGAATTAAAATTCGAAATTAAAATTCGAAATTAAAATTCGAAATTAAAATTCGGAATTAAAATTCGAAATTAAAATTCGAAACTAAAATTCGAAATTAAAATTCGAAATTAAAATTCGAAATTAAAATTCGAAATTAAAATTCGAAATTAAAATTCGAAATTGAAATTCGAAATTAAAATTCGAAATTTAAATTCGAAATTAAAATTCGAAATTAAAATTCGAAATTAAATTTAGAAATTAAAATTCGAAATTAAAATTCGAAATTGAAATTCGAAATTAAAATTCGAAATTTAAATTCGAAATTAAAATTCGAAATTAAAATTCGAAATTAAAATTAGAAATTAAAATTCGGAAATAAAATTCGAAATTAAAATTCGAAATTAAAATTCGAAATTAAAATTCGGAATTAAAATTCGAAATTAAAATTCGAAATTAAAATTCGAAATTAAAATTCGAAATTAAAATTCGAAATTAAAATTCGAAACTAAAATTCGAAATTAAAATTCGAAATTAAAATTCGAAATTAAAATTCGAAATTAAAATTCGAAATTGAAATTCGAAATTAAAATTCGAAATTTAAATTCGAAATTAAAATTCGAAATTAAAATTCGAAATTAAAATTCGAAATTAAAATTCGGAATTTAAATTCGAAATTAAAATTCGAAATTAAAATTCGAAATTAAAATTCGAAATTAAAATTCGAAATTAAAATTCGAAATTGAAATTCGAAATTGAAATTCGAAATTAAAATTTGAAATTGAAATTCGAAATTAAAATTCGAAATTCAAGTTCGAAATTAAAATTCGAAATTGAAATTCGAAATTGAAATTCGAAATTGAAATTCGAAATTAAAATTTGAAATTGAAATTAGAAATTAAAATTCGAAATTAAAATTCGAAATTAAAATTCGAAATTAAAATTCGAAATTGAAATTCAAAATTAAAATTCGAAATTAAAATTCGAAATTAAAATTCGGAATTAAAATTCGGAATTAAAATTCGAAATTAAATTCGAAATCAAAATTCGAATTTAAAATTCGAAATTGAAATTCGAAATTAGAATTCGAAATTAAAATTCGAAATTAAAATTCGAAATTAAAATTCGAAATTGAAATTCGAAAATAAAATTCGAAATTGAAATTCGAAATTGAAATTCGATATTAAAATTCGGAATTAAAATTCGAACTTAAAATCCGGAATTAAAATTCGAAATTAAAATTCGGAATTAAAATTCGAAATCAAAATTCGAAATTAAAATTCGAAATTAAGATTCGAAATTAAAATTCGAAATTGAAATTCGAAATTAAAATTTGAAATTAAAATTCGAAATTAAAATTCGAAATTAAAATTCGAAATTAAAATTCGAAATTAAAATTCGAAATTAAAATTCGAAATTGAAATTCGAAATTCAAATTCGAAATTAAATTTCGAAATTAAAATTCGAAATTAAAATTCGAAATTAAAATTTTAAATTAAAATTTTAAATTAAAATTCGAAATTAAAATTCGAAATTGAAATTCGAAATTAAAATTCGAAATTAAAATTCGAAATTTAAACTCGAAATTAAAATTCGAAATTGAAATTCGAAATTAAAATTCGAAATTAAAATTCGAAATTAAAATTAGAAATTAAAATTCGGAAATAAAATTCGAAATTAAAATTCGGAATTTAAATTCGAAATTAAAATTCGGAATTAAAATTCGGAATTAAAATTCGAAATTGAAATTCGAAATTAAAATTCGAAATTAAAATTCGAATTAAAATTCGAAATTAAAATTCGAATTAAAATTCGAAATTAAAATTCGAAATTAAAATTCGAAATTAAAATTCGGAATTTAAATTCGAAATTAAAATTCGGAATTAAAATTCGAAATTAAAATTCGAAATTAAAATTCGAAATTAAAATTCGAAATTAAAATTCGGAATTTAAATTCGAAATTAAAATTCGGAATTAAAATTCGAAATTAAAATTCGAAATTGAAATTCGAAATTAAAATTCGATTAAAATTCGAAATTAAAATTCGGAATTAAAATTTGAAATTAAAATTCGAAATTAAAATTCGAAATTAAAATTCGAAATTGAAATTTGAAATTAAAATTCGAAATTAAAATTCGAAATTAAAATTCGAAATTAAAATTAGAAATTAAAATTCGGAAATAAAATTCGAAATTAAAATTCGGAATTTAAATTCGAAATTAAAATTCGGAATTAAAATTCGGAATTAAAATTCGAAATTGAAATTCGAAATTAAAATTCGAAATTAAAATTCGAATTAAAATTCGAAATTAAAATTCGAATTAAAATTCGAAATTAAAATTCGAAATTAAAATTCGAAATTAAAATTCGAAATTAAAATTCGAAATTAAAATTCGAAATTAAAATTCGAAATTAAAATTCGGAATTAAAATTCGAAATTAAAATTCGAAATTAAAATTCGAAATTAAAATTCGAAATTAAAATTCGAAATTAAAATTCGAAATTAAAATTCGAAATTGAAATTCGAAATTAAAATTCGAAATTTAAATTCGAAATTAAAATTCGAAATTAAAATTCGAAATTGAAACTCGAAATTAAAATTCGAAATTGAAATTCGAAATTAAAATTCGAAATTAAAATTCGAAATTAAAATTCGAAATTAAAATTCGAAATTAAAATTAGAAATTAAAATTCGGAAATAAAATTAGAAATTAAAATTCGGAATTTAAATTCGAAATTAAAATTCGGAATTAAAATTCGGAATTAAAATTCGAAATTGAAATTCGAAATTAAAATTCGAAATTAAAATTCGAATTAAAATTCGAAATTAAAATTCGAATTAAAATTCGAAATTAAAATTCGAAATTAAAATTCGGAATTTAAATTCGAAATTAAAATTCGGAATTAAAATTGGAAATTAAAATTCGGAATTTAAATTCGAAATTAAAATTCGGAATTAAAATTCGGAATTAAAATTCGAAATTGAAATTCGAAATTAAAATTCGAAATTAAAATTCGAATTAAAATTCGAAATTAAAATTCGAATTAAAATTCGAAATTAAAATTCGAAATTAAAATTCGAAATTAAAATTCGGAATTTAAATTCGAAATTAAAATTCGGAATTAAAATTTGAAATTAAAATTCGAAATTAAAATTCGAAATTAAAATTCGAAATTGAAATTCGAAATTGAAATTCGAACTTAAAATTCGAAATTTAAATTCGAAATTTAAATTCGAAATTAAAATTCGAAATTGAAACTCGAAATTAAAATTCGAAATTAATATTCGAAATTAAAATTCGAAATTAAAATTCGAAATTTAAATTCGAAATTAAAATTCGGAATTAAAATTCGGAATTAAAATTCGAAATTAAAATTCGGAATTAAAATTCGAAATTAAAATTCGGAATTAAAATTCGAAATTAAAATTCGGAATTAAAATTCGGAATTAAAATTCGAAATTAAAATTCGGAATTTAAATTCGAAATTAAAATTCGGAATTAAAATTCGGAATTAAAATTCGAAATTGAAATTCGAAATTAAAATTCGAAATTAAAATTCGAATTAAAATTCGAAATTGAAATTCGAAATTAAAATTCGAAATTTAAATTCGAAATTAAAATTCGAAATTAAAATTCGAAATTAAAATTCGAGATTAAAACTCGAAATTGAAATTCGAAATTAAAATTCGAAATTTAAATTCGAAATTAAAATTCGAAATTAAAATTCGAAATTGAAACTTGAAATTAAAATTCGAAATTAAAATTCGGAATTAAAATTCGAAATTAAAATTCGAAATTAAAATTCGGAATTAAATTTCGAAATTAAAATTCGGAATTTAAATTCGAAATTAAAATTCGGAATTAAAATTCGGAATTAAAATTCGAAATTAAAATTCGGAATTAAAATTCGAAATTAAAATTAGAAATTAAAATTCGGAATTAAAATTCGGAATTAAAATTCGAAATTAAAATTCGGAATTTAAATTCGAAATTAAAATTCGGAATTAAAATTCGGAATTAAAATTCGAAATTGAAATTCGAAATTAAAATTCGAAATTAAAATTCGAATTAAAATTCGAAATTGAAATTCGAAATTAAAATTCGAAATTTAAATTCGAAATTAAAATTCGAAATTAAAATTCGAAATTAAAATTCGAGATTAAAATTCGAAATTGAAATTCGAAATTAAAATTCGAAATTTAAATTCGAAATTAAAATTCGAAATTAAAATTCGAAATTGAAACTTGAAATTAAAATTCGAAATTAAAATTCGGAATTAAAATTCGAAATTAAAATTCGAAATTAAAATTCGGAATTAAATTTCGAAATTAAAATTCGAAATTAAAATTCGGAATTAAAATTCAAAATTAAAATTCGAAATTAAAATTCGGAATTAAATTTCGAAATTAAAATTCGAAATTAAAATTCGGAATTAAAATTCAAAATTAAAATTCGATTAAAATTCGAAATTAAAATTCGAAATTGAAATTCGAAATTAAAATTCGAAATTTAAATTCGAAATTAAAATTCGAAATTAAAATTCGAAATTAAAATTCGAAATTAAAATTCGAAATTGAAATTCGAAATTGAAATTCGAAATTTAAATTCGAAATTTAAATTCGAAATTAAAATTCGAAATTAAAATTCGAAATTGAAACTCGAAATTAAAATTCGAAATTAAAATTCGAGATTAAAATTCGAAATTAAAATTCGAAATTTAAATTCGAAATTAAAATTCGAAATTAAAATTCGAAATTGAAACTCGAAATTAAAATTCGAAATTAAAATTCGAAATTAAAATTCGAAATTAAAATTCGAAATTAAAATTCGAAATTAAAATTCGAAATTAAAATTCGAAATTAAAATTCGAAATTAACATTCGAAATTAAAATTCGGAATTAAAATTCGAAATTAAAATTCGAAATTAAAATTCGAAATTAAAATTCGGAATTAAAATTCGAAATTAAAATTCGAAACTAAAATTCGAAATTAAAACTCGAAATTAAAATTCGAAATTAAAATTCGAAATTAAAATTCGATTAAAATTCGAAATTAAAATTCGAAATTGAAATTCGAAATTAAAATTCGAAATTTAAATTCGAAATTAAAATTCGAAATTAAAATTCGAAATTAAAATTCGAAATTAAAATTCGAAATTAAAATTCGGAATTAAATTTCGAAATTAAAATTCGAAATTAAAATTCGGAATTAAAATTCGGAATTAAAATTCAAAATTAAAATTCGATTAAAATTCGAAATTAAAATTCGAAATTGAAATTCGAAATTAAAATTCGAAATTTAAATTCGAAATTAAAATTCGAAATTAAAATTCGAAATTAAAATTCGAAATTAAAATTCGAAATTGAAATTCGAAATTGAAATTCGAAATTAAAATTCGAAATTTAAATTCGAAATTTAAATTCGAAATTAAAATTCGAAATTGAAACTCGAAATTAATATTCGAAATTAAAATTCGAAATTAAAATTCGAAATTAAAATTCGAAATTTAAATTCGAAATTAAAATTTGAAATTTAAATTCGAAATTAAAATTCGAAATTCAAGTTCGAAATTAAAATTCGAAATTGAAATTCGAAATTGAAATTCGAAATTGAAATTCGAAATTAAAATTTGAAATTGAAATTCGAAATTAAAATTCGAAATTCAAGTTCGAAATTAAAATTCGAAATTGAAATTCGAAATTGAAATTCGAAATTGAAATTCGAAATTAAAATTTGAAATTGAAATTAGAAATTAAAATTCGAAATTAAAATTCGAAATTAAAATTCGAAATTAAAATTCGAAACTAAAATTCGAAATTAAAATTCGAAATTGAAATTCGAAATTAAAATTCGGAATTAAAATTCGGAATTAAAATTCGAAATTAAATTCGAAATCAAAATTCGAAATTAAAATTCGAAATTGAAATTCGAAATTAGAATTCGAAATTAAAATTCGAAATTAAAATTCGAAATTAAAATTCGAAGTTGAAATTCGAAAATAAAATTCGAAATTGAAATTCGAAATTGAAATTCGAAATTAAAATTCGGAATTAAAATTCGAACTTAAAATCCGGAATTAAAATTCGAAATTAAAATTCGGAATTAAAATTCGAAATCAAAATTCGAAATTAAAATTCGAAATTAAAATTCGAAATTAAAATTCGAAATTGAAATTCGAAATTAAAATTTGAAATTAAAATTCGAAATTAAAATTCGAAATTAAAATTCGAAATTAAAATTCGAAATTAAAATTCGAAATTAAAATTCGAAATTGAAATTCGAAATTCAAATTCGAAATTAAATTTCGAAATTAAAATTCGAAATTAAAATTCGAAATTAAAATTTTAAATTAAAATTTTAAATTAAAATTCGAAATTAAAATTCGAAATTAAAATTCGAAATTAAAATTCGAAATTGAAATTCGAAATTAAAATTCGAAATTAAAATTCGAAATTGAAACTCGAAATTTAAATTCGAAATTGAAATTCGAAATTAAAATTGGAAATTAAAATTCGAAATTAAAATTCGAAATTAAAATTAGAAATTAAAATTCGGAAATAAAATTCGAAATTAAAATTCGGAATTTAAATTCGAAATTAAAATTCGGAATTAAAATTCGGAATTAAAATTCGAAATTGAAATTCGAAATTAAAATTCGAAATTAAAATTCGAATTAAAATTCGAAATTAAAATTCGAATTAAAATTCGAAATTAAAATTCGAAATTAAAATTCGAAATTAAAATTCGGAATTTAAATTCGAAATTAAAATTCGGAATTAAAATTCGAAATTAAAATTCGAAATTAAAATTCGAAATTAAAATTCGAAATTAAAATTCGGAATTTAAATTCGAAATTAAAATTCGGAATTAAAATTCGAAATTAAAATTCGAAATTGAAATTCGAAATTAAAATTCGATTAAAATTCGAAATTAAAATTCGGAATTAAAATTTGAAATTAAAATTCGAAATTAAAATTCGAAATTAAAATTCGAAATTGAAATTTGAAATTAAAATTCGAAATTTAAATTCGAAATTAAAATTAGAAATTAAAATTCGGAAATAAAATTCGAAATTAAAATTCGGAATTTAAATTCGAAATTAAAATTCGGAATTAAAATTCGGAATTAAAATTCGAAATTGAAATTCGAAATTAAAATTCGAAATTAAAATTCGAATTAAAATTCGAAATTAAAATTCGAATTAAAATTCGAAATTAAAATTCGAAATTAAAATTCGAAATTAAAATTCGAAATTAAAATTCGAAATTAAAATTCGAAATTAAAATTCGAAATTAAAATTCGGAATTAAAATTCGAAATTAAAATTCGAAATTAAAATTCGAAATTAAAATTCGGAATTAAAATTCGAAATTAAAATTCGAAACTAAAATTCGAAATTAAAATTCGAAATTAAAATTCGAAATTAAAATTCGAAATTGAAATTCAAAATTAAAATTCGAAATTTAAATTCGAAATTAAAATTCGAAATTAAAATTCGAAATTGAAACTCGAAATTAAAATTCGAAATTGAAATTCGAAATTAAAATTCGAAATTAAAATTCGAAATTAAAATTCGAAATTAAAATTCGAAATTAAAATTAGAAATTAAAATTCGGAAATAAAATTAGAAATTAAAATTCGGAATTTAAATTCGAAATTAAAATTCGGAATTAAAATTCGGAATTAAAATTCGAAATTGAAATTCGAAATTAAAATTCGAAATTAAAATTCGAATTAAAATTCGAAATTAAAATTCGAATTAAAATTCGAAATGAAAATTCGAAATTAAAATTCGAAATTAAAATTCGGAATTTAAATTCGAAATTAAAATTCGGAATTAAAATTTGAAATTAAAATTCGGAATTTAAATTCGAAATTAAAATTCGGAATTAAAATTCGGAATTAAAATTCGAAATTGAAATTCGAAATTAAAATTCGAAATTAAAATTCGAATTAAAATTCGAAATTAAAATTCGAATTAAAATTCGAAATTAAAATTCGAAATTAAAATTCGAAATTAAAATTCGGAATTTAAATTCGAAATTAAAATTCGGAATTAAAATTTGAAATTAAAATTCGAAATTAAAATTCGAAATTAAAATTCGAAATTGAAATTCGAAATTGAAATTCGAAATTAAAATTCGAAATTTAAATTCGAAATTTAATTTCGAAATTAAAATTCGAAATTGAAACTCGAAATTAAAATTCGAAATTAATATTCGAAATTAAAATTCGAAATTAAAATTCGAAATTTAAATTCGAAATTAAAATTCGGAATTAAAATTCGAAATTAAAATTCGGAATTAAAATTCGAAATTAAAATTCGGAATTAAAATTCGAAATTAAAATTCGGAATTAAAATTCGGAATTAAAATTCGAAATTAAAATTCGGAATTTAAATTCGAAATTAAAATTCGGAATTAAAATTCGGAATTAAAATTCGAAATTGAAATTCGAAATTAAAATTCGAAATTAAAATTCGAATTAAAATTCGAAATTGAAATTCGAAATTAAAATTCGAAATTTAAATTCGAAATTAAAATTCGAAATTAAAATTCGAAATTAAAATTCGAGATTAAAATTCGAAATTGAAATTCGAAATTAAAATTCGAAATTTAAATTCGAAATTAAAATTCGAAATTAAAATTCGAAATTAAAATTCGAAATTAAAATTCGGAATTAAATTTCGAAATTAAAATTCGGAATTTAAATTCGAAATTAAAATTCGGAATTAAAATTCGGAATTAAAATTCGAAATTAAAATTCGGAATTAAAATTCGAAATTAAAATTAGAAATTAAAATTCGGAATTAAAATTCGGAATTAAAATTCGAAATTAAAATTCGGAATTTAAATTCGAAATTAAAATTCGGAATTAAAATTCGGAATTTAAATTCGAAATTAAAATTCGGAATTAAAATTCGGAATTAAAATTCGAAATTAAAATT
The DNA here is from genome assembly GCA_963691655.1 of Toxonevra muliebris. Lineage (NCBI taxonomy): Eukaryota > Metazoa > Arthropoda > Insecta > Diptera > Pallopteridae > Toxonevra > Toxonevra muliebris. The sequence continues at coordinate 41,682 of CAVNUY010000056.1, read as the reverse complement.
CGGAATTAAAATTCGAAATTAAAATTAGAAATTAAAATTCGAAATTTAAATTCGAAATTAAAATTCGAAATTAAAATTCGAAATTAAAATTCGAGATTAAAATTCGAAATTGAAATTCGAAATTAAAATTCGAAATTTAAATTCGAAATTAAAATTCGAAATTAAAATTCGAAATTGAAACTTGAAATTAAAATTCGAAATTAAAATTCGGAATTAAAATTCGAAATTAAAATTCGGAATTAAATTTCGAAATTAAAATTCGAAATTAAAATTCGGAATTAAAATTCAAAATTAAAATTCGAAATTAAAATTCGGAATTAAATTTCGAAATTAAAATTCGGAATTTAAATTCGAAATTAAAATTCGGAATTAAAATTCGGAATTAAAATTCGAAATTAAAATTCGGAATTAAAATTCGAAATTAAAATTAGAAATTAAAATTCGGAATTAAAATTCGGAATTAAAATTCGAAATTAAAATTCGGAATTTAAATTCGAAATTAAAATTCGGAATTAAAATTCGGAATTAAAATTCGAAATTGAAATTCGAAATTAAAATTCGAAATTAAAATTCGAATTAAAATTCGAAATTGAAATTCGAAATTAAAATTCGAAATTTAAATTCGAAATTAAAATTCGAAATTAAAATTCGAAATTAAAATTCGAGATTAAAATTCGAAATTGAAATTCGAAATTAAAATTCGAAATTTAAATTCGAAATTAAAATTCGAAATTAAAATTCGAAATTGAAACTTGAAATTAAAATTCGAAATTAAAATTCGGAATTAAAATTCGAAATTAAAATTCGAAATTAAAATTCGAAATTAAAATTCGGAATTAAAATTCAAAATTAAAATTCGAAATTAAAATTCTTAATTAAATTTCGAAATTAAAATTCGAAATTAAAATTCGGAATTAAAATTCAAAATTAAAATTCGATTAAAATTCGAAATTAAAATTCGAAATTGAAATTCGAAATTAAAATTCGAAATTTAAATTCGAAATTAAAATTCGCAATTAAAATTCGAAATTAAAATTCGAAATTAAAATTCGAAATTGAAATTCGAAATTGAAATTCGAAATTTAAATTCGAAATTTAAATTCGAAATTAAAATTCGAAATTAAAATTCGAAATTGAAACTCGAAATTAAAATTCGAAATTAAAATTCGAGATTAAAATTCGAAATTAAAATTCGAAATTTAAATTCGAAATTAAAATTCGAAATTAAAATTCGAAATTGAAACTCGAAATTAAAATTCGAAATTAAAATTCGAAATTAAAATTCGAAATTAAAATTCGAAATTAAAATTCGAAATTAAAATTCGAAACTAAAATTCGAAATTAAAATTCGAAATTAAAATTCGAAATTGAAATTCGAAATTAAAATTCGAAATTTAAATTCGAAATTAAAATTCGAAATAAAAATTCGAAATTGAAACTCGAAATTAAAATTCGAAATTAAAATTCGAAATTAAAATTCGAAATTAAAATTCGAAATTAAAATTCGAAATTAAAATTCGAAATTGAAACTCGAAATTAAAATTCGAAATTAAAATTCGAAATTAAAATTCGAAATTAAAATTCGAAATTTAAATTCGAAATTAAAATTCGAAATTAAAATTCGAAATTGAAACTCGAAATTAAAATTCGAAATTAAAATTCGAAATTGAAACTCGAAATTAAAATTCGAAATTAAAATTCGAAATTAAAATTCGAAATTAAAATTCGAAATTAAAATTCGAAATTAAAATTCGAAATTAAAATTCGAAATTAAAATTCGAAATTAAAATTCGAAACTAAAATTCGAAATTAAAATTCGAAATTGAAATTCGAAATTAAAATTCGAAATTAAAATTCGAAATTAAAATTCGGAATTAAAATTCGAAATTAAAATTCGGAATTAAAATTCGAAATTAAAATTCGGAATTAAAATTCGAAATTTAAATTCGAAATTAAAATTCGAAACTAAAATTCGAAATTAAAATTCGAAATTGAAATTCGAAATTAAAATTCGAAATTAAAATTCGAAACTAAAATTCGAAATTAAAATTCGAAATTAAAATTCGAAATTGAAATTCGAAATTAAAATTCGAAATTAAAATTCGAAATTGAAATTCGAAATTTAAATTCGAAATTAAAATTCGAAATTAAAATTCGAAATTAAAATTCGAAATTAAAATTCGAAATTGAAATTCGAAATTAAAATTCGAAATTAAAATTCGAAATTGAAATTCGAAATTAAAATTCGAAATTAAATTTCGGAATTAAAATTCGAAATTAAAATTCGAAATTAAAATTCGGAATTAAAATTCGAAATTAAAATTCGAAATTAAAATTCGAAATTAAAATTCGAAATTAAAATTCGAAATTAAAATTCGGAATTAAAATTCGAAATTAAAATTCGAAACTAAAATTCGAAATTAAAATTCGAAATTAAAATTCGAAATTGAAATTCGAAATTAAAATTCGAAATTTAAATTCGAAATTAAAATTCGAACTTAAAATTCGAAATTGAAACTCGAAATTAAAATTCGAAATTAAAATTCGAAATTAAAATTCGAAATTAAAATTCGAAATTAAAATTCGAAATTAAAATTCGGAATTAAATTTCGAAATTAAAATTCGAAATTAAAATTCGGAATTAAAATTCAAAATTAAAATTCGAAATTAAAATTCGGAATTAAATTTCGAAATTAAAATTCGAAATTAAAATTCGGAATTAAAATTCAAAATTAAAATTCGATTAAAATTCGAAATTAAAATTCGAAATTGAAATTCGAAATTAAAATTCGAAATTTAAATTCGAAATTAAAATTCGAAATTAAAATTCGAAATTAAAATTCGAAATTAAAATTAGAAATTAAAATTCGGAATTAAAATTCGGAATTAAAATTCGAAATTAAAATTCGGAATTTAAATTCGAAATTAAAATTCGGAATTAAAATTCGGAATTAAAATTCAAAATTAAAATTCGATTAAAATTCGAAATTAAAATTCGAAATTGAAATTCGAAATTAAAATTCGAAATTAAAATTCGAAATTAAAATTCGAAATTAAAATTCGGAATTAAAATTCGAAATTAAAATTCGAAATTAAAATTCGAAATTAAAATTCGGAATTAAAATTCGGAATTAAAATTCGAAATTAAAATTCGAAATTAAAATTCGGAATTAAAATTCGAAATTAAAATTCGAAATTGAAATTCGAAATTAAAATTCGAAATTAAAATTCGAAATTAAAATTCGAAATTAAAATTCGGAATTAAAATTCGAAATTAAAATTCGGAATTTAAATTCGAAATTAAAATTCGGAATTAAAATTTGAAATTAAAATTCGAAATTAAAATTCGAAATTAAAATTCGAAATTGAAATTCGAAATTGAAATTCGAACTTAAAATTCGAAATTTAAATTCGAAATTTAAATTCGAAATTAAAATTCGAAATTGAAACTCGAAATTAAAATTCGAAATTAATATTCGAAATTAAAATTCGAAATTAAAATTCGAAATTTAAATTCGAAATTAAAATTCGGAATTAAAATTCGGAATTAAAATTCGAAATTAAAATTCGGAATTAAAATTCGAAATTAAAATTCGGAATTAAAATTCGAAATTAAAATTCGGAATTAAAATTCGGAATTAAAATTCGAAATTAAAATTCGGAATTTAAATTCGAAATTAAAATTCGGAATTAAAATTCGGAATTAAAATTCGAAATTGAAATTCGAAATTAAAATTCGAAATTAAAATTCGAATTAAAATTCGAAATTGAAATTCGAAATTAAAATTCGAAATTTAAATTCGAAATTAAAATTCGAAATTAAAATTCGAAATTAAAATTCGAGATTAAAACTCGAAATTGAAATTCGAAATTAAAATTCGAAATTTAAATTCGAAATTAAAATTCGAAATTAAAATTCGAAATTGAAACTTGAAATTAAAATTCGAAATTAAAATTCGGAATTAAAATTCGAAATTAAAATTCGAAATTAAAATTCGGAATTAAATTTCGAAATTAAAATTCGGAATTTAAATTCGAAATTAAAATTCGGAATTAAAATTCGGAATTAAAATTCGAAATTAAAATTCGGAATTAAAATTCGAAATTAAAATTAGAAATTAAAATTCGGAATTAAAATTCGGAATTAAAATTCGAAATTAAAATTCGGAATTTAAATTCGAAATTAAAATTCGGAATTAAAATTCGGAATTAAAATTCGAAATTGAAATTCGAAATTAAAATTCGAAATTAAAATTCGAATTAAAATTCGAAATTGAAATTCGAAATTAAAATTCGAAATTTAAATTCGAAATTAAAATTCGAAATTAAAATTCGAAATTAAAATTCGAGATTAAAATTCGAAATTGAAATTCGAAATTAAAATTCGAAATTTAAATTCGAAATTAAAATTCGAAATTAAAATTCGAAATTGAAACTTGAAATTAAAATTCGAAATTAAAATTCGGAATTAAAATTCGAAATTAAAATTCGAAATTAAAATTCGGAATTAAATTTCGAAATTAAAATTCGAAATTAAAATTCGGAATTAAAATTCAAAATTAAAATTCGAAATTAAAATTCGGAATTAAATTTCGAAATTAAAATTCGAAATTAAAATTCGGAATTAAAATTCAAAATTAAAATTCGATTAAAATTCGAAATTAAAATTCGAAATTGAAATTCGAAATTAAAATTCGAAATTTAAATTCGAAATTAAAATTCGAAATTAAAATTCGAAATTAAAATTCGAAATTAAAATTCGAAATTGAAATTCGAAATTGAAATTCGAAATTTAAATTCGAAATTTAAATTCGAAATTAAAATTCGAAATTAAAATTCGAAATTGAAACTCGAAATTAAAATTCGAAATTAAAATTCGAGATTAAAATTCGAAATTAAAATTCGAAATTTAAATTCGAAATTAAAATTCGAAATTAAAATTCGAAATTGAAACTCGAAATTAAAATTCGAAATTAAAATTCGAAATTAAAATTCGAAATTAAAATTCGAAATTAAAATTCGAAATTAAAATTCGAAATTAAAATTCGAAATTAAAATTCGAAATTAACATTCGAAATTAAAATTCGGAATTAAAATTCGAAATTAAAATTCGAAATTAAAATTCGAAATTAAAATTCGGAATTAAAATTCGAAATTAAAATTCGAAACTAAAATTCGAAATTAAAACTCGAAATTAAAATTCGAAATTAAAATTCGAAATTAAAATTCGATTAAAATTCGAAATTAAAATTCGAAATTGAAATTCGAAATTAAAATTCGAAATTTAAATTCGAAATTAAAATTCGAAATTAAAATTCGAAATTAAAATTCGAAATTAAAATTCGAAATTAAAATTCGGAATTAAATTTCGAAATTAAAATTCGAAATTAAAATTCGGAATTAAAATTCGGAATTAAAATTCAAAATTAAAATTCGATTAAAATTCGAAATTAAAATTCGAAATTGAAATTCGAAATTAAAATTCGAAATTTAAATTCGAAATTAAAATTCGAAATTAAAATTCGAAATTAAAATTCGAAATTAAAATTCGAAATTGAAATTCGAAATTGAAATTCGAAATTAAAATTCGAAATTTAAATTCGAAATTTAAATTCGAAATTAAAATTCGAAATTGAAACTCGAAATTAATATTCGAAATTAAAATTCGAAATTAAAATTCGAAATTAAAATTCGAAATTTAAATTCGAAATTAAAATTTGAAATTTAAATTCGAAATTAAAATTCGAAATTCAAGTTCGAAATTAAAATTCGAAATTGAAATTCGAAATTGAAATTCGAAATTGAAATTCGAAATTAAAATTTGAAATTGAAATTCGAAATTAAAATTCGAAATTCAAGTTCGAAATTAAAATTCGAAATTGAAATTCGAAATTGAAATTCGAAATTGAAATTCGAAATTAAAATTTGAAATTGAAATTAGAAATTAAAATTCGAAATTAAAATTCGAAATTAAAATTCGAAATTAAAATTCGAAACTAAAATTCGAAATTAAAATTCGAAATTGAAATTCGAAATTAAAATTCGGAATTAAAATTCGGAATTAAAATTCGAAATTAAATTCGAAATCAAAATTCGAAATTAAAATTCGAAATTGAAATTCGAAATTAGAATTCGAAATTAAAATTCGAAATTAAAATTCGAAATTAAAATTCGAAGTTGAAATTCGAAAATAAAATTCGAAATTGAAATTCGAAATTGAAATTCGAAATTAAAATTCGGAATTAAAATTCGAACTTAAAATCCGGAATTAAAATTCGAAATTAAAATTCGGAATTAAAATTCGAAATCAAAATTCGAAATTAAAATTCGAAATTAAAATTCGAAATTAAAATTCGAAATTGAAATTCGAAATTAAAATTTGAAATTAAAATTCGAAATTAAAATTCGAAATTAAAATTCGAAATTAAAATTCGAAATTAAAATTCGAAATTAAAATTCGAAATTGAAATTCGAAATTCAAATTCGAAATTAAATTTCGAAATTAAAATTCGAAATTAAAATTCGAAATTAAAATTTTAAATTAAAATTTTAAATTAAAATTCGAAATTAAAATTCGAAATTAAAATTCGAAATTAAAATTCGAAATTGAAATTCGAAATTAAAATTCGAAATTAAAATTCGAAATTGAAACTCGAAATTTAAATTCGAAATTGAAATTCGAAATTAAAATTGGAAATTAAAATTCGAAATTAAAATTCGAAATTAAAATTAGAAATTAAAATTCGGAAATAAAATTCGAAATTAAAATTCGGAATTTAAATTCGAAATTAAAATTCGGAATTAAAATTCGGAATTAAAATTCGAAATTGAAATTCGAAATTAAAATTCGAAATTAAAATTCGAATTAAAATTCGAAATTAAAATTCGAATTAAAATTCGAAATTAAAATTCGAAATTAAAATTCGAAATTAAAATTCGGAATTTAAATTCGAAATTAAAATTCGGAATTAAAATTCGAAATTAAAATTCGAAATTAAAATTCGAAATTAAAATTCGAAATTAAAATTCGGAATTTAAATTCGAAATTAAAATTCGGAATTAAAATTCGAAATTAAAATTCGAAATTGAAATTCGAAATTAAAATTCGATTAAAATTCGAAATTAAAATTCGGAATTAAAATTTGAAATTAAAATTCGAAATTAAAATTCGAAATTAAAATTCGAAATTGAAATTTGAAATTAAAATTCGAAATTTAAATTCGAAATTAAAATTAGAAATTAAAATTCGGAAATAAAATTCGAAATTAAAATTCGGAATTTAAATTCGAAATTAAAATTCGGAATTAAAATTCGGAATTAAAATTCGAAATTGAAATTCGAAATTAAAATTCGAAATTAAAATTCGAATTAAAATTCGAAATTAAAATTCGAATTAAAATTCGAAATTAAAATTCGAAATTAAAATTCGAAATTAAAATTCGAAATTAAAATTCGAAATTAAAATTCGAAATTAAAATTCGAAATTAAAATTCGGAATTAAAATTCGAAATTAAAATTCGAAATTAAAATTCGAAATTAAAATTCGGAATTAAAATTCGAAATTAAAATTCGAAACTAAAATTCGAAATTAAAATTCGAAATTAAAATTCGAAATTAAAATTCGAAATTGAAATTCAAAATTAAAATTCGAAATTTAAATTCGAAATTAAAATTCGAAATTAAAATTCGAAATTGAAACTCGAAATTAAAATTCGAAATTGAAATTCGAAATTAAAATTCGAAATTAAAATTCGAAATTAAAATTCGAAATTAAAATTCGAAATTAAAATTAGAAATTAAAATTCGGAAATAAAATTAGAAATTAAAATTCGGAATTTAAATTCGAAATTAAAATTCGGAATTAAAATTCGGAATTAAAATTCGAAATTGAAATTCGAAATTAAAATTCGAAATTAAAATTCGAATTAAAATTCGAAATTAAAATTCGAATTAAAATTCGAAATGAAAATTCGAAATTAAAATTCGAAATTAAAATTCGGAATTTAAATTCGAAATTAAAATTCGGAATTAAAATTTGAAATTAAAATTCGGAATTTAAATTCGAAATTAAAATTCGGAATTAAAATTCGGAATTAAAATTCGAAATTGAAATTCGAAATTAAAATTCGAAATTAAAATTCGAATTAAAATTCGAAATTAAAATTCGAATTAAAATTCGAAATTAAAATTCGAAATTAAAATTCGAAATTAAAATTCGGAATTTAAATTCGAAATTAAAATTCGGAATTAAAATTTGAAATTAAAATTCGAAATTAAAATTCGAAATTAAAATTCGAAATTGAAATTCGAAATTGAAATTCGAAATTAAAATTCGAAATTTAAATTCGAAATTTAATTTCGAAATTAAAATTCGAAATTGAAACTCGAAATTAAAATTCGAAATTAATATTCGAAATTAAAATTCGAAATTAAAATTCGAAATTTAAATTCGAAATTAAAATTCGGAATTAAAATTCGAAATTAAAATTCGGAATTAAAATTCGAAATTAAAATTCGGAATTAAAATTCGAAATTAAAATTCGGAATTAAAATTCGGAATTAAAATTCGAAATTAAAATTCGGAATTTAAATTCGAAATTAAAATTCGGAATTAAAATTCGGAATTAAAATTCGAAATTGAAATTCGAAATTAAAATTCGAAATTAAAATTCGAATTAAAATTCGAAATTGAAATTCGAAATTAAAATTCGAAATTTAAATTCGAAATTAAAATTCGAAATTAAAATTCGAAATTAAAATTCGAGATTAAAATTCGAAATTGAAATTCGAAATTAAAATTCGAAATTTAAATTCGAAATTAAAATTCGAAATTAAAATTCGAAATTAAAATTCGAAATTAAAATTCGGAATTAAATTTCGAAATTAAAATTCGGAATTTAAATTCGAAATTAAAATTCGGAATTAAAATTCGGAATTAAAATTCGAAATTAAAATTCGGAATTAAAATTCGAAATTAAAATTAGAAATTAAAATTCGGAATTAAAATTCGGAATTAAAATTCGAAATTAAAATTCGGAATTTAAATTCGAAATTAAAATTCGGAATTAAAATTCGGAATTTAAATTCGAAATTAAAATTCGGAATTAAAATTCGGAATTAAAATTCGAAATTAAAATTCGGAATTAAAATTCGAAATTAAAATTAGAAATTAAAATTCGAAATTTAAATTCGAAATTAAAATTCGAAATTAAAATTCGAAATTAAAATTCGAGATTAAAATTCGAAATTGAAATTCGAAATTAAAATTCGAAATTTAAATTCGAAATTAAAATTCGAAATTAAAATTCGAAATTGAAACTTGAAATTAAAATTCGAAATTAAAATTCGGAATTAAAATTCGAAATTAAAATTCGGAATTAAATTTCGAAATTAAAATTCGAAATTAAAATTCGGAATTAAAATTCAAAATTAAAATTCGAAATTAAAATTCGGAATTAAATTTCGAAATTAAAATTCGGAATTTAAATTCGAAATTAAAATTCGGAATTAAAATTCGGAATTAAAATTCGAAATTAAAATTCGGAATTAAAATTCGAAATTAAAATTAGAAATTAAAATTCGGAATTAAAATTCGGAATTAAAATTCGAAATTAAAATTCGGAATTTAAATTCGAAATTAAAATTCGGAATTAAAATTCGGAATTAAAATTCGAAATTGAAATTCGAAATTAAAATTCGAAATTAAAATTCGAATTAAAATTCGAAATTGAAATTCGAAATTAAAATTCGAAATTTAAATTCGAAATTAAAATTCGAAATTAAAATTCGAAATTAAAATTCGAGATTAAAATTCGAAATTGAAATTCGAAATTAAAATTCGAAATTTAAATTCGAAATTAAAATTCGAAATTAAAATTCGAAATTGAAACTTGAAATTAAAATTCGAAATTAAAATTCGGAATTAAAATTCGAAATTAAAATTCGAAATTAAAATTCGAAATTAAAATTCGGAATTAAAATTCAAAATTAAAATTCGAAATTAAAATTCTTAATTAAATTTCGAAATTAAAATTCGAAATTAAAATTCGGAATTAAAATTCAAAATTAAAATTCGATTAAAATTCGAAATTAAAATTCGAAATTGAAATTCGAAATTAAAATTCGAAATTTAAATTCGAAATTAAAATTCGCAATTAAAATTCGAAATTAAAATTCGAAATTAAAATTCGAAATTGAAATTCGAAATTGAAATTCGAAATTTAAATTCGAAATTTAAATTCGAAATTAAAATTCGAAATTAAAATTCGAAATTGAAACTCGAAATTAAAATTCGAAATTAAAATTCGAGATTAAAATTCGAAATTAAAATTCGAAATTTAAATTCGAAATTAAAATTCGAAATTAAAATTCGAAATTGAAACTCGAAATTAAAATTCGAAATTAAAATTCGAAATTAAAATTCGAAATTAAAATTCGAAATTAAAATTCGAAATTAAAATTCGAAACTAAAATTCGAAATTAAAATTCGAAATTAAAATTCGAAATTGAAATTCGAAATTAAAATTCGAAATTAAAATTCGAAATTAAAATTCGAAATAAAAATTCGAAATTGAAACTCGAAATTAAAATTCGAAATTAAAATTCGAAATTAAAATTCGAAATTAAAATTCGAAATTAAAATTCGAAATTAAAATTCGAAATTGAAACTCGAAATTAAAATTCGAAATTAAAATTCGAAATTAAAATTCGAAATTAAAATTCGAAATTTAAATTCGAAATTAAAATTCGAAATTAAAATTCGAAATTGAAACTCGAAATTAAAATTCGAAATTAAAATTCGAAATTGAAACTCGAAATTAAAATTCGAAATTAAAATTCGAAATTAAAATTCGAAATTAAAATTCGAAATTAAAATTCGAAATTAAAATTCGAAATTAAAATTCGAAATTAAAATTCGAAATTAAAATTCGAAACTAAAATTCGAAATTAAAATTCGAAATTGAAATTCGAAATTAAAATTCGAAATTAAAATTCGAAATTAAAATTCGGAATTAAAATTCGAAATTAAAATTCGGAATTAAAATTCGAAATTAAAATTCGGAATTAAAATTCGAAATTTAAATTCGAAATTAAAATTCGAAACTAAAATTCGAAATTAAAATTCGAAATTGAAATTCGAAATTAAAATTCGAAATTAAAATTCGAAACTAAAATTCGAAATTAAAATTCGAAATTAAAATTCGAAATTGAAATTCGAAATTAAAATTCGAAATTAAAATTCGAAATTGAAATTCGAAATTTAAATTCGAAATTAAAATTCGAAATTAAAATTCGAAATTAAAATTCGAAATTAAAATTCGAAATTGAAATTCGAAATTAAAATTCGAAATTAAAATTCGAAATTGAAATTCGAAATTAAAATTCGAAATTAAATTTCGGAATTAAAATTCGAAATTAAAATTCGAAATTAAAATTCGGAATTAAAATTCGAAATTAAAATTCGAAATTAAAATTCGAAATTAAAATTCGAAATTAAAATTCGAAATTAAAATTCGGAATTAAAATTCGAAATTAAAATTCGAAACTAAAATTCGAAATTAAAATTCGAAATTAAAATTCGAAATTGAAATTCGAAATTAAAATTCGAAATTTAAATTCGAAATTAAAATTCGAACTTAAAATTCGAAATTGAAACTCGAAATTAAAATTCGAAATTAAAATTCGAAATTAAAATTCGAAATTAAAATTCGAAATTAAAATTCGAAATTAAAATTCGGAATTAAATTTCGAAATTAAAATTCGAAATTAAAATTCGGAATTAAAATTCAAAATTAAAATTCGAAATTAAAATTCGGAATTAAATTTCGAAATTAAAATTCGAAATTAAAATTCGGAATTAAAATTCAAAATTAAAATTCGATTAAAATTCGAAATTAAAATTCGAAATTGAAATTCGAAATTAAAATTCGAAATTTAAATTCGAAATTAAAATTCGAAATTAAAATTCGAAATTAAAATTCGAAATTAAAATTAGAAATTAAAATTCGGAATTAAAATTCGGAATTAAAATTCGAAATTAAAATTCGGAATTTAAATTCGAAATTAAAATTCGGAATTAAAATTCGGAATTAAAATTCAAAATTAAAATTCGATTAAAATTCGAAATTAAAATTCGAAATTGAAATTCGAAATTAAAATTCGAAATTAAAATTCGAAATTAAAATTCGAAATTAAAATTCGGAATTAAAATTCGAAATTAAAATTCGAAATTAAAATTCGAAATTAAAATTCGGAATTAAAATTCGGAATTAAAATTCGAAATTAAAATTCGAAATTAAAATTCGGAATTAAAATTCGAAATTAAAATTCGAAATTGAAATTCGAAATTAAAATTCGAAATTAAAATTCGAAATTAAAATTCGAAATTAAAATTCGGAATTAAAATTCGAAATTAAAATTCGAAATTAAAATTCGAAATTAAAGTTCGAAATTAAAATTTGAAATTAAAATTCGAAATTAAAATTCGAAATTAAAATTGGAAATTGAAATTCGAAATTAAAATTCGAAATTAAAATTCGAAATTAAAATTCGAAATTAAAATTCGAAATTAAAATTCGAAATTAAAATTCGGAATTTAAATTCGAAATTAAAATTCGGAATTAAAATTCGAAATTAAAATTCGGAATTAAAATTCAAAATTAAAATTCGATTAAAATTCGAAATTAAAATTCGAAATTGAAATTCGAAATTAAAATTCGAAATTAAAATTCGAAATTAAAATTCGAAATTAAAATTCGAAATTAAAATTCGGAATTAAAATTCGAAATTAAAATTCGAAATTAAAATTCGAAATTAAAATTCGGAATTAAAATTCGAAATTTAAATTCGAAATTAAAATTCGAAATTAAAATTGGAAATTGAAACTCGAAGTTAAAATTCGAAATTGAAATTCGAAATTAAAATTCGAAATTCGAAATTTAAATTCGAAATTAAAATTCGAAATTAAAATTCGAAATTAAAATTCGAAATTAAAATTCGGAATTAAAATTCGGAATTAAAATTCGGAATTAAAATTCGAAATTGAAATTCGAAATTAAAATTCGAAATTAAAATTCGAAACTAAAATTCGAAATTAAAATTCGAAATTAAAATTCGAAATTAAAATTCGAAATTAAAATTCGAAATTGAAATTCGAAATTAAAATTCGAATTTAAAATTCGGAATTTAAATTCGAAATTAAAATTCGAAATTAAAATTCGAAATTGAAATTCGAAATTAAAATTCGAAATTAAATTTCGGAATTAAAATTCGAAATTAAAATTCGAAATTGAAATTCGAAATTAAAATTCGGAATTAAAATTTGAAATTAAAATTCGAAATTAAAATTCGAAATTAAAATTCGAAATTGAAATTCGAAATTAAAATTCGAAATTAAATTTCGAAATTAAAATTCGAAATTAAAATTCGAAATTAAAATTCGAAATTAAAATTCGAAATTAAAATTCGGAATTTAAATTCGAAATTAAAATTCGGAATTAAAATTCGGAATTAAAATTCGAAATTAAAATTCGAAATTAAAATTCGAAACTAAAACTCGAAATTAAAATTTGAAATTAAAATCCGAAATTAAAATTCGAAATTAAAATTGGAAATTGAAATTCGAAATTAAAATTCGAAATTAAAATTCGAAATTAAAATTCGGAATTGAAATTCGGAATTTAAATTCGAAATTAAAATTCGGAATTAAAATTCAAAATTAAAATTCGATTAAAATTCGAAATTAAAATTCGAAATTAAAATTCGAAATTTAAATTCGAAATTAAAATTCGAAATTAAAATTCGAAATTGAAATTCGAAACTAAAATTCGAAATTAAAATTCGAAATTAAAATTCGGAATTAAAATTCGGAATTAAAATTCGAAATTAAAATTCGAAATTAAAATTCGAAATTGAAAATCGAAATTAAAATTCGAAATTTAAATTCGAAATTAAAATTCGAAATTAAAATTCGGAATTAAAATTTGAAATTAAAATTCGAAATTAAAATTCGAAATTGAAATTCGGAATTAAAATTCGAAATTGAAATTCGAAATTAAAATTCGAAATTAAAATTCGAAATTAAAATTCGGAATTAAAATTTGAAATTAAAATTCGAAATTAAAATTCGAAATTAAAATTCGAAATTAAAATTCGAAATTAAAATTCGGAATTAAAATTCAAAATTAAAATTCGATTAAAATTCGAAATTAAAATTCGAAATTAAAATTCGAAATTAAAATTCGGAATTAAAATTCGGAATTAAAATTCGAAATTAAGATTCGAAATTAAAATTCGAAATTAAAATTCGAAATTAAAATTCGAAATTAAAATTCGAAATTGAAATTCGAAATTAAAATTCGAAATTAAAATTCGAAATTAAAATTCGAAATTAAAATTCGAAATTGAAATTCGAAATTAAAATTCGAAATTAAAATTCGAAATTAAAATTCGAAATTAAAATTCGAAATTAAAATTCGAAATTAAAATTCGAAATTAAAATTCGAAATTAAAATTCGAAATTAAAATTCGAAACTAAAATTCGAAATTAAAATTCGAAATTAAAATTCGAAATTAAAATTCGAAATTAAAATTCGAAATTAAAATTCGAAATTGAAATTCGAAATTGAAATTCGAAATTAAAATTCGAAATTAAATTTCGAAATTAAAATTCGAAATTGAAATTCGAAATTAAAATTCGAAATTGAAATTCGAAATTAAAATTCGAAATTAAAATTCGAAATTAAAATTCGGAATTAAAATTTGAAATTAAAATTCGAAATTAAAATTCAAAATTAAAATTCGAAATTAAAATTCGAAGTTAAAATTCGAAATTAAAATTCGAAATTAAAATTCGGAATTAAAATTCGGAATTAAAATTCGGAATTTAAATTCGAAATTAAAATTCGAAATTAAAATTCGAAATTAAAATTCGAAATTAAAATTCGAAATTAAAATTCGAAATTGAAATTCGAAATTAAAATTCGAAATTAAAATTCGAAATTAAAATTCGAAATTAAAATTCGAAATTGAAATTCGAAATTAAAATTCGAAATTAAAATTCGAAATTAAAATTCGAAATTAAAATTCGAAATTAAAATTCGAAATTAAAATTCGAAATTAAAATTCGGAATTAAAATTCGAAATTAAAATTCGAAACTAAAATTCGAAATTAAAATTCGAAATTAAAATTCGAAATTAAAATTCGAAATTAAAATTCGAAATTAAAATTCGAAATTGAAATTCGAAATTGAAATTCGAAATTAAAATTCGAAATTAAAATTCGAAATTAAAATTCGAAATTAAAATTCGAAATTAAAATTCGAAATTAAAATTCGAAATTAAAATTCGAAATTGAAATTCGAAATTGAAATTCGAAATTAAAATTCGAAATTAAATTTCGAAATTAAAATTCGAAATTGAAATTCGAAATTAAAATTCGAAATTAAAATTCGAAATTAAAATTCGAAATTAAAATTCGAAATTGAAATTCGAAATTAAAATTCGAAATTAAAATTCGAAATTAAAATTCGAAATTGAAATTCGAAATTAAAATTCGAAATTAAATTTCGGAATTAAAATTCGAAATTAAAATTCGAAATTAAAATTCGAAATTAAAATTCGGAATTAAAATTCGAAATTAAAATTCGAAATTAAAATTCGAAATTAAAATTCGAAATTAAAATTCGAAATTAAAATTCGAAATTAAAATTCGAAATTAAAAATCGAAATTAAAATTCGAAATTAAAATTCGAAATTAAAATTCGAAATTAAAATTCGAAATTAAAATTCGAAATTAAAATTCGAAATTAAAATTCGGAATTAAAATTCGAAATTAAAATTCGGAATTAAAATTCGGAATTAAAATTCGAAATTAAAATTCGAAATTAAAATTCGGAATTAAAATTCGGAATTAAAATTCGAAATTAAAATTCGAAATTAAAATTCGAAATTAAAATTTGAAATTAAAATTCGAAATTAAAATTCGAAATTAAAATTGGAAATTGAAATTCGGAATTAAAATTCGAAATTAAAATTCGAAATTAAAATTCGGAATTAAAATTCGGAATTAAAATTCGAAATTAAAATTCAAAATTAAAATTCGAAATTAAAATTTGAAATTAAAATTCGGAATTAAAATTCGGAATTAAAATTCGAAATTAAAATTCGGAATTAAAATTCGGAATTAAAATTCGAAATTAAAATTCGAAATTAAAATTCGGAATTAAAATTCGGAATTAAAATTCGAAATTAAAATTCGAAATTAAAATTCGAAATTAAAATTCGAAATTAAAATTCGAAATTAAAATTCGGAATTAAAATTCGAAATTAAAATTCGAAATTAAAATTCGAAATTAAAATTCGGAATTAAAATTCGAAATTAAAATTCGGAATTAAAATTCGGAATTAAAATTCGAAATTAAAATTCGAAATTAAAATTCGAAATTAAAATTCGAAATTAAAATTTGAAATTAAAATTCGAAATTAAAATTCGAAATTAAAATTCTAAATTGAAATTCGAAATTAAAATTCGAAATTAAAATTCGAAATTAAAATTCGAAATTAAAATTCGAAATTAAAATTCGAAATTAAAATTCGAAAATAAAATTCGAAATTAAAATTCGGAATTTAAATTCGAAATTAAAATTCGGAATTAAAATTCGAAATTAAAATTCGGAATTAAAATTCAAAATTAAAATTCGATTAAAATTCGAAATTAAAATTCGAAATTGAAATTCGAAATTAAAATTCGAAATTAAAATTCGAAATTAAAATTCGAAATTAAAATTCGGAATTAAAATTCGAAATTAAAATTCGAAATTAAAATTCGAAATTAAAATTCGGAATTAAAATTCGAAATTTAAATTCGAAACTAAAATTCGAAAATAAAATTCGAAATTAAAATTCGAAATTAAAATTCGAAATTAAAATTCGAAATTGAAATTCGAAATTAAAATTCGAATTTAAAATTCGGAATTTAAATTCGAAATTAAAATTCGAAATTAAAATTCGAAATTGAAATTCGAAATTAAAATTCGAAATTAAATTTCGGAATTAAAATTCGAAATTAAAATTCGAAATTAAAATTCGAAATTAAAATTCGAAATTAAAATTCGAAATTGAAACTCGAAATTAAAATTCAAAATTGAAATTCGAAATTAAAATTCGAAATTTAAATTCGAAATTAAAATTCGAAATTGAAATTCGAAATTAAAATTCGAAATTAAAATTCGGAATTAAAATTCGGAATTAAAATTCGAAATTGAAATTCGAAATTAAAATTCGAAATTAAAATTCGAAATTGAAATTCGAAATTAAAATTCGAAATTAAAATTCGAAATTAAAATTCGAAATTAAAATTCGAAATTGAAATTCGAAATTAAAATTCGAAATTAAAATTCGAAATTAAAATTCGAAATTGAAATTCGAAATTAAAATTCGAAATTAAATTTCGGAATTAAAATTCGAAATTAAAATTCGAAATTAAAATTCGAAATTAAAATTCGAAATTGAAACTCGAAATTAAAATTCGAAATTGAAATTCGAAATTAAAATTCGAAATTTAAATTCGAAATTAAAATTCGAAATTGAAATTCGAAATTAAAATTCGAAATTAAAATTGGAAATTGAAATTCGGAATTAAAATTCGGAATTAAAATTGGAAATTGAAATTCGAAATTAAAATTCGAAATTAAAAATCGAAATTAAAATTCGAAATTGAAACTCGAAATTAAAATTCGAAATTGAAATTCGAAATTAAAATTCGAAATTTAAATTCGAAATTAAAATTCGAAATTGAAATTCGAAATTAAAATTCGAAATTAAAATTCGGAATTAAAATTCGGAATTAAAATTCGGAATTAAAATTCGAAATTGAAATTCGAAATTAAAATTCGAAATTAAAATTCGAAATTAAAATTCGAAATTAAAATTCGAAATTAAAATTCGAAATTAAAATTCGAAATTAAAATTCGAAATTAAAATTTGAAATTAAAATTCGAAATTAAAATTCGAAATTAAAATTGGAAATTGAAATTCGGAATTAAAATTCGAAATTAAAATTCGAAATTAAAATTCGGAATTGAAATTCGGAATTAAAATTCGAAATTAAAATTCGAAATTAAAATTCGAAATTAAAATTTGAAATTAAAATTCGGAATTAAAATTCGGAATTAAAATTCGAAATTAAAATTCGGAATTAAAATTCGGAATTAAAATTCGAAATTAAAATTCGAAATTAAAATTCGGAATTAAAATTCGGAATTAAAATTCGAAATTAAAATTCGAAATTAAAATTCGAAATTAAAATTCGAAATTAAAATTCGAAATTAAAATTCGGAATTAAAATTCGAAATTAAAATTCGAAATTAAAATTCGAAATTAAAATTCGGAATTAAAAATTCGAAATTAAAATTCGGAATTTTAATTCGGAATTAAAATTCGAAATTAAAATTCGAAATTAAAATTCGAAATTAAAATTCGAAATTAAAATTTGAAATTAAAATTCGAAATTAAAATTCGAAATTAAAATTCTAAATTGAAATTCGAAATTAAAATTCGAAATTAAAATTCGAAATTAAAATTCGAAATTAAAATTCGAAATTAAAATTCGAAATTAAAATTCGAAATTAAAATTCGAAATTAAAATTCGGAATTTAAATTCGAAATTAAAATTCGGAATTAAAATTCGAAATTAAAATTCGGAATTAAAATTCAAAATTAAAATTCGATTAAAATTCGAAATTAAAATTCGAAATTGAAATTCGAAATTAAAATTCGAAATTAAAATTCGAAATTAAAATTCGAAATTAAAATTCGGAATTAAAATTCGAAATTAAAATTCGAAATTAAAATTCGAAATTAAAATTCGGAATTAAAATTCGAAATTTAAATTCGAAACTAAAATTCGAAAATAAAATTCGAAATTAAAATTCGAAATTAAAATTCGAAATTAAAATTCGAAATTGAAATTCGAAATTAAAATTCGAATTTAAAATTCGGAATTTAAATTCGAAATTAAAATTCGAAATTAAAATTCGAAATTGAAATTCGAAATTAAAATTCGAAATTAAATTTCGGAATTAAAATTCGAAATTAAAATTCGAAATTAAAATTCGAAATTAAAATTCGAAATTAAAATTCGAAATTGAAACTCGAAATTAAAATTCGAAATTTAAATTCGAAATTAAAATTCGAAATTGAAATTCGAAATTAAAATTCGAAATTAAAATTCGGAATTAAAATTCGGAATTAAAATTCGGAATTAAAATTCGAAATTAAAATTCGAAATTAAAATTCGAAATTAAAATTCGAAATTAAAATTCGAAATTAAAATTCGAAATTAAAATTCGAAATTCAAGTTTGAAATTAAAATTCGAAATTGAAATTCGAAATTAAAATTCGAAATTTAAATTCGAAATTAAAATTCGAAATTGAAATTCGAAATTAAAATTCGAAATTAAAATTCGGAATTAAAATTCGGAATTAAAATTCGGAATTAAAATTCGAAATTGAAATTCGAAATTAAAATTCGAAATTAAAATTCGAAATTAAAATTCGAAATTAAAATTCGAAATTAAAATTCGAAATTAAAATTCGAAATTAAAATTCGAAATTAAAATTCGAAATTAAAATTCGGAATTAAAATTCGGAATTAAAATTCGGAATTAAAATTCGAAATTGAAATTAGAAATTAAAATTCGAAATTAAAATTCGAAATTAAAATTCGAAACTAAAATTCGAAATTAAAATTCGAAATTAAAATTCGAAATTAAAATTCGAAATTAAAATTAGATATTAAAATTCGAAATTAAAATTCGAAATTAAAATTCGAAATTAAAATTCGAAATTGAAATTCGAAATTAAAATTCGAAATTAAAATTCGGAATTAAAATTCGGAATTAAAATTCGGAATTAAAATTCGAAATTGAAATTCGAAATTAAAATTCGAAATTGAAATTCGAAATTAAAATTCGGAATTAAAATTTGGAATTAAAATTCGAAATTAAAATTCGGAATTAAAATTCGAAATTAAAATTCGAAATTAAAATTCGAAATTGAAATCCGAAATTGAAATTCGAAATTAAAATTTGAAATTAAAATTCGAAATTAAAATTCGGAATTAAAATTCGGAATTAAAATTCGGAATTATAATTCGAAATTAAAATTCGAAATTGAAATTCGAAATTAAAATTCGAAATTAAAATTCGAAATTAAAATTCGAAATTAAAATTCGAAATTAAAATTCGAAATTAAAATTCGGAATTAAAATTCGGAATTATAATTCGAAATTAAAATTCGAAATTGAAATTCGAAATTAAAATTCGAAATTAAAATTCGAAATTAAAATTCGAAATTAAAATTCGAAATTAAAATTCGAAATTAAAATTCGAAATTAAAATTCGAAATTAAAATTCGGAATTAAAATTCGGAATTAAAATTCGAAATTAAAATTCGAAATTAAAATTCGAAATTAAAATTCGAAATTAAAATTCGAAATTGAAATTCGAAATTAAAATTCGAAATTAAAATTCGAAATTAAAATTCGAAATTAAAATTCGAAATTAAAATTCGAAATTGAAATTCGAAATTAAAATTCGAATTAAAATTCGAAATTAAAATTCGAAATTAAAATTCGAAATTGAAATTCGAAATTAAAATTCGAAATTAAAATTCGAAATTGAAATTCGAAATCGAAATTCGAAATTAAAATTCGAAATTTAAATTCGAAATTAAAATTCGAAATTGAAATTCGAAATTAAACTTCGAAATTAAAATTCGAAATTAAAATTCGAAATTGAAATTCGAAATTAAAATTCGAAATTTAAATTCGAAATTAAAATTCGAAATTAAAATTCGAATTTGAAATTCGAAATTAAAATTCAAAATTAAAATTCGAAATTAAAATTCGAAATTAAAATTCGAAATTTAGATTCGAAATTGAAATTCGAAATTAAAATTCGAAATTTAAATTCGAAATTAAAATTCGAAATTGAAATTCGAAATTAAACTTCGAAATTAAAATTCGAAATTAAAATTCGAAATTGAAATTCGAAACTAAAATTCGAAATTAAAATTCGAAATTAAAATTCGAAATTGAAATTCGAAATTGAAATTCGAAATTAAAATTCGAAATTAAAATTCGAAATTAAAATTCGAAATTAAAATTCGAAATTGAAATTCGAAATTTAAATTCGAAATTAAAATTCGAAATTAAAATTCGGAATTAAAATTCGAAATTAAAATTCGAAATTAAAATTCGAAATTAAAATTCGAAATTGAAATTCGAAATTAAAATTCGAAATTTAAATTCGAAATTGAAATTCGAAATTAAAACTCGAAATTTAAATTCGAAATTAAAATTCGAAATTGAAATTCGAAATTAAACTTCGAAATTAAAATTCGAAATTAAAATTCGAAATTGAAATTCGAAATTAAAATTCGAAATTTAAATTTGAAATTAAAATTCGAAATTAAAATTCGAAATTAAAATTCGAAATTAAAATTCGAAATTAAAATTCGTAATTAAAATTCGAAATTAAAATTCGAAATTAAAATTCGAAATTGAAATTCGAAATTAAAATTCGAAATTTAAATTCGAAATTGAAATTCGAAATTAAAATTCGAAATTTAGATTCGAAATTAAAATTCGAAATTAAAATTCGAAATTGAAATTCGAAATTGAAATTCGAAATTAAAATTCGAAATTAAAATTCGAAATTTAAATTCGAAATTAAAATTCGAAATTAAAATTCGAAACTAAAATTCGAAATTAAAATTCGAAATTAAAATTCGAAATTGAAATTCGAAATTAAAATTCGAAATTTAAATTCGAAATTGAAATTCGAAATTAAAATTCGAAATTTAAATTCGAAATTAAAATTCGAAATTGAAATTCGAAATTAAACTTCGAAATTAAAATTCGAAATTAAAATTCGAAATTGAAATTCGAAATTAAAATTCGAAATTAAAATTCGAAATTGAAATTCGAAATTTAAATTCGAAATTGAAATTCGAAATTAAAATTCGAAATTGAAATTCGAAATTAAAATTCGAAATTAAAATTCGAAATTGAAATTCGAAATTAAAATTCGAAATTAAAATTCGGAATTAAAATTCGGAATTAAAATTAGGAATTAAATTTCGAAATTGAAATTAAAATTCGAAATTGAAATTCGAAATTAAAATTCGAAATTGAAATTCGAAATTAAAATTCGAAATTAAAATTCGAAATTAAAATTCGAAATTAAAATTCAAAATTGAAATTCGAAATCGAAATTCGAAATTAAAATTCGAAATTTAAATTCGAAATTGAAATTCGAAATTAAAATTCGAAATTTAAATTCGAAATTAAAATTCGAAATTAAAATTCGAAATTTAAATTTGAAATTAAAATTCGAAATTAAAATTCGAAATTAAAATTCGAAATTAAAATTCGAAATTAAAATTCGTAATTAAAATTCGAAATTAAAATTCGAAATTAAAATTCGAAATTGAAATTCGAAATTAAAATTCGAAATTTAAATTCGAAATTGAAATTCGAAATTAAAATTCGAAATTTAGATTCGAAATTAAAATTCGAAATTAAAATTCGAAATTGAAATTCGAAATTGAAATTCGAAATTAAAATTCGAAATTAAAATTCGAAATTTAAATTCGAAATTAAAATTCGAAATTAAAATTCGAAACTAAAATTCGAAATTAAAATTCGAAATTAAAATTCGAAATTGAAATTCGAAATTAAAATTCGAAATTTAAATTCGAAATTGAAATTCGAAATTAAAATTCGAAATTGAAATTCGAAATTAAAATTCGAAATTTAAATTCGAAATTGAAATTCGAAATTAAAATTCGAAATTTAAATTCGAAATTAAAATTCGAAATTGAAATTCGAAATTAAACTTCGAAATTAAAATTCGAAATTAAAATTCGAAATTGAAATTCGAAATTAAAATTCGAAATTAAAATTCGAAATTGAAATTCGAAATTTAAATTCGAAATTGAAATTCGAAATTAAAATTCGAAATTGAAATTCGAAATTAAAATTCGAAATTAAAATTCGAAATTGAAATTCGAAATTAAAATTCGAAATTAAAATTCGGAATTAAAATTCGGAATTAAAATTCGGAATTAAATTTCGAAATTGAAATTAAAATTCGAAATTGAAATTCGAAATTAAAATTCGAAATTGAAATTCGAAATTAAAATTCGAAATTAAAATTCGAAATTAAAATTCGAAATTAAAATTCGAAATTAAAATTCAAAATTGAAATTCGAAATCGAAATTCGAAATTAAAATTCGAAATTTAAATTCGAAATTGAAATTCGAAATTAAAATTCGAAATTTAAATTCGAAATTAAAATTCGAAATTGAAATTCGAAATTAAACTTCGAAATTAAAATTCGAAATTAAAATTCGAAATTAAAATTCGAAATTAAGATTCGAAATTAAAATTCGA
Organism: Toxonevra muliebris; assembly: GCA_963691655.1. NCBI lineage: Eukaryota > Metazoa > Arthropoda > Insecta > Diptera > Pallopteridae > Toxonevra > Toxonevra muliebris. The sequence goes on along the minus strand of CAVNUY010000056.1, from coordinate 18,226 downwards.
AATTGAAATTCGAAATTAAAATTCGAAATTTAAATTCGAAATTAAAATTCGAAATTTAAATTCGAAATTAAAATTCGAAATTAAAATTCGAAATTGAAATTCGAAATTAAAATTCAAAATTAAAATTCGAAATTGAAATTCGAAATTAAAATTCGAAATTTAAATTCGAAATTGAAATTCGAAATTAAAATTCGAAATTTAAATTCGAAATTAAAATTCGAAATTGAAATTCGAAATTAAACTTCGAAATTAAAATTCGAAATTAAAATTCGAAATTGAAATTCGAAACTAAAATTCGAAATTGAAATTCGAAATTAAAATTCGAAATTTAAATTCGAAATTGAAATTCGAAATTAAAATTCGAAATTTAAATTCGAAATTAAAATTCGAAATTGAAATTCGAAATTAAACTTCGAAATTAAAATTCGAAATTAAAATTCGAAATTGAAATTCGAAATTGAAATTCGAAATTAAAATTCGAAATTAAAATTCGAAATTAAAATTCGAAATTAAAATTCGAAATTTAAATTCGAAATTTAAATTCGAAATTGAAATTCGAAATTAAACTTCGAAATTAAAATTCGAAATTAAAATTCGAAATTAAAATTCGAAATTAAAATTCGAAATTGAAATTCGAAATTGAAATTCGAAATTAAAATTCGAAATTAAAATTCGAAATTAAAATTCGAAATTGAAATTCGAAATTAAAATTCGAAATTAAAACTCGAAATTAAAATTCGAAATTAAAATTCGAAATTAAAATTCGAAATTAAAATTCGAAATTAAAATTCGAAATTAAAATTCGAAATTAAAATTCGAAATTGAAATTCGAAATTAAAATTCGAAATTTAAATTCGAAATTAAAATTCGAAATTAAAATTCGAAATTAAAATTCGAAATTGAAATTCGAAATTAAAATTCGAAATTTAAATTCGAAATTGAAATTCGAAATTAAAATTCGAAATTGAAATTCGAAATTTAAATTCGAAATTGAAATTCGAAATTAAAACTCGAAATTTAAATTCGAAATTAAAATTCGAAATTGAAATTCGAAATTAAACTTCGAAATTAAAATTCGAAATTAAAATTCGAAATTAAACTTCGAAATTAAAATTCGAAATTAAAATTCGAAATTAAAATTCGAAATTAAAATTCGAAATTGAAATTCGAAATTGAAATTCGAAATTAAAATTCGAAATTAAAATTCGAAATTAAAATTCGAAATTGAAATTCGAAATTAAAATTCGAAATTTAAATTCGAAATTAAAATTCGAAATTGAAATTCGAAATTAAAATTCGAAATTAAAATTCGAAATTAAAATTCGAAATTAAAATTCGAAATTGAAATTCGAAATTAAAATTCGAAATTTAAATTCGAAATTGAAATTCGAAATTAAAATTCGAAATTTAGATTCGAAATTAAAATTCGAAATTAAAATTCGAAATTGAAATTCGAAATTGAAATTCGAAATTTAAATTCGAAATTTAAATTCGAAATTAAAATTCGAAATTGAAATTCGAAATTAAAATTCGAAATTTAAATTCGAAATTGAAATTCGAAATTAAAATTCGAAATTAAAATTCGAAATTGAAATTCGAAATTTAAATTCGAAATTGAAATTCGAAATTAAAATTCGAAATTGAAATTCGAAATTAAAATTCGAAATTAAAATTCGAAATTAAAATTCGAAATTAAAATTCGAAATTAAAATTCGAAATTAAAATTCGAAATTAAAATTCGGAATTAAAATTCGGAATTAAAATTCGGAATTAAAATTCGGAATTAAATTTCGAAATTGAAATTCGAAATTAAAATTCGAAATTGAAATTCGAAATTAAAATTCGAAATTGAAATTCGAAATTAAAATTCGAAATTAAAATTCGAAATTAAAATTCAAAATTGAAAATCGAAATCGAAATTCGAAATTAAAATTCGAAATTTAAATTCGAAATTGAAATTCGAAATTAAAATTCGAAATTTAAATTCGAAATTAAAATTCGAAATTGAAAATCGAAATTAAACTTCGAAATTAAAATTCGAAATTAAAATTCGAGATTGAAATTCGAAATTAAAATTCGAAATTTAAATTCGAAATTAAAATTCGAAATTAAAATTCGAAATTGAAATTCGAAATTAAAATTCAAAATTAAAATTCGAAATTGAAATTCGAAATTAAAATTCGAAATTTAAATTCGAAATTGAAATTCAAAATTAAAATTCGAAATTTAAATTCGAAATTAAAATTCGAAATTGAAATTCGAAATTAAACTTCGAAATTAAAATTCGAAATTAAAATTCGAAATTGAAATTCGAAACTAAAATTCGAAATTAAAATTCGAAATTAAAATTCGAAATTGAAATTCGAAATTGAAATTCGAAATTAAAATTCGAAATTAAAATTCTGAATTAAAATTCGAAATTGAAATTCGAAATTAAAATTCGAAATTAAAATTCGAAATTAAAATTCGAAATTAAAATTCGAAATTAAAATTCGAAATTAAAATTCGGAATTTAAATTCGAAATTAAAATTCGGAATTAAAATTCGAAATTAAAATTCGGAATTAAAATTCAAAATTAAAATTCGATTAAAATTCGAAATTAAAATTCGAAATTGAAATTCGAAATTAAAATTCGAAATTAAAATTCGAAATTAAAATTCGAAATTAAAATTCGGAATTAAAATTCGAAATTAAAATTCGAAATTAAAATTCGAAATTAAAATTCGGAATTAAAATTCGAAATTTAAATTCGAAACTAAAATTCGAAAATAAAATTCGAAATTAAAATTCGAAATTAAAATTCGAAATTAAAATTCGAAATTGAAATTCGAAATTAAAATTCGAATTTAAAATTCGGAATTTAAATTCGAAATTAAAATTCGAAATTAAAATTCGAAATTCGAAATTAAAATTCGAAATTAAATTTCGGAATTAAAATTCGAAATTAAAATTCGAAATTAAAATTCGAAATTAAAATTCGAAATTAAAATTCGAAATTGAAACTCGAAATTAAAATTCGAAATTTAAATTCGAAATTAAAATTCGAAATTGAAATTCGAAATTAAAATTCGAAATTAAAATTCGAAATTAAAATTCGGAATTAAAATTCGGAATTAAAATTCGAAATTGAAATTCGAAATTAAAATTCGAAATTTAAATTCGAAATTGAAATTCGAAATTAAAATTCGAAATTAAAATTCGAAATTAAAATTCGAAATTAAAATTCGAAATTGAAATTCGAAATTAAAATTCGAAATTAAAATTCGAAATTAAAATTCGAAATTGAAATTCGAAATTAAAATTCGAAATTAAATTTCGGAATTAAAATTCGAAATTAAAATTCGAAATTAAAATTCGAAATTAAAATTCGAAATTAAAATTCGAAATTCAAGTTTGAAATTAAAATTCGAAATTGAAATTCGAAATTAAAATTCGAAATTTAAATTCGAAATTAAAATTCGAAATTGAAATTCGAAATTAAAATTCGAAATTAAAATTCGGAATTAAAATTCGGAATTAAAATTCGGAATTAAAATTCGAAATTGAAATTCGAAATTAAAATTCGAAATTAAAATTCGAAATTAAAATTCGAAATTAAAATTCGAAATTAAAATTCGAAATTAAAATTCGAAATTAAAATTCGAAATTAAAATTCGAAATTAAAATTCGAAATTAAAATTCGAAATTAAAATTCGAAATTGAAATTCGAAATTAAAATTCGAAATTAAAATTCGAAATTAAAATTCGAAATTGAAATTCGAAATTAAAATTCGAAATTAAATTTCGGAATTAAAATTCGAAATTAAAATTCGGAATTAAAATTCGAAATTAAAATTCGAAATTAAAATTCGAAATTAAAATTCGGAATTAAAATTCGAAATTAAAATTCGAAACTAAAATTCGAAAATAAAATTCGAAATTAAAATTCGAAATTAAAATTCGAAATTAAAATTCGAAATTGAAATTCGAAATTAAAATTCGAATTTAAAATTCGGAATTTAAATTCGAAATTAAAATTCGAAATTAAAATTCGAAATTCGAAATTAAAATTCGAAATTAAATTTCGGAATTAAAATTCGAAATTAAAATTCGAAATTAAAATTCGAAATTAAAATTCGAAATTAAAATTCGAAATTGAAACTCGAAATTAAAATTCGAAATTTAAATTCGAAATTAAAATTCGAAATTGAAATTCGAAATTAAAATTCGAAATTAAAATTCGAAATTAAAATTCGGAATTAAAATTCGGAATTAAAATTCGAAATTGAAATTCGAAATTAAAATTCGAAATTTAAATTCGAAATTGAAATTCGAAATTAAAATTCGAAATTAAAATTCGAAATTAAAATTCGAAATTAAAATTCGAAATTGAAATTCGAAATTAAAATTCGAAATTAAAATTCGAAATTAAAATTCGAAATTGAAATTCGAAATTAAAATTCGAAATTAAATTTCGGAATTAAAATTCGAAATTAAAATTCGAAATTAAAATTCGAAATTAAAATTCGAAATTAAAATTCGAAATTCAAGTTTGAAATTAAAATTCGAAATTGAAATTCGAAATTAAAATTCGAAATTTAAATTCGAAATTAAAATTCGAAATTGAAATTCGAAATTAAAATTCGAAATTAAAATTCGGAATTAAAATTCGGAATTAAAATTCGGAATTAAAATTCGAAATTGAAATTCGAAATTAAAATTCGAAATTAAAATTCGAAATTAAAATTCGAAATTAAAATTCGAAATTAAAATTCGAAATTAAAATTCGAAATTAAAATTCGAAATTAAAATTCGAAATTAAAATTCGAAATTAAAATTCGAAATTAAAATTCGAAATTAAAATTCGAAATTAAAATTCGAAATTGAAATTCGAAATTAAAATTCGAAATTAAAATTCGAAATTAAAATTCGAAATTGAAATTCGAAATTAAAATTCGAAATTAAATTTCGGAATTAAAATTCGAAATTAAAATTCGAAATTAAAATTCGAAATTAAAATTCGAAATTGAAACTCGAAATTAAAATTCGAAATTGAAATTCGAAATTAAAATTCGAAATTTAAATTCGAAATTAAAATTCGAAATTTAAATTCGAAATTAAAATTCGAAATTAAAATTCGAAATTAAAATTGGAAATTGAAATTCGGAATTAAAATTCGAAATTAAAATTCGAAATTAAAATTCGGAATTAAAATTGGAAATTGAAATTCGGAATTAAAATTCGAAATTAAAAATCGAAATTAAAATTCGAAATTGAAACTCGAAATTAAAATTCGAAATTGAAATTCGAAATTAAAATTCGAAATTTAAATTCGAAATTAAAATTCGAAATTGAAATTCGAAATTAAAATTCGAAATTAAAATTCGGAATTAAAATTCGGAATTAAAATTCGGAATTAAAATTCGAAATTGAAATTCGAAATTAAAATTCGAAATTAAAATTCGAAATTAAAATTCGAAATTAAAATTCGAAATTAAAATTCGAAATTAAAATTCGAAATTAAAATTCGAAATTAAAATTCGAAATTAAAATTCGAAATTAAAATTCGAAATTAAAATTCGGAATTAAAATTCGAAATTAAAATTCGAAATTAAAATTCGAAATTAAAATTCGGAATTAAAATTCGAAATTAAAATTCGGAATTAAAATTCGGAATTAAAATTCGAAATTAAAATTCGAAATTAAAATTCGAAATTAAAATTCGAAATTAAAATTTGAAATTAAAATTCGAAATTAAAATTCGAAATTAAAATTCTAAATTGAAATTCGAAATTAAAATTCGAAATTAAAATTCGAAATTAAAATTCGAAATTAAAATTCGAAATTAAAATTCGAAATTAAAATTCGAAATTAAAATTCGAAATTAAAATTCGAAATTGAAATTCGGAATTTAAATTCGAAATTAAAATTCGGAATTAAAATTCGAAATTAAAATTCGGAATTAAAATTCAAAATTAAAATTCGATTAAAATTCGAAATTAAAATTCGAAATTGAAATTCGAAATTAAAATTCGAAATTAAAATTCGAAATTAAAATTCGAAATTAAAATTCGGAATTAAAATTCGAAATTAAAATTCGAAATTAAAATTCGAAATTAAAATTCGGAATTAAAATTCGAAATTTAAATTCGAAACTAAAATTCGAAAATAAAATTCGAAATTAAAATTCGAAATTAAAATTCGAAATTAAAATTCGAAATTGAAATTCGAAATTAAAATTCGAATTTAAAATTCGGAATTTAAATTCGAAATTAAAATTCGAAATTAAAATTCGAAATTGAAATTCGAAATTAAAATTCGAAATTAAATTTCGGAATTAAAATTCGAAATTAAAATTCGAAATTAAAATTCGAAATTAAAATTCGAAATTAAAATTCGAAATTGAAACTCGAAATTAAAATTCGAAATTTAAATTCGAAATTAAAATTCGAAATTGAAATTCGAAATTAAAATTCGAAATTAAAATTCGGAATTAAAATTCGGAATTAAAATTCGGAATTAAAATTCGAAATTGAAATTCGAAATTAAAATTCGAAATTTAAATTCGAAATTGAAATTCGAAATTAAAATTCGAAATTAAAATTCGAAATTAAAATTCGAAATTAAAATTCGAAATTGAAATTCGAAATTAAAATTCGAAATTAAAATTCGAAATTAAAATTCGAAATTGAAATTCGAAATTAAAATTCGAAATTAAATTTCGGAATTAAAATTCGAAATTAAAATTCGAAATTAAAATTCGAAATTAAAATTCGAAATTAAAATTCGAAATTCAAGTTTGAAATTAAAATTCGAAATTGAAATTCGAAATTAAAATTCGAAATTTAAATTCGAAATTAAAATTCGAAATTGAAATTCGAAATTAAAATTCGAAATTAAAATTCGGAATTAAAATTCGGAATTAAAATTCGGAATTAAAATTCGAAATTGAAATTCGAAATTAAAATTCGAAATTAAAATTCGAAATTAAAATTCGAAATTAAAATTCGAAATTAAAATTCGAAATTAAAATTCGAAATTAAAATTCGAAATTAAAATTCGAAATTAAAATTCGAAATTAAAATTCGGAATTAAAATTCGGAATTAAAATTCGGAATTAAAATTCGAAATTGAAATTAGAAATTAAAATTCGAAATTAAAATTCGAAATTAAAATTCGAAACTAAAATTCGAAATTAAAATTCGAAATTAAAATTCGAAATTAAAATTCGAAATTAAAATTAGAAATTAAAATTCGAAATTAAAATTCGAAATTAAAATTCGAAATTAAAATTCGAAATTGAAATTCGAAATTAAAATTCGAAATTAAAATTCGGAATTAAAATTCGGAATTAAAATTCGGAATTAAAATTCGAAATTGAAATTCGAAATTAAAATTCGAAATTGAAATTCGAAATTAAAATTCGGAATTAAAATTTGGAATTAAAATTCGAAATTAAAATTCGGAATTAAAATTCGAAATTAAAATTCGAAATTAAAATTCGAAATTGAAATCCGAAATTGAAATTCGAAATTAAAATTTGAAATTAAAATTCGAAATTAAAATTCGGAATTAAAATTCGGAATTAAAATTCGGAATTAAAATTCGGAATTATAATTCGAAATTAAAATTCGAAATTGAAATTCGAAATTAAAATTCGAAATTAAAATTCGAAATTAAAATTCGAAATTAAAATTCGAAATTAAAATTCGAAATTAAAATTCGAAATTAAAATTCGAAATCAAAATTCGGAATTAAAATTCGGAATTAAAATTCGAAATTAAAATTCGAAATTAAAATTCGAAATTAAAATTCGAAATTAAAATTCGAAATTGAAATTCGAAATTAAAATTCGAAATTTAAATTCGAAATTGAAATTCGAAATTAAAACTCGAAATTTAAATTCGAAATTAAAATTCGAAATTGAAATTCGAAATTAAACTTCGAAATTAAAATTCGAAATTAAAATTCGAAATTGAAATTCGAAATTAAAATTCGAAATTTAAATTTGAAATTAAAATTCGAAATTAAAATTCGAAATTAAAATTCGAAATTAAAATTCGAAATTAAAATTCGAAATTAAAATTCGTAATTAAAATTCGAAATTAAAATTCGAAATTAAAATTCGAAATTGAAATTCGAAATTAAAATTCGAAATTTAAATTCGAAATTGAAATTCGAAATTAAAATTCGAAATTTAGATTCGAAATTAAAATTCGAAATTAAAATTCGAAATTGAAATTCGAAATTGAAATTCGAAATTAAAATTCGAAATTAAAATTCGAAATTTAAATTCGAAATTAAAATTCGAAATTAAAATTCGAAACTAAAATTCGAAATTAAAATTCGAAATTAAAATTCGAAATTGAAATTCGAAATTAAAATTCGAAATTTAAATTCGAAATTGAAATTCGAAATTAAAATTCGAAATTTAAATTCGAAATTAAAATTCGAAATTGAAATTCGAAATTAAACTTCGAAATTAAAATTCGAAATTAAAATTCGAAATTGAAATTCGAAATTAAAATTCGAAATTAAAATTCGAAATTGAAATTCGAAATTTAAATTCGAAATTGAAATTCGAAATTAAAATTCGAAATTGAAATTCGAAATTAAAATTCGAAATTAAAATTCGAAATTGAAATTCGAAATTAAAATTCGAAATTAAAATTCGGAATTAAATTTGGAATTAAATTTCGAAATTGAAATTAAAATTCGAAATTGAAATTCGAAATTAAAATTCGAAATTGAAATTCAAAATTAAAATTCGAAATTAAAATTCGAAATTAAAATTCGAAATTAAAATTCGAAATTAAAATTCAAAATTGAAATTCGAAATCGAAATTCGAAATTAAAATTCGAAATTTAAATTCGAAATTGAAATTCGAAATTAAAATTCGAAATTTAAATTCGAAATTAAAATTCGAAATTGAAATTCGAAATTAAACTTCGAAATTAAAATTCGAAATTAAAAATCGAAATTGAAATTCGAAATTAAAATTCGAAATTTAAATTCGAAATTAAAATTCGAAATTAAAATTCGAAATTGAAATTCGAAATTAAAATTCAAAATTAAAATTCGAAATTGAAATTCGAAATTAAAATTCGAAATTTAAATTCGAAATTGAAATTCGAAATTAAAATTCGAAATTTAAATTCGAAATTAAAATTCGAAATTGAAATTCGAAATTAAACTTCGAAATTAAAATTCGAAATTAAAATTCGAAATTGAAATTCGAAACTAAAATTCGAAATTAAAATTCGAAATTAAAATTCGAAATTGAAATTCGAAATTGAAATTCGAAATTAAAATTCGAAATTAAAATTCGAAATTAAAATTCGAAATTAAAATTCGGAATTAAAATTCGAAATTGAAATTCGAAATTAAAATTCGAAATTGAAATTCGAAATTAAAATTCGAAATTTAAATTCGAAATTGAAATTCGAAATTAAAATTCGAAATTAAAATTCGAAATTGAAATTCGAAATTAAACTTCGAAATTAAAATTCGAAATTAAAATTCGAAATTAAAATTCGAAATTAAAATTCGAAATTGAAATTCGAAATTAAAATTCGAAATTAAAATTCGAAATTAAAATTCGAAATTAAAATTCGAAATTGAAATTCGAAATTAAAATTAGAAATTAAAATTCGAAATTATAATTCGAAATTAAAATTCGAAATTTAAATTCGAAATTGAAATTCGAAATTAAAATTCGAAATTAAAATTCGAAATTAAAATTCGAAATTAAAATTCGAAATTGAAATTCGAAATTAAAATTCGAAATTTAAATTCGAAATTGAAATTCGAAATTAAAACTCGAAATTTAAATTCGAAATTAAAATTCGAAATTGAAATTCGAAATTAAACTTCGAAATTGAAATTCGAAATTAAAATTCGAAATTAAAATTCGAAATTAAAATTCGAAATTAAAATTCGAAATTAAAATTCGAAATTGAAATTCGAAATTGAAATTCGAAATTAAAATTCGAAATTAAAATTCGAAATTAAAATTCGAAATTAAAATTCGAAATTAAAATTCGAAATTGAAATTCGAAATTAAAATTCGAAATTAAAATTCGGAATTAAAATTCGAAATTGAAATTCGAAATTAAAATTCGAAATTAAAATTCGAAATTAAAATTCGAAATTAAAATTCGAAATTGAAATTCGAAATTAAAATTCGAAATTAAAATTCGAAATTTAAATTCGAAATTGAAATTCGAAATTAAAACTCGAAATTTAAATTCGAAATTAAAATTCGAAATTGAAATTCGAAATTAAACTTCGAAATTAAAATTCGAAATTAAAATTCGAAATTTAAATTTGAAATTAAAATTCGAAATTAAAATTCGAAATTAAAATCCGAATTTTAATTCCGAATTTTAATTTCGAATTTCAATTTCGAATTTTAATTTCGAATTTTAATTTCGAATTTTAATTTCGAATTTTAATTTCGAATTTCAATTTCGAATTTTAATTTCGAATTTCAATTTCGAATTTAAATTTCGAATTTCAATTTCGAATTTTAATTTCGAATTTTAATTTCGAATTTCAATTTCGAATTTAAATTTCGAATTTTAATTTCGAATTTCAATTTCGAATTTTAATTTCGAATTTAAATTTCGAATTTCAATTTCGAATTTCAATTTCGAATTTTAATTTCGAATTTTAATTTCGAATCTAAATTTCGAATTTTAATGTCGAATTTCAATTTCGAATTTAAATTTCGAATTTTAATTTCGAATTTCAATTTCGAATTTTAATTTCGAATTTTAATTTCGAATTTTAATTTCGAATTTTAATTTCGAATTTTAATTTCGAATTTCAATTTCGAATTTTAATTCCGAATTTTAATTTCGAATTTTAATTTCGAATTTCAATTTCGAATTTAAATTTCGAATTTCAATTTCGAATTTCAATTTCGAATTTTAATTTCGAATTTTAATTTCGAATCTAAATTTCGAATTTTAATTTCGAATTTCAATTTCGAATTTAAATTTCGAATTTTAATTTCGAATTTCAATTTCGAATTTTAATTTCGAATTTTAATTTCGAATTTTAATTTCGAATTTTAATTTCGAATTTTAATTTCGAATTTTAATTTCGAATTTTAATTTCAAATTTAAATTTCGAATTTTAATTTCGAATTTTAATTTCGAATTTTAATTTCGAATTTTAATTTCGAAGTTTAATTTCGAATTTCAATTTCGAATTTTAATTTCGAATTTAAATTTCGAGTTTTAATTTCGAATTTCAATTTCGAATTTAAATTTCGAATTTTAATTTCGAATTTCAATTTCGAATTTTAATTTCGAATTTTAATTTCGAATTTTAATTTCGAATTTTAATTTCGAATTTCAATTTCGAATTTTAATTCCGAATTTTAATTTCGAATTTTAATTTCGAATTTCAATTTCGAATTTTAATTTCGAATTTAAATTTCGAATTTTAATTTCGAATTTTAATTTCGAATTTTAATTTCGAATTTCAATTTCGAATTTTAATTTCGAATTTTAATTTCGAATTTTAATTTCGAATTTCAATTTCGAATTTTAATTTCGAATTTTAATTTCGAATTTTAATTTCGAATTTTAATTTCGAATTTCAATTTCGAATTTTAATTCCGAATTTTAATTTCGAATTTTAATTTCGAATTTCAATTTCGAATTTTAATTTCGAATTTAAATTTCGAATTTTAATTTCGAATTTTAATTTCGAATTTTAATTTCGAATTTCAATTTCGAATTTTAATTTCGAATTTTAATTTCGAATTTCAATTTCGAATTTAAATTTCGAATTTTAATTTCGAATTTTAATTTCGAATTTCAATTTCGAATTTTAATTTCGAATTTAAATTTCGAATTTTAATTTCGAATTTTAATTTCGAATTTCAATTTCGAATTTTAATTTCGAATTTTAATTTCGAATTTTAATTTCGAATTTTAATTTCGAATTTTAATTTCGAATTTCAATTTCGAATTTTAATTCCGAATTTTAATTTCGAATTTTAATTTCGAATTTCAATTTCGAATTTTAATTTCGAATTTAAATTTCGAATTTTAATTTCGAATTTTAATTTCGAATTTTAATTTCGAATTTCAATTTCGAATGTTAATTTCGAATTTTAATTTCGAATTTTAATTTCGAATTTCAATTTCGAATTTTAATTTCGAATTTTAATTTCGAATTTCAATTTCGAATTTTAATTCCGAATTTTAATTTCGAATTTTAATTTCGAATTTCAATTTCGAATTTTAATTTCGAATTTCAATTTCGAATTTTAATTTCGAATTTTAATTTCGAATTTTAATTTCGAATTTTAATTTCGAATTTCAATTTCGAATTTTAATTTCGAATTTTAATTTCGAATTTTAATTTCGAATTTTAATTTCGAAGTTTAATTTCGAATTTCAATTTCGAATTTTAATTTCGAATTTTAATTTCGAATTTCAATTTCGAATTTAAATTTCGAATTTTAATTTCGAATTTCAATTTCGAATTTTAATTTCGAATTTTAATTTCGAATTTTAATTTCGAATTTTAATTTCGAATTTTAATTTCGAATTTCAATTTCGAATTTTAATTCCGAATTTTAATTTCGAATTTTAATTTCGAATTTTAATTTCGAATTTTAATTTCGAATTTCAATTTCGAATTTCAATTTCGAATTTTAATTTCGAATTTTAATTTCGAATTTTAGTTTCGAATTTCAATTTCGAATTTTAATTTCGAATTTTAATTTCGAAGTTTAATTTCGAATTTCAATTTCGAATTTTAATTTCGAATTTAAATTTCGAATTTTAATTTCGAATTTCAATTTCGAATTTAAATTTCGAATTTTAATTTCGAATTTCAATTTCGAATTTTAATTTTGAATTTTAATTTCGAATTTCAATTTCGAATTTTAATTTCGAATTTTAATTTCGAATTTTAATTTCGAATTTTAATTTCGAATTTTAATTTCAAATTTAAATTTCGAATTTTAATTTCGAATTTCAATTTCGAATTTTAATTTCGAATTTTAATTTCGAATTTTAATTTCGAATTTTAATTTCGAATTTTAATTTCGAATTTTAATTTCGAATTTTAATTTCAAATTTTAATTTCGAATTTTAATTTCGAATTTTAATTTCGAATTTTAATTTCAAATTTAAATTTCGAATTTTAATTTCGAATTTCAATTTCGAATTTTAATTTCGAATTTTAATTTCGAATTTTAATTTCGAATTTTAATTTCGAATTTCAATTTCGAATTTTAATTTCGAATTTCAATTTCGAATTTTAATTTCGAATTTAAATTTCGAGTTTTAATTTCGAATTTCAATTTCGAATTTAAATTTCGAATTTTAATTTCGAATTTCAATTTCGAATTTTAATTTCGAATTTTAATTTCGAATTTTAATTTCGAATTTTAATTTCGAATTTCAATTTCGAATTTTAATTCCGAATTTTAATTTCGAATTTTAATTTCGAATTTCAATTTCGAATTTTAATTTCGAATTTTAATTTCGAATTTTAATTTCGAATTTTAATTTCGAATTTTAATTTCGAATTTCAATTTCGAATTTTAATTTCGAATTTTAATTTCGAATTTTAATTTCGAATTTCAATTTCGAATTTTAATTTCGAATTTTAATTTCGAATTTTAATTTCGAATTTTAATTTCGAAGTTTAATTTCGAATTTCAATTTCGAATTTAAATTTCGAATTTTAATTTCGAATTTTAATTTCGAATTTTAATTTCGAATTTTAATTTCGAATTTCAATTTCGAATTTTAATTTCGAATTTTAATTTCGAATTTTAATTTCGAATTTTAATTTCGAATTTCAATTTCGAATTTTAATTTCGAATTTTAATTTCGAATTTTAATTTCGAATTTTAATTTCGAAGTTTAATTTCGAATTTCAATTTCGAATTTTAATTTCGAATTTTAATTTCGAATTTCAATTTCGAATTTAAATTTCGAATTTTAATTTCGAATTTAAATTTCGAGTTTTAATTTCGAATTTCAATTTCGAATTTAAATTTCGAATTTTAATTTCGAATTTCAATTTCGAATTTTAATTTCGAATTTTAATTTCGAATTTTAATTTCGAATTTTAATTTCGAATTTCAATTTCGAATTTTAATTTCGAATTTTAATTTCGAATTTTAATTTCGAATTTTAATTTCGAATTTTAATTTCGAATTTCAATTTCGAATTTTAATTTCGAATTTTAATTTCGAATTTTAATTTCGAATTTTAATTTCGAATTTCAATTTCGAATTTTAATTTCGAATTTTAATTTCGAATTTTAATTTCGAATTTTAATTTCGAAGTTTAATTTCGAATTTCAATTTCGAATTTTAATTTCGAATTTTAATTTCGAATTTCAATTTCGAATTTAAATTTCGAATTTTAATTTCGAATTTTAATTTCGAAGTTTAATTTCGAATTTCAATTTCGAATTTAAATTTCGAATTTTAATTTCGAATTTTAATTTCGAATTTTAATTTCGAATTTTAATTTCGAATTTTAATTTCGAATTTTAATTTCGAATTTTAATTTCGAATTTCAATTTCGAATTTTAATTTCGAATTTTAATTTCGAATTTTAATTTCGAATTTTAATTTCGAATTTCAATTTCGAATTTTAATTCCGAATTTTAATTTCGAATTTTAATTTCGAATTTCAATTTCGAATTTTAATTTCGAATTTAAATTTCGAATTTTAATTTCGAATTTTAATTTCGAATTTTAATTTCGAATTTTAATTTCGAATTTTAATTTCGAATTTTAATTTCGAATTTCAATTTCGAATTTTAATTTCGAATTTTAATTTCGAATTTTAATTTCGAATTTTAATTTCGAATTTCAATTTCGAATTTTAATTCCGAATTTTAATTTCGAATTTTAATTTCGAATTTCAATTTCGAATTTTAATTTCGAATTTAAATTTCGAATTTTAATTTCGAATTTTAATTTCGAATTTTAATTTCGAATTTCAATTTCGAATTTTAATTTCGAATTTTAATTTCGAATTTCAATTTCGAATTTAAATTTCGAATTTTAATTTCGAATTTTAATTTCGAATTTTAATTTCGAATTTCAATTTCGAATTTTAATTTCGAATTTAAATTTCGAATTTTAATTTCGAATTTTAATTTCGAATTTCAATTTCGAATTTTAATTTCGAATTTTAATTTCGAATTTTAATTTCGAATTTTAATTTCGAATTTCAATTTCGAATTTTAATTCCGAATTTTAATTTCGAATTTTAATTTCGAATTTCAATTTCGAATTTTAATTTCGAATTTAAATTTCGAATTTTAATTTCGAATTTTAATTTCGAATTTTAATTTCGAATTTCAATTTCGAATTTCAATTTCGAATTTTAATTTCGAATTTTAATTTCGAATTTTAATTTCGAATTTCAATTTCGAATTTTAGTTTCGAATTTCAATTTCGAATTTAAATTTCGAATTTTAATTTCGAATTTTAATTTCGAATTTCAATTTCGAATTTTAATTTCGAATTTCAATTTCGAATTTTAATTTCGAATTTTAATTTCGAATTTTAATTTCGAATTTTAATTTCGAATTTCAATTTCGAATTTTAATTTCGAATTTTAATTTCGAATTTTAATTTCGAATTTTAATTTCGAAGTTTAATTTCGAATTTCAATTTCGAATTTTAATTTCGAATTTTAATTTCGAATTTCAATTTCGAATTTAAATTTCGAATTTTAATTTCGAATTTCAATTTCGAATTTTAATTTCGAATTTTAATTTCGAATTTTAATTTCGAATTTTAATTTCGAATTTTAATTTCGAATTTCAATTTCGAATTTTAATTCCGAATTTTAATTTCGAATTTTAATTTCGAATTTTAATTTCGAATTTTAATTTCGAATTTCAATTTCGAATTTCAATTTCGAATTTTAATTTCGAATTTTAATTTCGAATTTTAGTTTCGAATTTCAATTTCGAATTTTAATTTCGAATTTTAATTTCGAAGTTTAATTTCGAATTTCAATTTCGAATTTTAATTTCGAATTTAAATTTCGAATTTTAATTTCGAATTTCAATTTCGAATTTAAATTTCGAATTTTAATTTCGAATTTCAATTTCGAATTTTAATTTTGAATTTTAATTTCGAATTTCAATTTCGAATTTTAATTTCGAATTTTAATTTCGAATTTTAATTCCGAATTTTAATTTCGAATTTTAATTTCAAATTTAAATTTCGAATTTTAATTTCGAATTTCAATTTCGAATTTTAATTTCGAATTTTAATTTCGAATTTTAATTTCGAATTTTAATTTCGAATTTTAATTTCGAATTTTAATTTCGAATTTTAATTTCAAATTTTAATTTCGAATTTTAATTTCGAATTTTAATTTCGAATTTTAATTTCAAATTTAAATTTCGAATTTTAATTTCGAATTTCAATTTCGAATTTTAATTTCGAATTTTAATTTCGAATTTTAATTTCGAATTTTAATTTCGAATTTCAATTTCGAATTTTAATTTCGAATTTCAATTTCGAATTTTAATTTCGAATTTAAATTTCGAGTTTTAATTTCGAATTTCAATTTCGAATTTAAATTTCGAATTTTAATTTCGAATTTCAATTTCGAATTTTAATTTCGAATTTTAATTTCGAATTTTAATTTCGAATTTTAATTTCGAATTTCAATTTCGAATTTTAATTCCGAATTTTAATTTCGAATTTCAATTTCGAATTTTAATTTCGAATTTTAATTTCGAATTTTAATTTCGAATTTCAATTTCGAATTTTAATTTCGAATTTTAATTTCGAATTTCAATTTCGAATTTTAATTCCGAATTTTAATTTCGAATTTTAATTTCGAATTTCAATTTCGAATTTTAATTTCGAATTTCAATTTCGAATTTTAATTTCGAATTTTAATTTCGAATTTTAATTTCGAATTTTAATTTCGAATTTCAATTTCGAATTTTAATTTCGAATTTTAATTTCGAATTTTAATTTCGAATTTTAATTTCGAAGTTTAATTTCGAATTTCAATTTCGAATTTTAATTTCGAATTTTAATTTCGAATTTCAATTTCGAATTTAAATTTCGAATTTTAATTTCGAATTTCAATTTCGAATTTTAATTTCGAATTTTAATTTCGAATTTTAATTTCGAATTTTAATTTCGAATTTTAATTTCGAATTTCAATTTCGAATTTTAATTCCGAATTTTAATTTCGAATTTTAATTTCGAATTTTAATTTCGAATTTTAATTTCGAATTTCAATTTCGAATTTCAATTTCGAATTTTAATTTCGAATTTTAATTTCGAATTTTAGTTTCGAATTTCAATTTCGAATTTTAATTTCGAATTTTAATTTCGAAGTTTAATTTCGAATTTCAATTTCGAATTTTAATTTCGAATTTAAATTTCGAATTTTAATTTCGAATTTCAATTTCGAATTTAAATTTCGAATTTTAATTTCGAATTTCAATTTCGAATTTTAATTTTGAATTTTAATTTCGAATTTCAATTTCGAATTTTAATTTCGAATTTTAATTTCGAATTTTAATTTCGAATTTTAATTTCGAATTTTAATTTCGAATTTTAATTTCGAATTTTAATTTCGAATTTCAATTTCGAATTTTAATTTCGAATTTTAATTTCGAATTTTAATTTCGAATTTTAATTTCGAATTTTAATTTCGAATTTTAATTTCGAATTTTAATTTCAAATTTAAATTTCGAATTTTAATTTCGAATTTTAATTTCGAATTTTAATTTCGAATTTTAACTTCGAAGTTTAATTTCGAATTTCAATTTCGAATTTTAATTTCGAATTTAAATTTCGAGTTTTAATTTCGAATTTCAATTTCGAATTTAAATTTCGAATTTTAGTTTCGAATTTCAATTTCGAATTTTAATTTCGAATTTTAATTTCGAATTTTAATTTCGAATTTTAATTTCGAATTTCAATTTCGAATTTTAATTCCGAATTTTAATTTCGAATTTTAATTTCGAATTTCAATTTCGAATTTTAATTTCGAATTTTAATTTCGAATTTTAATTTCGAATTTTAATTTCGAATTTTAATTTCGAATTTCAATTTCGAATTTTAATTTCGAATTTTAATTTCGAATTTTAATTTCGAATTTCAATTTCGAATTTTAATTTCGAATTTTAATTTCGAATTTTAATTTCGAATTTTAATTTCGAAGTTTAATTTCGAATTTCAATTTCGAATTTAAATTTCGAATTTTAATTTC